>OX465582.1:44084597-44684597 GCA_950022655.1 Alentia gelatinosa
ATTACGCTTTCCAATCATAGATAAAGTACATGCTCTCTTTTTTAAACTATGGTACGTTTCACAATTTTGTATTACAATATCCGATTTGTTCCATAGAACTTGACCATCATAGTACGGGGAATGCAGGTAATTACTACATGTAATCCGATTACTCTTAAATTTCACTTGTTGTTCACTTTTAGATCTGCGTACTCTACGATCGAGGTTACTACTATTACTTGTTTTACTTCCACATGATATTCAGAAGTTGCATGTTTCGGCGTACATCAAGAATATCTATTCTTCAATTCAGATGCATAGATTCCACATGTTGTCTTTGATTACAAACCTGATCAATTATCCCCAAAGCTCAATTCTGGTGATCTGTGATGATCTTATGGACAATTGATGTAATCCGTCAATAACAAAAGAGCAATGCTGTTCTGTTGATTTCCTTCAAATGATTGGTAAAACTCAAAAAGTTGTCAATAGTAACACCCAGATAAGTACTTGTATTTATCTACCACATCTAATGTTTTTTTCCCACAATATAAACCGGTTGTACCAAATGTATCAGTTTATGATCTGATGTATACCATACATTTATTCGTTTTCCTTGCATTAACCGACATCTCATTGCTTATACGCCAACTATTTATCCTACTCAGTGATCTCTGCAAATTCCCTACCGCATCAAACTCACATTTACTATTATTGTGCAAAACAAGGTTCATCGCTGGTGGCGGATTGTCAGTTTTCAACTCTCTCAAATAGAGCTGTTCTCAGCAAATCTCAATCCATGGGGAGAAGGCTGAACAAAGCAACAGGGTGGGCCCAGTCGACCTGCGACTCCTAGTCATTACAGGTTGATTATAATTAACTCTTTCATGCTGGGTGATGTCTTGAGGCATCAACCAGGGTTAGCCAGGTGATGCCTCAATACATCATCCAGGTATCGTTTTATGAAATGAAATTGGAAATATTGACTCAATAATCGTAAAACTTTCACAAGATGCAGGTATATAACAGCATATTCAATATTTGTAGGTGAAATAATAAATAATATCAAGGAATACATGGCATGTCACATGATGTAAAGATAAAAGTGTACAATAGGACAACACCCATCCTCTAGCAGTAGTCACTAGCACTAGTACCCAGCAGGTTGAGAATAGTTTCCATCAATCATCTTTCGATGTTATTCATCTGAAATCATTGGTTCACCCACGTACAGAATATACACACCCCATGCAGAGAATTGGCCGTCGACCAAATGCCCGCTACCTTATGCCATCTACGCATGTAGCTGATGTTGTAGACAGCAATGCTATCAATAACTCAGCGTGGGGTGTGTATTAGCATTTAGTCCAAAGTTCATAATCTGGTATGTTTCTGTGAATGTTAAACTTTGATTTTGGCGACTGAATTGAGAAATATATGCAGATGTCTCCGGGGCTAAGGCACATCTGCTATTCATACGTATTTTTTAGTGCATTACGCCTGGAAACCGGGATCCTCCAAGCGTGTACAAATAATTCAAACTTAAAGCATTAACCAGTGTCTAGTTTTTGATGGATAGAAGCCGTGCGAAAATTACTAGGCAGGTAAATCATTTAACACTGAGAGAAACAAGACTGATATAGTTGATAATCACGACATATCATGACGACAAACATTACGCTATTGCCATATATCAACTCTACGATGGTCAAACATATATTGTTATATACAGTTCATATGTTCTGTCATGTCACGATATCAGCAGCCTGAGATTTGCCTATACAAGAATGTGGAAGAATTAGTTATTTAGATTCCGAAATTATTAGCTCCGTCTTATTCTCCATGAATACACACGTATGGAATACAAGCGCAAAACGTGACACTCATTGCTTTCGTGCCTGGCTTAATATTGGTCACAGAATAGACAAATAGTAAAGGGAGTTCCTGTGAAACGATTCGCTGAGAGAGCAATTACATTCAATAGTGATAACCTACCAAGTACCCCATCCAGCTACATACAAACTGTTTGATGATTCGTGGGAATTGACAGCCTGCTTTTTCTGTGTCTATAGATGCTGGCTCATTGCACAAGAACTGACTGTTGGACAAGCACATGGGCTGCATGCTTGTCCCCCGTGCTTTCCAGAATGAGGTTTACAGCCGCCATATTAGACTAGTCACGTGACCCGTTGGTGGCCCCATGGGAATGCCTCTGGGAAGGGCAACCTATTTTTGTTGTGTCCATTATGTATCGGTTGGCTTTTTAACCTCCTCTGGGTCTCTGCTTGCCTGTCTACCAGTCGAGAACATCAGTGACAATTGTATGTGATCTGGCTCTATATTGAACGCATAAAATATTGTGTGTTTTTTGTTGGCTGAGCGTAATACGGTTCGGATTTCTGTATAATCAGAAATTTCTGTATAATCAGATTGAATGTTTACATAGACTTTTGAAGTAGTAGTGATCACACACGATTTCAAGTTAATATCAGATGCAGTAAAAAATATAGGTTATTAATTATCAATAATCAACTTGAAAGAAGGCACAACCAGAGACAAACAGATAAAGTTGGATATCAGGATGGTATTTCATTGCTTTACCTAGAATACAACGTTTCGAATGCTATTGATCCTTCATCAGGTATTAATTCAAATTATTTATTTACATAAAAAAACCATATCAAATTTATGAAATCAGGATAGCATATGCAATATACAATGGCCGATACTGATTGCGTTCATTATCAACCTTTGTAGACATGGCTCTGATTCGTTTGTACATGGCATATTCCCTATTAAAAACAAGGCAATTAGCTAATGTCGCTATCCCTAATCCGTTGACGACTTACCACGATGCAATCAATTTCAGCAAACCTGAAATGATGACTAGACTGCAACAGTCTAACAATGAATGCAGAAATTACTTTCTTCTAGCTTTCACTATATATGTATTACAACGATGGAAACTGAAAGCCATTTCATATACTTGTCACAGTAAAAGTTCTTTGATTCTCTTACCAGTTACTTTGAGGGGGATAGTAATTGAATGACGTTTCAGCTGATCTTTTCTTATTTGCTGGCACATTAAAACTAATATCCAATATATTTCTGTTGTTATAACATTATCCGAAATACATAGTTTTATTGGGATAGGGACCAGACATCATTTCCTACCCAAGATTATCTTCGGTAGTAAAAACACAAGGCACTAACAATAAACACAAGCAGGGAGAGAGAAGGTTATAATCATAGTACCCTGAAGACTCCAATCACTAACCAATCACTCTGGAGGTTTTTCCTAGTTTCCTCCTGCCACGATATACACCTAGCTGGCCGTCTGCTTCTGCCTAACCCCTGGATGCACCTCCAATAACACGCGGCCGGCCTCATCGACCACCAGATGGCGCCACTTGGTGTTTGGGTGACGTTGATATGATCGATTGTAGCTCTGTCTGTGACAGCAAGCAGAGACGGGCATAGAACTCGTAAAGACTATTACTCGCTTAGTTTACATTCCTTACACATGCTGCTGTATCCGCTTAGAGCCAGGTCAGCAGTATTTAGGTGGCAGCTATTACAAGTGCAGCAGATGGGTAGACTGGCCCCAGACTAAATAAATAATAGGACAGGTAAAGGGATATTCTGGGCGAAGTTGAACTTTTCAAATCAAGCCTCTTTCTCTCTCTCATGAGATCCTCCCAATAACTCGATACATTAGTTTAATATAACTGACAATACAAATGAAACTGTCAACATTTCAGAATATGATAAATAATGTAATAATCAGAATGTTTCATTAGGAACTGACATCTAGACATTATTACCATCATCTTTCACTCGGGGTGTTCAAAATATTTTGTGTGGCAAATTTAAGTGAAAGCAATATGAAATCAATCAACAACGTTTCTTTTCTGTACATCCTACACACTTGTTCCCTCTGAAACAATCGCACATGATATCTGCTCTACTGTTTCATACCAAAACCAACCGGATTGGCTGAGGGGAAAAGGATGACAACTTCTCTGAATTCGGGAATGATACAAAGTTCTATAGCTCTATCCTACAGCGCATCACGAGAGTATTTTGATAGGCCAGGTTTCCAGTCCAACAGATGGGTGACAGTTCCTGGGTGGCAGTTCATGTGTGGTGGGTGGCAGTGTGCTATGAGAGCTACCTCCTGTTCCCCTATAGATATGATTGAGGTTGAAGTATTGCGGTATGTTTGTAAATAGATACATGTTGATGATTAAGATGGATTGCTACCTCCCGTATTAACCTTGTCAAGTTTAGTGATCCTATAACAATACTTGCTTGACCATGAAACCAGTATTGCATAGATCGGATCGCAGCATTCGTATTGCCAAGACTATATTTGGTATCATTTTAGCTTAGCCAGAGTTATATATTTTGAATATCGTGCATATGAATCCATGAAATATGGGTAACATGCATGTAGTGAAAACACAAACCGATGTATGAACAGTGGCTCTATACATTGCAGCTGACCATACACGCCACCATCTTTTAGCAGCAGGTTGTCAGAAGGTTATGGCTGATAGGTAGTGGATTGAAATCTGGTTTAGGCCGTTGTGTCTGCATTGGCCACAGCTGGATAGGCCCTTGAACAGTTACTGAAGCGAAAAGCTAGCCAATAGCTGAGACAGTTTCTTCACTTCGTGAGTTGGCTCCAATTTTATCTGTATTCCTAAATCCCACAATGATGTTACTCTACATTCATGCATCGTCCCCTTTGGTGCTACACACGTTCGCTTAAGTCTCCCATGAAGTTTAGACTTCCCATGTCTAGGCAACGGATGTCCACACAGACAGATCCAGTAAGGCGATTAGGCACCGCCGGCACCTTAAGTGGATGATCCAAACCCCGAGTGACAGCGCCGATTCCCCTTGTGAGAAATACGTATCAATTTGTGTTCCTGCATGATTATTTCCTGATAAGGCGCCAGTAGAGAGGTGGGCGTGTGTGTGTATGGGGCGATGGGGGGTAAATCACCAATGGACCCTGTTTGCTGGTTGATCGGGTGTGCTTTTATTGGCTAGAGAGGCGGTTGGTCGGCAGGAGGGCCCCGTCAGACCGGTACCCACAGCGTGACGTGACGGGGTCTGCAGTGTTGGCACACCGCTATATCAATGCCGGGAGAGACTTCCTTATTGGGGCACCACCTGGTGTAACTGTGTGAAGTCAGACGCGGGTGATGTCTTTACGGGGA
This sequence comes from Alentia gelatinosa, assembly GCA_950022655.1. Taxonomy (NCBI): domain Eukaryota; kingdom Metazoa; phylum Annelida; class Polychaeta; order Phyllodocida; family Polynoidae; genus Alentia; species Alentia gelatinosa. The sequence goes on from OX465582.1 coordinate 44,089,805, forward strand.
CATTGATGGTCCGCAAACAAATATCTACCGACTGATGGGAGGTGAGGTTGGGGGGGGGGGGGAGGCGGTTGTCGATAGCTAAAGCCTGTCTGGTAATGTTCTCTGTATGCCCTCGCCAATGTACGTAATACAAGCAGCATATAAGATATCGAGATTTATGTCAATACACACCACGAGTCTACACCGTAAAAACATCGTGGTAAATTTTACGGTATTCCCCTGAGAACTGGGTTGCCAGGGTAATACTATAATTCTACTATCTGACCATAAATCATAAATGTAATCAACCATATTTTAACAACGCGTGAAACATGAAACGCGTGAAATATGAAAGTGCACAGCTCTATAAATCTATTATGATAATGACCCCTAAATATGGATATAATAAGAATATTCTTCGTGAAGGTATTCAGAATTATTCATTTTCCGATTGACAGGATCGGACATGGACTAACCTGATTATTGTCTGTGAGAAATGAGGTCAGAATTTGGATGCGTCCTACCCTGTTCCCTGATGGCGTTATTGGGTCTGGATTTGTTTTTCCAGTTGTGAACATTTGTTGAATCACATCGAGGAACCCTGATCACATGACCAGGAGATCCAATGGGTGCAGAGCTTGCTTCCATAGCGTAGAAACTCTCCTGCCCGCGTGGATAGGATCAGAGACAGGCCTGGTCATACATCAGCAGTCGCTGGTGCTGTGTGCCTAGCAATTTCCACAATAACCTGCATATTGGCTTAACCATACTATTTATCATAATGATCAATTGCATTCTAACATTCAATCTATTTTCAATTTGGTCGTTGTTAGTGCAGTCTACATCATAGGAGTACTCATCAGAATTCGAACGCGCAAGGTTGCATTTGATATAATAGGATAAAGTCATTCCTACTTATGTTTCAGAAATTTCAGAATAAATTGGTGTTTGATCCTCAAATCAATAAGGGTGTCACTACATGTTGAGAACCAATATCATTGAAAGGTTAGAGCCTTTAAAGAATATAATGAATATGTGTCCCATATTATGATGGCTTTAACGTATCGATTTCATTTACTACTTTGATCTGCTGCTTCTCTGGGAAATGCTCTCAGTTTATCTGCTATATCCATATTTACTGTTCTTACTGTTAACTGACTGTAGTTTCGATGATCTTCGGTGCTGAGTACGTTTACAGTTGAATAGCATTTGTGATACCAAATGTACGGAATAGAACTGTAGATCAGATTACGGTAACATACCGTCCCAGTCTACGATAGTATCCCGTATATTTTGCTGAAATTTATTTACAGTGTATAGTTATCTCATTCCCATCATCCACTAGACATATGTATCAGCTGCAATTTCTGATGTAGTTCATCTATACTAAATAGTCGTCTATTGAGATATTCCTGGATCAAACCCGGATCCGAATATCAATACAGTTCATAGGCCTTGTTATCTTGATTTTAATCTATACAATTAGCACTGGATGGGAACAGACGCTAACATGATATATGATATATGAGGAATTGGGACAATTTGCAAAATAGATGTGCCCACTTTTCTTGCACACATATACACACTTATGTATATGTAAATATATCATACATTAAAAAATGGGGCTTATAATAGATGTAATCAATGGAGTAAATCTTCATTTCGCTTATTTGGTGTTTTAGTCGATCTATGCCAAAAATATAGCTGATATTTTTTCATCATCTACTGTCTCTCTTCAAAATTTAGGTACTAATGAAGATATCAAGACATGCATACAGATTATTTTAAACCCCACACCAATCGTATATATTTCAAACAATTTTTTTATGACATTTACTATGGTATACGTAGTCTTGTAACGGAAAAAGTAATTCTGGGCCTAATCCTAATTTACATAATTTCCCAATAAGGAGCTGATGGTCTATAATGTCAAATGCTTTTTGAAAATCTAAATACGCTATTATAGTGATGTTCTTTCGATTCATCTGGTTTATTTAGTTGTTCAATAAGTATAAACATGACCTGGGCAATTGGTATTTTGGGCAAGAATCCATATTGATTTCCATCTGTTTATTCATTTATCAATAAGATGATCAAGAATAGTTTTGTGTATGACTGCTTCCTACATTTTCGATAGCTTCGGTAGCACTGTTATCGGACACAAATCGAACGGAAGTCAAGAAACGACTATGCAAGAGTATTCTCCTGAAAACCTAATCTCTTTAGCCGAGTATACTAAAATTTTATAATTTCACTAATAAGGTCCGCAAAATTGAGAAATAGCTTCTAGATGGGAAAGGCTAACTGTAGATTCTATATAAGCCGGACAGGTATATATATTGACATGTGTATGTAGCGGTGCACGAAACATCTGCGCGAGTGGCAGTATATGTGTTAGGATAACACGCCCACACGATTCACAATGAAAGAACTGCTTCCGGGTGTTACTTCCAAAATGATTGGCAGTAGCCTCCGGAACGCAGCAGGCTGCGTATTAAGCAGGAAGTGACGTGAGAGTCTAATGCAGACAAATGAGCAGGTGATGACGTTTCGAGCTTGGGTTGAAGGAGACGTTAATGACCGCGCATATAAATGATCTACTGGGAAATAACAGAAATATATAAACGAACCTGAGTATAACGGGAGCTTTGTGGTAATCTGCCCCAATTTGAAATCCAGTATACAATGCAAAATATTCTCAGTCAAAAGGTTGAACGTATCCAATTTCTGATCTTAAGGGAAACACACTCTTTAAACGAATGAATTTTCGTTCACAGAAAAAGGGTTGATATGACAGAACAGTAAAATGATATGAATCGTGTTTCTATTTATCCTCTCACTGTTTTATTAAGAAGGTACCTTAGCTATGGGCTTGTTTATTACAACTACTTGCAGTTGCAAAGTTAACTTTCATTGCATCTTTTATGGCAAAAGAATGGAGAAGCAAGGGGTCTCATGCAGATTGAATACCTAATACCTTATAATACTTTGAGCAAATGAAAAGGGCAAAAGTCCGGTTAGACTATATATACTTTGTGGACACCACCGATGGTATCTGAAGAGGATTGTACGTAACGGTCTGGATGGCTGCAGTGCAGCTTTCATTAATCCTTAATTCCTTCCAAAGCTGGGTTTCAGTATACAATTATCGTAGGTACATATTAGGCCGTAGGAAAGACGACGTTGTTTCACTTTACTTTCAACCACAAAATGACTATTCTATCTTTATGGTAATGGTAGAATTATAACCGTGCATAATAAGCCTAGCAGGGAAATATTGGCAAACCCCGATGGAGGTAACGTGGCGTTCCACCTACTGACGAAAAGACGACAGATTACATGCACCCTGTACGCAAAACCCCTGTTTTCCTATGAAAAATCAGGGAACTGCCCACCGATATTTGTCACTCTGCAAGTTCATTCTGCTACCAATTAACTCAACACGGAGACATTTCTTCGGTCGTACAAATAATTAGTGGGTGGTGCTATATTATGTAAGAATCTAACTAAAAAACAATAAACGACTCCTAATGATTCGCATGCAAATTGCATGTTTATGAATACTCTGCCGGATAATTGAGATACGACTACGTGGAAAAGTATCAGATTTAATACTATAGAAGAAACCCAACGAAATGAAACGTGTGATGCAATGCCACCGGATCCAGCAAATATACACACTTTGTGCTTAATAAGTAAGCTATATAAGAGTTTGCATATAGAATGGGTCCTCCTCATGATCCCATCCAAAATATCCGTCCATTTAAAATGACGGAAGCTACACACCATCTGCACACCAAACGGAGGAAAATACACGTCACATTTGACTGTATAGCAATAAAACGTTCCTCACAGATCGCGACCGTCGATCTTTACGTAAATTTGTAAATTTGTACGTTTACAGGCACAACGTTTTATCTTTACTATATACCTCAAAAACATTAATATATTTACCTTAATTAAGTTGTAAGAGCCATCTTTAGTCAAATTTGGGCACAGAAGGGTCAACATGAACCCTAGCTTTCGCTTCGACCGTAGAATGCGGCTGTGACGTTATCGCATAGCAACGCGCATAGCAACCAGCATAGCAACACGTTTTGTCGATTGGAAACTGGCCGGAAACCTGCCGGAAACGGCCGGAAACGATCAGGAAGAAAACATAGTGGTTGCTCTCTCATTCTCATTTTACGCTGGAAAACGAACCGTGATTTACTGCACAGCCGTGCAGTACATGTTAGAGAGCAGCGTGTAGTAATTATGTCACTTACGGCAGTAGGTATATAGTAAATGATATTTCTTCAACATGATTAACCTTATTTGTTTTGAATATTTGAATTACAAAACAACCACGAGTCCACCAGGTTTGATTGAAGTGGCTTTTTATCAAGTTTGTTGTTAGTTACAGGATGGTAGTCTTAGTTAACCAACAGTTCGGCGGTTGTTGCCATCATCAGGGTTTAACTTTAAATCATAAAGACTGCTTGGCACTAGATTTACTCGGAAGAGAGGTTAGCGGCAGGATCTGTCATTGGCGGTCCCGGTTGGGAGGCTCTTTTGGGGTGTTTGATCTAGCACCATGAAAAAGAAATAGTTGAGATTATAACCAAAAGGTGAGACTAACCACAATTTATTGCTGCTACACCCTCTTACTAGGCCCCTCCGTGACTCCAAAAGATTTTGTAAATAGCCTGAACCTAAGTTTATTGCTCTTCTTTATATCTATCTAAGACACCACGAACCTATTTGTAGTGTCTATTCTATCTCGTTTTCAACATCTATAGATCCAGATGCAATCAGGTAGATACACTGAATAATTAATATCAAATAAAGCGTTTATCCCATTTAGCCGTGAGTTATGTAAAGGCTTATACCTAATGTTGGTTATCCTAGCTTATCCATGTTATAAGAGGACAATTAGAGAAGTCTGATCCCATTAGTCAGTCGGACAAAAGTGGTCATGGTTTCAGGGTGGCCTGCCTAATGGGGTGAAATAATCATGAAATACGGAACCACTTAATGGGTTAACCCATAGACGGTTCAATCTGAAATACGCTGGCAATATCTAAGGTTGTGTCCTGATGTAGGTTAAAATAGTCCCTAGGTTGATTAGTATTCTTGGCTATTCACTTTCGAACTCGTCACATCGCAGTTGAGAATCATCTAATCAATGAGATTATTTCTTTATTATCCAATAGTCTGTCCCGGATATTACAGATTAGACTACTTCTAGAACATCAAGGGATAATTGAGTAGGGCGAAGCTGAATTGCAGCAGTCCTCTAGACTCATTCTAGAAAGGCTGTACTTTGCATCTTCTCGTGTTAAACATCTATTCAGGCCGGATAGGAGCTATAGCATTCACCCAAAAATTATCCAATCGAAGTATGCTGTCTAATGCTGTCAATATCCGGTTGATTGATATGAACAATCCCAAAGCAACAGCAGGAGCACACGTACGGTGCTTAGCGCAGTGTCATGGTAGGCTCTGATAAACAGCAGCTTCAGGCACTTACACCATCTGGCTAGGATATCAGCAAAGCCTACTTCAACATCCATTTCAAAACATCCCCTTTAATCGCTTTCTCCCTCGGAAATATTGAATTTTGTATTGCACCATTTGAAATGCTATTGGAACGTTGTCTATCGACTAGCGCATGTTATCCCAGCAGAATATTCCGGTATTTCTCTCTATGATCTTGGATATTATATCTTGAGTTGGTTTTAGTACGTAGTAGCAAAATCTGACTCTGACTGGATAGAGTACATGTTGTATATCAGAAAGGTTATTAACTGGCTGTAATATCTAAACTTTCATCTAGTTGTTTTGAATGGAAAATTGGTCGTTTCTTTATAATACTTTCTGGATAGATTTAGGTTTATACCTGGTACAAACGATGAAACCCAGCTTATTTTGGATGGATGTCTGCGCCACATTCTGTTGTTTAAATGTGCAATTTAATAATTACAAACTCTAATGGAAATAACGAGCAGACAAAGTGAACTGAAGTGGTCAAAATGTGATTCATCAGTCTTTAATAAAAATGAGACTTAACTAAAAGAAGAATATTGTCACATAGTGTCACTTTATCTAGTTTCCGTAATGTTGGTCGACTTGGGTCATCTCCTAAGGGTTTCTAACGGAGGAAACAGTACTATAACTTCATCGTTGCATATCTCGAATTCTGAAATACTGCATACAATTGGATAAGTATACCTTTAATAACTTTCTCTTGTATCTCTTTGCAGGTGAGTCTGGTACTGGCTGACAACCGCTACGCTTATTACTGTGTCAAGGCATGTGTGAGTGTGACAACTTAAGAAATTATGTGAATTATGATTGTATCCCTAAATTGGTTGTTTGTTTACCTACAGTATGAAACTTTCAATGTTTTAGGTTTAACCTATTTGGAAACTGATATCACAATCATAATTGACCTTAGAAACAGAAAATAGAAAACAAATCAAAATATTGTGAGTGTAAGTAAACCCTCACTTCAGGAGACTCGTCCTTTGGTTTCCCACGGTTGCCCATGGTTGATTCATGCATATTTTCCAACCATTGGAGTGGTATAACCCTATTCTGCTACTTTTCACTAGGACACCAGCCTTTATTGTAAAAATGAAATGACATATCTAATCAACAAATTAATATTTGCGGTACCCAGTCTCTTAAGAATTTCTTGTTGATGTCTAGTGACTATACTGAATCACATTCCTTCACTGGGGACAGTTTTCTAACTATATCTATGAAAATGACTTCGGGAAAAAAACTATATTTTATGACACAGAGCCATGTCTCAAAATGTACCTGAACAGCTTAATACATCTCTATTAGGAATATTTCTGTTCAGTAGACTTTGCCTTTGAAGTATACTTGCTTTGATGACGAACAAATTGGTTAGGATTTTAGGAGCAGATCAAAGATCACTAGAACGCTATTTATGGATGGATATTTTATATGCCATATACATCCTTTTCCAGAAAGTTAGAAACACAGTAATCGTGGTATACGCATACTAAAGTGGGAAGTCCACTGTGCCTCCGATGCACACCGACGGGCTACGATCCACAGTTGCATTGACTTGAATGAAAGTCGTGGTGTATCGGGAGATCTATATTTCTGCGTCGGCGTTGGTGGGTTCCATGTCTTACAATGCAGTTTGATATCATAATCAGATTTATATATGATTTACGCACTTCTATGAGTATCTTTTAATTGTTGATGACACAAATGATGTCCAGGCTATCCTTTTCTACGGCAATGCTTTGAATTATAGATCAATGGTTCATCCTTAATGTTGGTGCATAGTAGGGTTCTACTACAGTAGGTGCAGTATGAACACTTCAGTCGCCTCTCACCCACATTCATCTACTTCTGCCCTGGAGGTTGTCTAAGTCCATGTCGATCGACGGAAAAAAACAGGATCACAATGACGCACTCAGCGGCCCGGTGTTTTTTATCTAAGGGTGGGGATAAGTCTCTGAAGTGGAGTAAAATTCTCTCCCAGCCGATGGCTGTCTTATACAGGATCATGGTAGGAGAAAGGAAACCTCACACAAGAAGCCAGTTACCCTGGCGGGTATGGGATTACTGCCTGTGATGGAGTGGCCCTAAGCCTAGAATATCCGGTAAAAAGACTCATAGCCAGAGTGTAGTACGGAAATTAAACATCAAGCAGTGTAAGTACTTATATACCCGTACAGAGGGATTCTTACCTAACGCTTATTTACATCCACATATCTATTGCCGATCAAACCAACTTGGACCAACAACAGACTCGGACTGTATTGATTCGGCCCCTGGAGCTAAGAACCCGAACTGATGTTCAATGAGCGTGCACGTGATTCACCACAACATCCGGCCCAAGAATCCTGACAAGTTTGAATCTCCTGTTTCCATTTCTAAAGGTGATGGAATTTTCTTCTATTTCTCGGGGACTACAAACTACTTTTATTAGTACTTCTACGTCCGCTGACAGGACTCGAACGGGATCCTGACTGCGAATTGTCTCTGCTGCACCCTCCATCGTATTATGACTTCTGGTTTAGTTTGTATGGTAGCTAATGACCCAGTCCTATTGGCGTAAAAAGACGGTGATTTCCCTGCTAGGCACGTCTACGTTCTATTAAAAATGAAAATGGGCGGTGATGCACAGGAAAACGCGGAGATATGTAGACAGAAGGTGGAATGCATAAACGAACGTAAACAATACGTGGAAAAAACGCAGTATCAGAATTACTTCTAGAAATGTGAAACTTATGTCTGTGTAAACGAACACGGTAAAACGCCACCATGTGCACAGAAGCGTAAATAAGCTTTGATGAATGTTGAGAAACGTAATAGAACATAAAGTAAAGTACTCAGATTCGATCCTAATCTGTAGCATGCCAGCAGTCTCAAACACCTAGTAAAAACATTATAGATTAAACCAGTCTGACTAGGTTGAGTACTGAAAGATAAAAGCATTGATATTGCATCTTGATATCCGATGCTGATGTTCTTTCTAATACAGAAAGCAAACGCCGATTTTTACACCAATGTGACTGGGGCATCATAGATTACGCCAGTTCGACTTGATTGAGTACTGAAAGATAAAAGCGTTGATGCTGCGTACTAGATTCCCGATGCACGCATTCTTTCTGATACATAAAGCAAACGCCGATTTTTATGCCAGCGTAATGCCCTAGTCACACAGGCGTTTAATTTTGGCTATGTATCAAAAAGAACACACATTTCACATATCTTCTAAGCATATTCAACGTTTTTACTTTTCACTACGCATTCCATTTATACTGGCGTAAATTCTGGCGTTTTTACTATGCATTTCAGACTGTTAGCACTACATATAGACTGCTGATTGGGAGCGAATCTGTTTGCTTTGCTTTAACGTTTTAGAACGTTTCTTAGTACGTTTCTTTACGCTCATCTCATCGCTTCTGTACGTATCAACTGTGGCGTTTTACTGCGTTCATTTACGCATTCACAACATGAGATAAGTTCAAAATTTTAAAATTCAGTTCTGACATCACTTTTTTTTCTTCGTTTTCCTCTACGTTTGATTACACATTCTGACTTTCGTTTATATATCTCGGCGTTTTTCGGCGTTTCACAGCGTATCTGTATATTTCAAAATATGTAAAGGAACGTAGACGTGCATATACGGGAAAACGCCGTTTTTTACGCCAGTGTGACGGGGCAAAACTGGGGCATCAGGGTGCAGAATAGAGTCTGGTTCCAGGGTTGGAATCTCCAAAACAGAGCGACCCGTAGCTGTCTATTATCCCCGGGCAGTCCTGGGTTAGTCCCTGTCAGCACCCTTCTGCACAGGCCTGTCAGGTTAACCCTCAAGAGAGTTCCCGCCTGGACCTCAGTCCAGCCATTCGTAGCCACCCAGAGGGAGAAGTGTGACAAGCACTCCTCCAGGCTAAAGGTGCCATCAAACTTCTCTGGAGTGACTATAGGCTTGGCTGCCACTGCGGCCTCTCGGGGTAAGGCGGGCATCAGTTGTCCGCTTCCCCTGTCCCCCGATGACAGTATCTCAAAGGTTCCCCAAGCAGGTTTAGCATCTCTGACAACAGGACACGACATAAGGCCCATTTCCATTGGAAGCCGAAAACATTTTTTAGATCTCCTATTAGCCCATTTACATTTTGCGTCAGCAGTGCTAAGGTCCGTCGGTCGTTCCTGACTGTATATCGGTGATGGCCAATGGAAATGGGCTATTAGGAGAACTGAAAAATTCTATACCGTTATTGTCGGCCAGTGGAAATGGGCATTTAGCAGGGACGCTTGCAGAATCTTGAGCCCTTTAGGGGGTTAAGGGTCGGGGGCGTTACGGCCAGTGTGGTGGAGGGGGTGCCACCAGTGCCCTACGCTTCTCTGCGTACCGTTTGGAAAACCGGGAGAACCTGCGGTACCTCAGGCCCTCCGAGGAAACACTCTCCAGATACTCAGCAGACCCACCCGCAAATGAATACTCAGAGAGAAAAAATGGGGTGCCCAACTGTCAACAAGGGCATCATCTCTATTGCTCAAAACTATTGAATGCATTTTTAGGATATACAAAACAATTATTTTATTATTCATACTCATGTCCCTCAGTAATACTAAGATAAGTAACGGTAAAGTTCGCAGAGGCTAATGCCCAAATTGTCTATATTCATTTGAACAAGAAGGGCATTTAGGTCCAGCTGGATCAACATTTTGCGTATAACATTGCCCAAAAGGAAATATGTAAACATGTAGTTTATTGATTACAAATCGAATGTGATGAGATAAGAGATGTTATTTAGGTTTGCGTACATATTGTATCACTGCTAGTCAAAACAGCTTGTTTCCATTTCACTTGTACATTTTACATAATTTCTGTTTATTCCAATCGGTACACAGTCCCACACTTAGCACATACCAGTATGCTTATCGACCTGATCAAAAGACACCTGAGGTAGTATTACTGAGGGACATGAATATGAATAATAAAAGAATTGTTTTGTATATTCTAAAAATGCATTTAATAGCTTCCAACATCACTTATTAACCAAATAGCTGGTAAAAATGATCAAAATAACAGACAATATACTTATTTCGCGCGATAAGTAGCTACCTTAAGGGATAATTGCAATAATTAGCCATTACAAACAAAATAATAATAATTAAATAAAAAAAAAATCGAAAATTAATTGGCCTCCACACACACCCAAGGGGAAGGGGAGCCCAACAATTTGAAGAAAGAATTTTTTCACTCTAAAATAATTATTATATCCAATAGACTTGTGTACCACAAGGATATGTCTGAGGTCTCTTACCTTCTGTATCACGCATTGATTACCTGTGCGAATACTTCACACTTGACACTGCTCCCTCTGCATCATTTTCACATTAATTATATTTGGCATAATAAAAGAAAATGTAGTTACTGAGCCCATAAGGATGGCCGTTCGAGGTTATTTGTTTCCAACCGTATCACTTGCTTCCAAGTGAGGGAGGTCTTAAACCGCCCGCCAAGCTGAAAGTGAGATTGCCGGATGTAATCATGGTGATGTAATGATGACCTTGCTTATGTTTTTTAGATTTTAAAAAGCATCGACGTGATTAGCTGTTCTTAGGAGAATGACGTCATAACTTGTCATCCTGGATAATTGAAGGAATTGGATGGATCAGGCGTCTAGGGCATGATAACGGAAACCCTTGGATCAAACAGCGCAAATTTTCTCAATGAAATCTCTCATCTCTTTATTTCTTTAATATATTTTTTGTAGTCTGTATCCAATGAAAGATTCGTGGAGGTATTATCTATGTACATAAGAACGCAGATAGGTGCTATGAAAATTCCCATCCCCTTTAGAGTAAAGTAACTGGAGAACTCCCTATTTAAGTGTGGTTGATCCTCGATGATTTGTTCATCTACTTAAAAGATAGTTAAAGGAGAGTCAGCTGATAGATATAAAGACTGTGTAGCTCGAAAGGTTAGAGCTTATTCAAATGAATATTTACGCATATTCATTTTACAGTATTTTTTTAGATCATTTTGTACATTAATCTCATCAATACTGTATATTCATCATTTCATATGAGGATTTCTTATGTATTTTGCTATAGGATTTACCGTACTAGCGCTACACAGCACTATTTGCTGCTAAAACAATAAGGGAATCTTACAGTTTTATAGCATCCTTTCCTAACAAAATGTAAGAAACAGCTTTCGTAAAGGGGAGATGGAATATCCTCGCTGATGCTACTGAGCGTCCGTTTAGGATTTCACTTTGTATCTTGATGTATTATGTGCATATTATCTTAAAACTAGATGTATCAAAAGGGGAAAATATAGTTCACAGAGATTTCAATGCAGTTATTAAATTATGTTTAAAAGTGTGTGAATAGTGTGATAGGTTTGTTGTTAACGCATAAAAGATGATTATTATCATCAATTCCACTGTTGAACCGCTATTCTGACATTGCTAAATGCATCAACAAACCATGTTGCTAAAGCTACTCATAAATAGGTCGTAATTCTCACATCATCTAGGCTATGTTGCATTATGCGTCAAACCTTGTCAGAATCACACAGTTTCAATAATGATTAGCGGTGGCCTAGAGGAGATCCACAGCAAACATCCTGATGAGAAGAAGAGAAAAAGCCAATATTGGCAACAGAAAAGCATGCTAGCTTACGATATTAACTGCCACACCAATATGCTATCATTACTGGAATGAAAGTAGAAGAACATGTCTTATTAAGGATATTTATGTTGATGCGGCCAGTGGTATTCGGCTTGATACACCCCGGCGACAGAATCCACGACATCAAAACATACGATAGTCGGGATGTTTTGTGGTGTTGCTTCTTGGAACCGTTTCCCCCCTAACATTTTGAGATGAAACCCGGAATGGTCGAGATTTGATCTTGCAGCTCCTCGAATCTTTAATCGGTCTTTGTAGCTTTCGTTCTTTTCTATCTCGACTTCTTGGGGGTTGCAGGTTTTGGAACCCTAGTACGAGTTCATTGCATCATGAAACGTTTTCTGGCTACTTAACAAGCCGCTGAAGATGAAAGAATAAATTGTCTAATTCTTTGATCTGGAGCGCGGTTCAAACTGGTGACGTGGTCCGGTCATATGACTTGAGGAGGATGCCTGACATTTATGCTAGGTGGCGTGACAGTGAGTGGGTGTGCCTGAAGTCTGATATCGATCCTGTTCCTTTCATCATCTTCTTACAAGTTCGTCTTAATTGATTTTTTATATCACATAGTTATCCTTCAGGATATTGGTTGTGTGAATCCCTTCACTAGTTTGGTGTGTTTACGAGGCGTATCAAATGTACACGAACTGTTCCTACCGCTTGCGACCACGCAATCCCTTCACTAGTTTGGTTTTGTACAACTGCTTTGTGATTGCAGACCTTCCTAGTATAGTTCTTGCTCACTATATGCCCCAGCCTGTTGCTACCCGGTCTGTACGTGGATATACAGAAAGTTTTACTTTCCTCCCCGTCTTCCACTGTTTTTGGACTTGGGTCTAAGGATGTGCATACCCTTTCCCATGCCTCAAAAGGGTACCTCTTTTCTCTGAACACTGCAATTTTAAGTATGGAAGACTCCATTTTGCTGCTGGAGGGTGGGCTGAATCATATCTCAGGTATGTGTTTGTATGTGTCGGTTTACAGTGCAGTCCTGTCTACAGTTTACCATTTTTGACTTTGACCCATGTGTCGAGGAAACTGGTCTCCTCTCTGGAGTACTTAGTTCTTTTTCAAGTTCATCCTGGCTATGTTCCCAGATATAGAATATACCATCTATATACCTCCACCATGCTGTGGACTGGGAGAGGAGGGCCTTCTCTATATGTTCCATTAACAAGTTGACATATGATGGGGCTAAGCGTGGCCCAATCACAGTGCCTCTTGTTTGCAGATAATGCTTTTTACTATATACCCATGCCGTATATACTGTAAATACACACCGTTTCGCCATATAACATAAAAATACTGTACGGACCACTGGTCCATACAGGAAAATACGGACTACCTTCCCATACACGTTTATTAATAAATTGGTTGTTAAGCCAAATGAAATTAATGTTTTTATTAAATTTCGGGTATATAGTAAATATAGAACGACCTACCATGCTTGTACAAGCCAGAAAACTCGATAATAATTCATGTTTGTACGGAACTCGGCGTAAACGCATCGTTCTGTGCGAACCTTGAATTATCATCTCATTTTGTAGCTTGTACAGCATGGTCAGGACGTTCTATATAAATATTGTTCGTTGAGCACTATCTCTAGCAGGTCCACTATTGAGTTGTTAGGGGGTTAGATGTCCCTTTTTCTGTTTGTTACCAGTTTCTCAGCTACGATGGCTATACCATCGCCATTTGGAACGTTTGTATGTTAGAGGATTTAGCCTCATTTATCCCACAATCATACCCAACACACTCGGAATCTAACATAATCTCCCTCTTCTTTGTCAACTATAATGGAAAGCTAATGATCCTAATCACAAATGCCTTTTCCTCATGGGACCCGTCTGGTGAGTTTGTGCCAACAGTTTCTGATATAAACCCATTAGCATGACATCCAGAGAATATACAAGGGATTACGAAAAAGGGACTTACTATTAGAGATATGCACGTTATTCCTGTCCACACCAATTGGTCTACTGGAGGCGAGTGATTTCTCATTTAAATTCCGAAAATAAAATGAAGAAGAATGATAATTGAATTGATAATGGAAATTGAGTGCACAAGACCTGCTAAGAACATTTGACTAATAAAATGGAAACACCACTGTAATAACCTCCCGGTGTAGTGTTTGCAGGGGTTAAGTGTCACACAAACACGGAAATATCGACTTTGAATCATATTAATTGTCGTTCTGTCTTTTTTTGTGAGCCGCTACACAGGTAGAATCTGACATGTTTTTCTTTCCATAATGGACATAATTCATACCTGGGGATTTCTAATTACTTGAGTGGGAATGAAAAGATGGGAGGCTAATAATACTGCCATTCCACATTGTTCTGCATCACTATGTCCGTGTCATCCATTTGTTATCTGAATAATTGGATTAAAGCAATGAATATTCAATGAGAGGCATGATCGCCGATGGGCCACCCATAAATTACGTACGCAAAACTTCTGAAATATTGTACCACACACCCCCTCACAATCCCACCTCTCTATCTTGCACGAAATAGATTAAAGAAGGGATTTACACATCATTTCCCCCAAATAAAAATTATGCCCCCCGCCCAACTCTCATCACTGTGTAATACTTTATGGATGGCCACCCTAAGAGCTTTGAAGGCGGTAAACCTCGGACATTTTCGTCGTCATCTCCCCAAGGCTGTGCACTGCATGGGTGCTACATTCATCTTTCTTTTTCTAATTCTAAGTGATGCCCCTATCATTGCCAACCTGAAATGGAGGCCTATATCTCTTTCTTGTATATTTTGCGCGTCATAGTATATCCGTTACAATAATAGTATAAATCTAAAGTTATGCATGCCGTTGCCATACCTTTGTTGGTTTTCTCTGTATCTTATTCATTGTAACTCCCTACTGAAAATACCCAGTAATTTCATGGTTAGTCCTACATATTGAAACATACCTAGATCGATCAGGTCTGTCATAACTTCCATGTAACTCTCCGAACTACAGGCCTTTTGGTCTCTTGGTTACATCGAAAGATCAATGTAAATCAATGGTATTTTCATAAATGGCTTGGTTATCAAACGCTTACTGTTTGGGCGAGTGTCTCGATTCAGTACGGTTAGGGTTGTTATGATGTCCATGTATTGTCTCAATACTAAACCAGTCCCTGTAATTCCATCGTTTGGGTGGGACACCTAAGGCTATCTCGTTAGATAAAAGACCATAGCCTCTGCACCCATCTGTGTGCTTCTGTACTGTCCTCTGTCACTCTACTGCCTCCCACTTTTCTACTGCGCTTATCTTAGTTAATTGGTGGTAGCTAGTAAATAGGAAGGGAGCAGATCTGAGACGTCCTGCCTGCGGGTGCCTCACCTACCTCCTTAACCCGGATTAGGGTATCACGTGCACGCAGGTATTAACTCCTGGGGCTTGGGATTAGAGCCATGTTTAAAACTGCAAAGCCCAAAGACGGCCCCTATGCCCTGAGGAGCGGCAGGTCGGCAGGCAGGATACAGGAGGCTGAGCCTAGGAGAACATCTTTGAAGAAGATTGTGTTTTGGGTCACGGTGAGCGGGGGTGTGGGTACGTGATGGAGGAGGGAGCTCCAGCTGGGAATTTCATGACATGAGACTAAGCTTTGGGCAGCTATAAGCTACAGTTATGGTAGGGGCGTTCAACCTAATGTTCAGGCGGGGAGGGTGGTGTGGCTATCATCGAGGTTGATGTCAGATTTGATATAAAAGAGGGAATCCTAGTCGTAATTTAATATGTGGTGTAATCTTGGAAAACATAATGGTAGTACAACAGGAATATGTTTAGAAAGCCTTGCGTGGTAAGAAGGGAAAGTCACCACTTCTGCACGGCCCTAGTATACCACCCCCTTTTTGCGCGTATGCGTCAACACGGCCGAATAGCGTCCCCCAATAAATCAGAATATGGAGATACGTTCGATGCTTTGAGAAGAGGTAGAGGAACAACCTGTACAGAAAATGTTTTATTTTGAAGCAGGGTAAATGGAAGCGATGGTAGTTTTTTTTGTATTGAAGTCACATACTCTCATTTCCCCACAGAACATACCAGATGACGGAAGAAACTAAAATGAAAGTGATTTCTAGAACAATTAGCCCCATACCACAAACTCATATTACAATAAGATGCTTTTCAAAGTTTTGGCCGGTTCTACCAGACATTTATGGAGTCTAATGAGCAGTAACAATCTGTTCTGAACCTGTTCCTCTTCACATATGAGCAGCTTCTAGCCACAGTTACCTGCTCTTAGTACCAGTAAGGTGTTTTGAATGGGCTCGTGGTAATGGGATGTTTACGAGCGGATCGACCATTAGCTCCCACTGTGAGGTGAGAGCACAGGGGAAGGGGGCGTGTTAGGACTGTGTTGATGGCAAGTCTGAGGGGATAAAAGGTATTTTATTAGATCGAAATTAATAGAAAAATCAGGCATTGGGCACAAGGGCAAGAAGGTTGCATGGTAACGTGTGACGGTACCATTGCCCCTCTAGTCACGAGAGCATCCTGCAAATGGATTTAGATTTGTGAGAGCTACTCATGATGCTTCTCCTATCTTACTTGATGAAAGTTGTATTTTCAGAGGTCTATAAACATATATATATATATATATATATATATATATATATATATATATATATATATATGTATATATATTTATATTTCAGAGGTCTATGAACATATATGTATATATACACACACATATATATATATACACATGTATACATATATTCATATTTATATACATGCATATATACATGCAGATGTACCTTATGGAAGATCATAGTGATAGACAGTGAAATAATTGTTTGTGTCTCAAGGGCTTTAAACCTGTGACGGAGCCCCTTCTTAATATTCATATACCTAATAGAGTTACTATAGTGACTTGAAAATCCTCAATTGTGCTCAATGGACCATGGATTCCTGCAATTATAAAATATAAATACTCTTGATATTAAACAAGAACCTTCGTACTGAAATAGATTTGCTCCAACATAATCAGGTGCATCCAGTTCGAGGGAGCAAACAACCATTATAAGGATAATGGTAATGATCGAATGTTGCTCTAGGTCTATGTAGACCAAGTCTTAATTCTTGCAAAGACTAAGAATATGGAAGGGGGAATGCAACATCAGAAAAGATGCACAGGAATACGACACATGTATGTTCGGACACGTTTGTACTTCACCATAAAAGAAGTGTGTGAGCCGGACTATTGGTTTGTACTGAGATTATTTTCATTGGGAATATAAAGAGTTCGAGCTTTAAACTTTGTCATGTCGAAAATAAGAATTACTCGGGACTGAATCCGTTTACATAAAACCCCCTCCACATTATAGATATTACCTTCTAGCGGTTTTCCCAACTTTCTCCCCTTAGAGGCCAGATATTATTTTTATATTGTCCTTGACAATCCAAATGAGAGTACCGCTGGATTTGGCTTTCTTTTGTAGAAAATCCTAAATGAAGAGATTAGGAATGAAATAAATAGTTGTATTAATTCCATTGCATTAGGATTGTGGCTTTTCTTGTCTAATGAAAATTCAAATCCTCGAATGAATTTCATGAATGTAATATGGGTAATTCAATAACAATTCAATGATCCAACTTTGATTCAATTATTACGAGTTCTGAAGTGCTGTGCCAATTTCCGTGATTTACGTGCTAAGGTTAAAGAAACAGCGTTACCATGATGGAATCCCGCTGAAAAGGACACGTTTCCTTGAAAGGGTGTACTGAATAGGACAAAAGGGTAATATCAAGTGACCTCTCACCTAGGATTCGAGCATGTATGTTCTATCTGTAGGTCATACTATTCGCCATGCTTGTTAACTTCCTCCTTTTATATTGGTCCATCTATACTCAAACGGAATTGTTTTGAAATGATATAAATGCAGTTCTCTAAAGAATGAACGATCTATATAACCTTCTCAGTACATATTTACATCATCAGCAAAACCCATTAGGTATTCTGTAGGTTGTAGCGCGCCTACATTTGCAAATATATATATTTCTGAGGGCCATCTATACTATGGTCCCGTTGTTGCTGTCAGATTCTAAATCCGTATGATTTCTATTTCATGTTTAGAAATGAAGTCGCCTTCTCTGTAGAATCTGAATGAATGCATGTCGAGTTGCAAAACGTTCTCATCTCACGACACAATATTAATTAGTCGGTCTAACTCCTTCATTGGATTACTGTCTAGTAGAGGATTTAATCTAGATTTGAATTTTCAATAAAAAAACCAATGAAGAAATATTTCCATGATTATGAATTCAAGTACATAGTTTTATAAGCTATAGCAATCTCTTTCGATACTTTCAAATAATAAATTTGATGTTCTAGATGATTCAATTATTGCTTATCGTTCTAAATTTGAGGCCTGGATAATTCAAAGCTGTTATTCTATTCAAGTAGACTATAGCATGTATAGGACAAGTCGCTGACAGGTAGCTGGTCGTAAGCCGTGGTCAGGTTCGGTCTAAGGTAATGCTCTGAGCCATGGTTTGACGTCAACTCCAGGGTTGACAGTGATATTAAACAGGCCATATATGGAAGCACGGCAGAGAACAGTAGGTAGGGCGCCAGAGGCAGGGAAGGGGAGAAGGCAGGGAGCAGGAGGTAGGGCCTGACTATAGGAGGCAGGGGACCACGTCATATTACACGAGTTCTAACTCTGGATGTTAGCTGTTGTAATCGATATTGAAATTATGTTATACGGTCTAGACGCTGTCTCCACTGATACATGCCAATAGTTTTTTGTCATTCCTATTGTATTTACATATATACCCGTCTATGATTCCCTAGGATAATTTTCATGCTACAACTGAGCTACACAATCAGATGCTTATTGTATCGTGCCGAACATGTCTGGCATAAGCTAGACATCGCTTCGTCCTGCCTCTGAAGAGTGTCAGTCTTCTCTTAATTGGGCGAAAACCATCAGATAGCCAACAGTATTCTTCTAGTCATCTGACAGCCTGTCTAGATTATAAGCGGCTTCTATTTGGGTAATTGGGTAATCAATTACCTCACATTTGAGCAAAATGTAATGTTTATTTGAATCGTAAATCTGCTATTCTAATTACAGAATTATTTTGAATGATCTGTATTGACATAATCTGAATCTTGTCATAACGTGTTGAACCGATGAAATTATAGTGTCAATGCACTCTAGTGACATATTTCCTCATCATCTTTGGTTCCAATGAAGGCGACTGTTCTATTAAGAAGCTTGGATCCATATGTTAAAATTACAAAGATGAGTAAATGTATATATCTGAAGATTTAGATTGAACACAAAGGAATGTTATATCTCAGACCTTTAAGGTTATTCACATAGTTTTCGCACTGAAGGAGCTCCACACCTACCATAAAGAAAGGACTCTTCATCATGGACATTTTCTGGGAACAGACCTTTTTGAATATTCATTAAAGAACTTCTCTGCGACCTCTTTGGAA
The DNA here is from genome assembly GCA_950022655.1 of Alentia gelatinosa. Lineage (NCBI taxonomy): Eukaryota > Metazoa > Annelida > Polychaeta > Phyllodocida > Polynoidae > Alentia > Alentia gelatinosa. Next base: position 44,109,423 of record OX465582.1, read on the forward strand.
TATACTACACAATATATACGTTCACGACTATATAATCACAGAACCATGTGGGCGTTTGACAAAACATTTTTTTATCTAAAAAAAAAAAGAAAGTATAGAAGACAATCAGTTATTTGCAGATATTCTATCTTTTACAGACATTTCGTGAACTATTCCATATGCCAGTAGAAATAATTATAGTTAATGCAATGATAGATCGAGTTGCATCTAATAATAAATTTGTGTAAAGTTTCTTTGTCATCAGGGCTGATTATCATATGGTGTGCCTTTCATAAACCACGTCATGTAAAAGTCGCCGTTATATCTCTGGCGGCCGGTAGTAGGCTGTGGGCACATTGTGGAGGACGTAAGTGATCGTGCCATTCTCCAAACGACGGAAATGAGGTAGACTTCCGAGACCGGACGTCGTTTGGCAGTAGATGCTGACAATGAGCTGTCACGTGGGTGGCTATGTATGTCATTTCATCGTATCCTGCCGCTTCTAATTTATACGGACCCATATGTCATGTTGACATATGTTGATCCGATAAATATTCTTACGGAGGCGATTCTAAGAAAGGGTGATTGAACTTGGGTCCATGTCGAGAATGCTTAGTGCATCCAAGGCATCGCAGTCACAGGGGAATCGGTGGGACAGATCCTCCTCCATTCGCTTACCCCATGAGAACGTTCAATATACTTCAGGGGAAAGGTATAAGAGGAAAGGACAGGAAGGGCATGTCTGGTCCATGAATATACAGTAGAACCCCGCCTAACGGATACTCCGCGTAAGCGGACACCCCGCGTTAACGGACACCTTTGCTCGGAACGGTCCCCTCTATTAGATGTTTGTTTTAACCTCGCGTAAGCGGACACCCCGCGTTAGCGGACAATTTTGCCCGGCACGGAGAGTGACCGATTACGCGGGGTTCTACTGTATGTACTTTCGTTTAAAAGCAGGAACAAGTGGTTCATTGAAACTCACTTGCAATTTTGATCCAACCATCCTATTTTCATTGAATTTATGATTCATGTCGTGAGAATTGTACTCAGGTTACAACTAGTACGAATCGGAATTATAATCTCGAAAGCAATCTGATAGTTATCCAATTGAAAGTGTGGCCTAAAATGAATGGGCATCCAGTTTCTCGCTCATCTTCACAATTGTTCTGGCATTTGAGGCCACGGTAAGTTTAGTGTGGTTTACTTGTGTGTCTGATTGGCCGAGGTCGTCTGGGTCGGGGTCTGCCGGCTGCCTATGCCTCGTAATACGTGGGGTGCTTTACGCCTTGCGTCTGTTGCCCATCGTGTAGTAGAATATTGAGTGTAAATATCAGTATTTAATAGTACATTTACACAACTTAACAATGATGATTTGATACCTAGCAACACACAAATTTTTCTTTTTAACTCTAAACTGATTCTTTCAAAGCGGGTAATTACTCCCCCTTGAAAATATTGTTTGGGTGTTTCCCGAAGTCGAACTTTCGTGTGCCCTGTTCCCTTGTCCAGATGAGACGGCGCCTGTGGGTGTTACCTGATCATGTAACCATTGGTGTCTTATTACCAATGGCAATTATGAAACTGTATATGATATAAGACAATGTGCTTCAAACCTTACAGCCTAAAACTGTAGCCTGCAGCTGGTGGCGCTCCGTTCAGTTAATGCCAGACCATTGATTTGAAAAACTAAGCAGTGAGGGGTCCCTGGCATTAATGCCAAATTCCACTAAGAATAAGGTTTCACCATTGACAAGTTATTTGTCAATAGACAGACAAAGGTTGCTGGAAAGGACTCGTTTATCGCCAAGAGTGAGAAAGGGATATCTTCCTGAGATGGGAAAGTCGCTGCATGATATCAAATCGTTATTGGATATGATGCAAAGTTGCTTTACTTGTAACCGCCACACATCAAGGAAGCTTCCATCTTACGATGGAATCTAAAAGAAATACAAACCATCTTGCCTGTCACTTAATAGAACAGAATCTGTGGAGAATCTAATGGGAATGATCAAAATAATCAACGATGGTGCAACAAATTGTTTGGTCGTCCGCATCCTTTATAACCAATTAAATGGAGAAAGATGTTACTGACACGGATATGCTTATTTCTAACTATATATCCGTAGATCAGATATGTTTATAACAAAACAACAAAATATTTCATATATTGCATCAGCGACCGAAGTCTAGTTAAAGTATCTGTGTAATACACCGGCCCTTAAACTAATGCGGCTGTTACATTGACAAACTAATACATCTGCCAGATGAGAATGCTGCTTCTTCTGATATACTTCTGGTGGGGTTCTGGATATCTAATTTGGTTGGTTGTATTGTAGGGCTAGCCGATGGCCGCCTTGTACAATAGAAGCCCTGTTATGATAATAAAAAAATACATCAGGTCGACTAGTGAAAGACCTTAACTCGAATAATTGGTTGCCCATGGCCTATGGTCAGGGGTGGTCATTGCCCCCCCTGGTGAAACCTCTCTGCACTCGCGCACCCCTGCGCCACCTCTCCACACTCGGCCGCACTAGACATCAAAGTGCGCGAGTAAGACACTGTCCTCTGTCTCATTCGCTTCACTGGTCTCCTACGCTCAACACCTATTTTTTCTACGCTCCTTGGCTCATCGCCCTCCGTGCCTCCGGTCTCCGTATTCCCCTGAATATCGGCAGACGAGGACAGCGATACCAAGCGATTCAGTGTTTAAGGAATTATAGTATAGTTATGTTGACCAGAAGCGCTGTGGCGGCATCCGCACCCGCGGAGGCCGAGACGGACTCGGAAATAACGATACGCCAGCCGGCGGCCGAGAGCGACCATGTGGACTCGGTGTCTCAACAAGGGACGAGTGCAAGCGCACGGACCCGGGCATCGCGTATCACAGCCCTGGAGGCCAACCTCGGAGGGGTCAGGACGGATGTGAACGAGGTGAAGACGGATGTCGGGGAAGTAAGGACGGATATGACGAAGATATCGCGCCAGATGGACGGCATGATGGACGCCATCATGCAAATCTCCAGGCCGGCCTCGCGCCGGGCCGGCTCACGGGCTTCCTCAGCGGCCGAACGGACAAGAGACTGGGCCCAGGATCAAAACGAACGCCTACTCCCCGCACCCAGGGCTCTCCGAGAGGCATACACAAGCGAGGAACACCTCCAGCGCGAATTCGGCCGTGAGGCCATGCGACACGACCGCACAACGGGTAAGAGCCTACTTTCTGATATTAATGCCCGGAGGCCGACGGCGAAGCCGTACATGTTCATGGACAGGGACGGGGTGTACACGCTGCACCAGAAACTGGACCTACGGGCGAGCCTCGGGCCTCTGGAGTATATTTCATGTTTTGTGGCCTTATTAAATGATGAACGCGCATTGCACCCCGAGGACAAGGACCATATGTTCAAACACTTGTACCAGGTGACGGTTGATGCGCAGGCACGGCCGTGGGCCGGCGTCAGACGCTGGTCAAACTACGTTTTCGACCAGGTCGAGTCCGGCAGGATGCGGTGGTCGGATCACGGCCGGATACAGGAAGAACGTGTCCGGCTCGCGATGACCACTGCCCACACGCCTAACAACAGTCAAAACACGGAGACCGGACGTGCCCGGGGGAGCGAGGCCCCGTGCCGGGACTTCAATGGAGAGAGGGGGTGCCGCCACCGCAGCGACCACACAGAGGGGGGCATCCGGTGGATGCACGTGTGCACGTTTTGCGACTCAGTCGGCAGGAAGTGCGGTCACTCGGTGCACGCCTGCAACCGAAAGCTCACCTACGGCCACGGTTATGAAAACACGGCGGCTCCCCCTGTACCCACACCACGGCGGGTACCACAGGCCGGATACCAACTCCAGCCGACTACGCGGCCGGCGGCAGCCCAGAGCGTGGTACACCAACCTCAGGCGACTTAAAAAAACGGGCAGGCCGCGCCCCGCCAGTAGACGAGGCGCGAAGGAAAGATGAAAGGGGGGCCGGCGGCACGGAGTGTTATGTAACGAAGCCGGCTCCCCCACGTCACGTCAACGATCACGTGACCCCCTCGGCACGTGGCCGAGGGGTAGTGATAAACAACAACAAGGACGGGGGGAATACACTCCCGGAGGAGGTACGCCCCTTTCTCCCGGCGGCGCTCGCCCCCGGCCCGGTGAAGGACGATGGCCTCAGTCGCTTGCCGGGTGTTAGTGTTAGTGCGCCGGAATCTAACACTCCCGACTTCGAGGCCCTTAGGGACGTCTGCGAAACAGGTGTCCACCGGGAGGGAGTGAGGACAGACCCGTTAGCATTCAAGGAACATCGCCGGGAGACATGGCCGGACTTCACGGCCGTGGGGCCCGCCAGGCACGCGGAGATATACCGAGCCGTGCGCGACACGGGAATCCCCAACGCACTCGGCGCTAGGGTCGAGGTGCCTTCCGACCTTAACTTACCTGCGTGGGAGCATTACCTGGGGAAAGTGGAGGAGGCGCAGGAGCTCCTAGGCTTCCTGCGATACGGATTCCCCCTGGGATACCTGGGACCGGAGAGTGATACCAGGGGGGTGGCCAACCACCCCAGCGCAACCTCTCATCCCGTGCAGGTAGAGAAGTTTCTCACAAAGGAGGCAGGCTTCACCAATATGATGGGCCCGTTCGCCGAACCGCCTTTTAGCCCGTGGTGTCACGTGTCGCCGCTCATGACACGGGAAAAGCGTGGGACGGACGACCGGCGCATCATTACAGATATGACTTTCCCGCGGGAGTGCAGCGTGAACTCGTTCATCATTAAGAACTCGGTCTACGGACTGGAGCGAGAACACGGCCTCCCAACGGTGGACGAGTTTGTGGCCAAACTCGTCAGGGCAGGCACGTCGGCCTACATGTCGTCCATCGACGTGTCGCGTGCCTACAAGAACTTTAGGTGCGATCCCCTCGATTGGCCTCTGTTATGTTTCACGTGGGAGGGCGGGCACTACTGCGACACTGCAATGCCTTTCGGTGCCCGCGCCTCCTCCTACCACATGCAGTGTGTGGCGGAGGCAATCGTGGGGATACTGTCATCGAAGGGAGTCACGGCCGCGATGTACCTCGACGACCTCATCATCCTCTCCGAGGACCGAGGTAAGGCGGCCGAGGACTTCAGGATCGCGCGAGAGCTGTTTTCGGAGCTGGGCCTCCCCGAGGCACGTGATAAAGCTCAGGAGCCAAGCCAGTGCGTCACGTGGTTGGGGATCGAGATAGACGCCCGTACCATGACTCTATCGATCCCCACGGCCAAGCTCGAGGACATCCGTGGTCACGTGTCGGCCGTAGCGAGGCGCCGGACGTTGACGAAACGACAGCTCCAGTCGGTGCTCGGGAGGATATTGCACGTCGCGCGGTGTGTACGCCCGGCCCGCGCATTCGTCTCGAAGTTGCTCGAGGCCCTTAGGGGGATGAGAGGATTCTACATGAACATCAATTCTGAGATGCGCCAGGATCTGGACTGGTTCGTGCAGTTTGCTCAGGGCTGGAACGGCCGCGCTCTCATCCCTCGAGGTCCCCCGACGCGGAGGATCACAGTGGATGCCTGCCTGTCGGGCGTAGGAGGCACAGACGGCCGCTTCTCGTACTCCGGCCAGGTCTGCCCCGTCCTCGATCCCGTGGAGTGCATCTCGGAGCTCGAGGCTCTGAATACCATATACGCACTCCACACATTCATCACCGACAGGGATCGGGGATCACGGATTGAGGTGTTCTGTGATAACCTCGGCACAGTACAGACCCTCAATAGTGGGCGTGCACGTAACCCAGTCCTGGCGGAGTGTGCCCGCCAGGCATGGATGGTGCAGGCACGCCTGCAGGTGGAACTGGTCTTCAGCCATATCCCCGGGGTGCAAAACGTCATCGCAGATGCCCTGAGCAGAGCCCATCTGTCGAGGACGGAATACGATAAGGCCACTTCCCTCATTCACCTTCATGAGTTGTACCCTATCGTACCATGTACCCATGCCTCATTTGTACCCGTCCTCCGTCTCTTCTGCAGATCGGGCGCTTCTCTTACTCCAGGCGAAGGCATCTGCGAGGCAGTCAGAGGCGCGTGCCCCAGGTACGCTCGCCAACCAGCGATCCGCAGTCACCACCTACCTGGCGTTCTGCAATCGGATGGGAACGGACCCCCGGGCACCGACCGTGAGCCTGATCACGTCTTACCTGGAATACGTGGCCGACCACGCCCCCTCGCCGGCCACGGTCGCCAACCAGTTATCGCACGTCCGGGCACACCTCCGACTGACGGGGGGGGACGTGCGGCCAACAGAGGATCACCGGGTGAAGCGTGCCCTCGAGGGCATGAGGAGAAACAAGCTTTACGTCCCAAACGTGAAGGCACCTATACCAATGGATGTGTTCCGGGCGGTTCTCGATGCCCTAACGGGATCGCCCCTCCATACGGCGATGAGAGCGGGCATGCTGCTCATCTTCTACGCGGCCCTACGGCAGGGGGAGGTGGCGCCGCAGTCGGCTCGGGCATTCGACCCGGCTCGGAATCTCACTCGGGGGGACGTGGTCCTCGGCCGCCGGCACGTGACTATCACCATCAAGGCGGCCAAAAATCTACAATACGTGGGGCAACAGAAAGTGATGCGCCTCGAGGCCGCGGACGATATCCGGGTGTGCCCGGTAGACGCGGTCCGAGGCCTACTACGGGCGGCCCCTACGGCTTCACTGCGGGACCCTTTTTTGACTCTGCCCGACGGGACGACCATCACATCACGGGTCATGACAAACGAATGGGACCGCCTCCTACAGGCCACAGGCCAAACTGTGAAGAAGTACACCCTCCACAGCCTCAGGAAGGCCGCCGCTACTCAGGCCTTTGAGGCCGGGATACCTGAACTTAACATCCAAAGGTATGGAGGGTGGAGGTCCCAGGCTCACAGGGACTACATCAAAGTCTCAGACCAAGAGACTGTCAACAAGTCTCTCATTGAGTCTCTCTCCCTCAAAAAGTGACTATAACAAACTTTCCCACCCTCCTCTTCCCTTAACTATTGGCTTCTTGGCTATTTCTATTATTTTATTATTACATGTTATGTTTAACTATGTAATATCACATAATCTCCATTTATCTTATCTCAAATATTATCATAATTGACAAACACATATCTATGTCAATGTCAATATTTGTCATGTTATCACAAATCTCATCACAATTGACAAACACATATCTATGTCAATTTCTATATTTGTCTTATTATTGATACTCATGTATTCCTCTTATTCATATCAATAAGACTCATAAAATTCAATAAAATTTTATAAGCCCACTACGGCCTCCCTTTCTGTTTCATTGGGGATCAGGGGTAATGGGTTGCCCATGGCCTATGGTCAGGGGTGGTCATTGCCCCCCCTGGTGAAACCTCTCTGCACTCGCGCACCCCTGCGCCACCTCTCCACACTCGGCCGCACTAGACATCAAAGTGCGCGAGTAAGACACTGTCCTCTGTCTCATTCGCTTCACTGGTCTCCTACGCTCAACACCTATTTTTTCTACCCACCCACCCACTCCTTTTTTCTCTCCTACTCCTTACACTCGTAGGGCTATTTCTATTATTTTATTATTACATGTTATGTTTAACTATGTAATATCACATAATCTCCATTTATCTTATCTCAAATATTATCATAATTGACAAACACATATCTATGTCAATGTCAATATTTGTCATGTTATCACAAATCTCATCACAATTGACAAACACATATCTATGTCAATTTCTATATTTGTCTTATTATTGATACTCATGTATTCCTCTTATTCATATCAATAAGACTCATAAAATTCAATAAAATTTTATAAGCCCACTACGGCCTCCCTTTCTGTTTCATTGGGGATCAGGGGTAATGGACCTGGGTTTACTCATTGCAATGTGCTACCAATAGCACCACACCCTCACCACATCCTAATTTTTGTTTCCAGGACATTCTTTCTATTGTTGTCGAATATACAGTACATATTTTCCTCAGTATGTAATCGAAGGCAAGTCAGTTCCATGCTACATGAATCCATTGTAATCTGTTGTAATTTATTATGCCACACATGAATATATAGGATAGTCATTACCCTACACTAACACAAAATGCGATTCCTAAAGATTTCTATATTAAACACATACAAGCTGAGTGATAATCACAAGCCAAGGTCTGCAAAGATAGATTCAACGTACAACGCATTAGCATATTATCAGAACGACGCTATTACAGATGGGCGCAGAATACAGTCGCAAGGGCCGGGTGATAGAACCAACTGACGTCACATCCGGCAGCGCCGTCTGGTGACAATGCCATCTCTAATTTGGGATGCAGCGTCTGTCTTCACATAAGGAAAGAGTCCTTGGAGACACCGAGTACTAGATAAACAACGTATTATATTAGGCATTTGGTCGGTTCCTGCTCGGTTGGGCTCCAGGCTGGCAGGTGATAGATTCGTCCTCGTATCTAGCACGAACTGATAGAGGAGAAAACGATTTAATGCATTAAGTCATGTCTGTGGGTACCCTCGTTCTAGAATCTGTATCCAATTATTCAATCATGACGGTATAAATGTGATGGTTGCAGGGATCCGAGAAATCTTACCTGCCAATATATTTGATTCAGAAGGGTTATAGTATACACGTAATACATTGATTTTCCCAATTACAAATAGGCAGCATATAAACGCATTGCAGATTATTGTCATTGCCTGCATCTCAAGTTACTATATAAAGACTGATATCTAAAAACTAGTAATGACATCAGATATTGGTGTCGTATTCAAATTGAATCCGAGAATATGAATATCTATAGTTTACAGTAAACACACATTTCCCCATGTGACCACTGGGTCATATATTCCATATCCTTCAATACAACAATATAGAATTAGAAGTATATGATAAGAACTGCAATGCAATCTGCATATGAAAAGACGGTATGACTAATATGTTATGACCGAATAACTCTGTCGGGTGAAACTCATGAGAAATAAGAAGCCCTATAAAATTATCGTTTAGTAACAGCCGCTCTTGTTGTTTGCAACCCACTCCCTTCTTCCGTAGCAAGTAGCAAATGAGGAGCCCCTGTCATAGGTCCACGTGCTGTTAATTAAGGTCATGGGCCGCCCTTCTTCTAGACATTAATGTGCAATTTACGAGTTTCATCCTGAGTGGTTACTAGGTGCTCTAAGGTTCTCTGTGGAACGCATTATTAATGGATAGAGTGTCAGGACTGCGGTCGGGAGGCGGCCTTTCCATATGTTCACTAGGACAAGCAGGGCCAATTTTTATTCTGACAATTTATTAGCACCGGATACCCACAAAGTGATTTCTAGATTATCATGTTGGTTCCGCAATCCAGTGTACCGGCGACATATCATGCGAAGTGTTATCTCTAATCGGTATGAATATAATGTTTTATGATAGGTGACTAATCAAGTCAGATTGTCACTAGTGAATTTCTTGTTTAGAAAGAATTCATTCCATACCATCATTCATTTCAGTTTTCACTCAACTTGTTTTCCAGACAATGCTTTGTAATAGAAAAAGGGGAAATTCGAATACTCCAGACAAAGTGTTAACTGGCGCCTACCACTAACACAAGGCAAGACTATGAAGCTTTTTCTATTCATATATGTTCCTGGATTGATGCCATTGTCAAAGGACGTCTCTTGTTTCCAACCAGTCACCTTGGCGCCCTGTCGTGGGTGGACAGTGCCTACTCCATGACGTCACCATCTTGGCAGACGATATTTACCGAGGTCCAGGTGTTTACAGACAATTTCCCTGTGTGGGCCTCACTATGGCAGCATACTTAAAGGACGGCGACACCTGCTGTCACCCGCAGACCAAAGCACGGAAAGCGCCAGAAAACGACCTCCTCTAACGGTGTTAGTAGCTGCATTTATGGCCATAATGCGCAGTAAATCTCGGTGATTTACCCTCATCCTAATGTAGTCGTCCATACATGGCCACTTACTCTAAAGAGCCTTCCGGTCTTCTTTATTAAGTTGGATGTTCTAGCTCCGCAGAAGAGAATACTTTACTGATTTAATATCAGGTATCTTTTAGTAGGGAAACAGTGAGGTTGTGATAGAAGAGTGTTTCCTTTTCTTAAACATTGATTAACCCTATACATTTACATACATCATCAATTTAAACATATCTGTCTAGGTGATGTACAATAAAGGAAAACTAATTTATATCTTCAGGGTAGGAATTATAGTCAAACGTCCTCACTATACACATATAATATTTAATTCGATATAACATTTGAATGCACATTACAGTTGCATTATAGAATGTAGGAATAATAATCGTCTTATCTAATTAATGTGGAGCATGTCATATCCCATCTTCACACACCTTGTAGATACGAAAGGCAAACCTTTAGGGGAGGTTATGATATTTCTCAGGGACCTCTGACAAGGCAATGTGCGGCCTGCTGACATTCCTTCTGGCACACACTGGAGGCATGTCATGAGGGCATATGAGCGATCTGCCACCCTTAGAAAAGCCACCCCCAGAAGGCCGTGGCATGGTCACTCCGGACTGCTCCGAGCAGCTCTACAGCATCGTCTTTGTGGGAGATGTTTTTGAAACGTCCGGCAAGCCAGGCTTATACCGTGCAGAGAACTGTGGATGCGGCGACAGAAGGTGAAGCGAGCGAGGCAGGAACATGGTTTTACTCTAGACCGCCCTCTCTACTGCTGACCTCCAAGCAGGTTAGTGGGACTACCCAGCGTTGACCACAGGAGGAGTCAGGCAAGAGTTAAGGGCACGATGAAACATGCTATAAATAGACACTGTGACGTCACCCGGCAATATCATGGACAAGGATAGAGGAATGGTTATTGATGTGCATACAAACACTCAGTGTAAATATACCTTCTTTTAAGTAGCATTTGAACGAGAATCGATCACCACCCAACTAGTTTCAATTAAGAAGTAATATAGGTCTACAAGTCTTTGATAAGGCAAAATCACTTTATCAAGAAGGCAACAATGTTGTAGACGATCGACAATGGGTTATTGGACACTCTGAGGAATTCTTTGTACTGTTGAGAACTGCAGCATTAGATAGTTCTACCTTAAGCACCTGAGAGTGTGGGGAAGCTTTGCAAATTATTTAAGCATCAGTACCAGTTTGTTTTACATGATACTAAACCAACAAGGTTTGTTCAGATGTTTACCCTGCGAGTTTGCTATGCTCCTCAATTAAGAAAGACCATCATCTTCTGACAGCATCATTTTTCCTATGATTACCAATGGCTGAGTTATGGTCAAAGTACTAATTAGTTTTCAGTCATTTCTGTGTGCGTAGGTGTGTGTCACCGTACGCTAGCTCAACCTGGTGAGCTGTGCTCTATAGCATCAAACTTAGAGTGTTCTCTGTGATGAGGAGAAACTGATGGACATAAATCTTTGCATAGACTTCTAAAACAAAGGCATTGTTAGACAATATTAGAGAGTGTTCCGTTTTATTTCGTTTGATAACCTGTATTATTTCTATTGCTGAAGACAACAGGTCCATTTGGACGTTGATATACATTCTGGACCATTTTTGAATCTCTACCCCTGTATCAATAGGTAACATCATATTATATAGACAGCGGAGTATAGTGGATGGGTACGTATCCAGTGTAATCTGTTGAATTCTGAGACTGATCTGATGTTGATAGATAAGGGTTTATAATTACAGTTTACAAATCAATCCTCTGAAGTCATCCGTTTGTCGTGGCACCTGAATTACAGAACATGTATTATGAATAGAATACGAACAAACTCACGATATTATCTAAACGCATCAATCGTCTAGCGGTGGAGTGTCAACAAACGTCTGTCACGAGTCACTAATGCCCTCGTGTATAGTGGGTCCCGGACCAGACTAATGTTCACTGAGTGTCACCTGTCAGGTGATGGCAAACCAGGAGGAGTACTCCGAGAGAGATTTGTAGCCAAAATTTGCATCTTGTTCCCTTCTATTCATTATTCTGTATTTAGTGTAGTACAGAACAGATTTAATGTAGCCATACATTTGGGATTAGAAATGCCTTGGAAACTGGTCTACATCTATAAATCAGGCGCTGTATTGAAGTGATAGAAAATTGATGATCTACGAGCATATATGAAAATAGGAGAAAACGATACTTTTCCACATAATGATTTATTAATGAAATAAATTATCCAGTATAAGGTATTTGGTACATTACCTTCATGACCGTGGAGTATGAGTTCCAAAATTTAAGCTTATGGACAAAAATACATGGTTGAGATAATAACCTATAGTTGAATCGAACTCGGCAATGCTGAGTTTGTTACACAAATACATATACTACAAGTCCATCTACAGTAAAACTCCGACTTAAAAACATTTAGACAGTCGTCTATACGAAATACCATTCAAGACGCCATTTTATGCATTATATATTCTCCCGTGATAAATCCATTCTGTCTTATATAAAATGGAGATGAATAGCTGAATAGTTCACACTGCAACGAACCGGAACCATACATGCTGCCGAAGTGGGAACAAAGTGACGTAATGTTTTAGCGCCTATTGGCTGGTGTGTAGTTAATGATTGCAGTGCTGGGGGAGTAAGGCCCACCACCTCCCAGGCGGTGATTAGGTTGGCGCCTGACCAAAGCCACCATTCACTCTCTCCAATTGTGTCCATTCCGGCTGGCAATATACCACACCAGAGACTGGGGCTGTGCAGAAGGCAGCCGCCTGCTGGATGCTAGATCCGGGTTATGCGTGAAGTACAGGTACATATTGTACAGGCTTTGTATGGCCAACTTTACAGGTGGCAATTTCTAGGAAAACAAGGATCGGTTACGTAGTCTCCCCTGTCTCTGATCAATGAGAACGTCGTAATATGGCCATTGAGATGGACATACACATACTTAATGGCGTTAAGGAGCATTTTGGCATCTCGGGTCAGAGAGTTCAGAAAACGGCATATTTCCTAATATTGGGTACTATCATATGCTTGATGTAGGTCCTCCCATCACATGATGATGGGAATGTGTACAGATGGTTTGTTTCTCGAACGTTCCATCGCCTATCTCTATCTGGGTGGAATATCTGTGATACCTTTGTCACACTAATGTTGTAGTCACTACTGCGAGTGCAATGTTCGTATCCTCTAAACCTGGTTCTCCCCATCAAAAATAATGTTCTCCTGATAACGTCCATCTATATGAACTTAAGGACAAGGTGAATTTGATTCTTATCTAACCCCGGTATTAATGTCCATAGGCTTAACATTGGGAAGTCGAACTCCACAGCTACGCTAATAACACGGTAAATACTTAACGTTATGACGTCAGACTCGTTAACCAATCAGCGAGCAGGACCTCTGGGGTGAAATAGTTCCGTCACACTTGCGAGTTTGTCAACGGAGTTGCCGATTTGGCTATCGGGGATGTTTTCTCAAATTATGAAGCAAGAAGGTAGGAAATGTTTTTTATAATATATAGCGATATTCTAGATCGCATGTCCGGGATTAGATATTCTAATTATCCAGGACATCAGAAGAATGTGAAGTACCAGCAAATGTAATGGTATAAACTGCTTTCTGCCGACAGGTTTCCGTGGTCGCAAACACTATGCAGGCCATTTACCTTGGCGTCTTTAAGATATTTCTTATTAATTAATCCGAGACATGTAAAATCAGGTATAATATGGTGTATCATCCTGCATTATCATTACCTCGTAAGCGTATTCACTAGTATAAGAATATTATCTGTTTTCCCATCATTATGTACCTAGCAATGTCAACCCAATGGAAGGATTGTTCAGGGCTAGTATATTTCTCATGTAAATTGTACATACACTTTTTGTAAAATGCTGACTACACAATTGATTATGTGGAAGAGCGATGAGACTCATCGAACATGATTTGTTTCTGAATAAAAAAAAATTTAAAAAAATCCTTTGCCTTTGAAAGCTACCCGTTCATAGTAAAAATGTACAACAATGTCTGCTTTAAATTATGTCTGTAATCGGGTCAGTACTTAATTTTTCGCTCCCATTAGTTAACGCTTGCAGATATAGCTTGGTCAATTTACGACGAGACTGAATACTAAAAAGACGTGACAGGGGATATTAGGCACAATGGAACATATTCATATTCGTATTCATACACACCTTTCCTTGTGGCCGGTGCTTTGCTGAAAAATAGTAACGTGATGCCAAACCACTCGCCGCCTTCCTGCCTATTCATCGCAAATGAGAAACAAAAAGAAAAGAGATGAAATAAACACGCCCGACCTCCTTATATACACATTCAGTCCTCTACCTCTCTTAAGCTGAAGCGCTTCTAGTGTATAGGAAACACGTTTGTCTAATGCACGGAAGCTGTAACTGCACCAGCAATCCCGCTGAAAGTAACCATATCCCACCCTCTCCTACCCACTTCCTTACAACCCGACTAGACAATAGGGACTTGGTATTTGATGGTCATATTTAAAATACACATAGTGTTTTCCTTATTTTAGTTTTCTCATTTTGGGTGATATCTCCATTGGACGTATATGTGGTAGGTGACGAGGCTGGAAGGTATGCTTGTTAAAATAATGTGACTACGAGGTACCAATTGTCGATAGTTTCATGTATGTGACGTCCTTGTATTGTCCATTGTATTGTCCATTGGTATTAGCGTGGAAGATCGCCCATTCAGTTGGATGAACGTTAATTTGCCATTTTCATTTATTATGAAATAAACACGTCTGGATCAAAAACAAAACAAAAATTCTGATTTAGAGGCAGGGCGCAAACTTAGTCGAGGGGATATAGTGAAGGCAGCTTGCAATACCAGCTATTTTTAATCGCCCCACAAAAGCATTGTTGAAACATTTTCAATGAGGAATATATATAAGCAACGTATTCTGATTAGGAAAAACCTAATCCACAGTCAAAAAGCAGTCTGTTTTATACTTAATCGATTCCCGCCGGGTGATGCCTTTGGGCATGAACCAGGGCTGGCCTTGTCATGCCTTAATATTGGCTCAATAAACGTGAAAATTAAAAAAAAAAAAAAAAAAAAAGGTATAACATCCTATTTTATATTTTTAGGTGAAATGAAAAATAATATTAAGGATCACGTGTCATGTCACGTGATGCAAAGACCAAAATGTTCACAACATACCCTAAATAACCAGCGTCTAGCGGTATTGATTGGCACGAGTACACAGTTCCATGCCTGTGATACTGCCGTGGCGCGATAGGGTTAATGCCTTGCCTTTTCCCGTGGCATCTAAATGGTACTAGTTCCATATTACCCATGATGCATGCGTCTAATCAAGAGAATGAAATGAAACGTATATAACCCCCCCCCCCCCAACAAAAAATCTTATGGTGTGCTTAAACTGAGCCACTATGATACTATTCTCGAGCAATAACATCGAGGTACAACAGACCAATCGAGGCCAGATAACGACATTCAAGACCTTATAAGACAAGACATATCAAAGAGGAAAATAATTTTAAAAAAAAATTCAGGACATACATTCCGTATGCTACATTCAGCAACTGGTCTCCCCAACCCTGCTTTACTCAAGTAAACTGGTTAGTTGGAAGATTCTTTAAAAATGTTAACATTTATCACATAGGACTGTCTAAAGATGAGGGATATGATAAACAACCTTTTTGCGCTATCCTCGTGCTGTACCCTAACCTCGTACTCTACGCTGAGAAAAAAGAGCAAAGGTGACCGCGCAACAAAGCAATGTTATTAGGCTAAGTTATATCTGAAAACTGATTTTGCAACCCAAAGAAACGATTGTACTAAGAATTGGTGAATAATTCTTTTTGCAAAAAAAACCCAGTTATAGTTAATTGCGTGTCAGCCGTTAAGCATATATATTATCATACTGCACACGAATCATGCTATCATGGATTACACCCTACAGAGCGAGCAGAAAATACCTCTGGCTGATCTCTTGTAAGTGGATGATTTAAACAGCCGACAGAGTCTGGGGGGTTCAGGTGTAAGTAGTATATGGCCATTTCGCTCTGGCCCTGGTTTCAATACAATTCAATGCAATCTGACTACTGCCAACATCCCATGGACCATGCTCGACCCACAGTCGGTGGCCCACAACCCACAATGCACGACCCATAGTCTGTGGAATGCGGATGGTGCAAAGTACACTATGCAGGGCCCACTGTCCATGGTCCATAGCCCATATTATTATATACCTGTGGTAGTATATCCTACACATACTGCCCGCTCCTACCCATGTCGTATTTATACCCGTACGACACCTATGTGACGTACGGGGTATGTATGTGGCGTACGGGGCATGTACGGCGGCAAAATCCAAATATTCCCCAAGTAGCAAAGTTAAAATTTTGATATTTTAAGGTATATAATAATAGAGAAACAGGCTGACTGTCTCCGTATGGATAAGATACTTGGTAAAATCGGCGATCAGATGAACCTCTGCCTCCGGCATCGGTTCATCTGATCGCCGATTTTACCGCGTATTTTATCCGTACGGAGACAGTAAGCCTGTTTCTCTATAGGACATGGAGCACAGACTTTGCTTGGCCCATGATCCCTGCAACCCGGCTCATAGTACATGGCCTATAGATCATGCACGGTCCATGGTCCGTTGCCCACAGCCCATGATATGTCTGTCTTCACTTATCCTAATCCTCTTCACCATCCAACGAGAGCCATGGTTTCCTCTCAACCGTTCATCTGGATGTATAGGACATACGGTCTAGTCTATCTATATCTTTATCTTACCCCTCATATAAATTTCCATAGACTGAACATGGTGCGACTGTATGCCACGGTTATACCATAAAATATTTATATACCACGGTTACATATGAAGTTAAAAATACATGATGGGGTAGGATAAAATATAAACATCACTCAATTTCATATAATTGTTTACATGCCGTTCGTTGTCTTCCGCTACAGATATCACTCAGCTCCGCTTCATGATATCATTCCGCATAGACAACTCACGCCATATAAACAATCATATGAAATTTCGTGATGTTTCATGATAATCCTGTATGGGGCACGTTGAGGTGAGAGGGTCCCTATTGCCCGACTTAGATTCTCTGGGCCATTGTGTGAGCGTGCAATAATCCGGCGGACATAGAGTGATCATTCCGTCCACGAAACCAATAATGAGAAGATATCAGTAAGAAATCCAACATGATATTCGATCTTACGTGACTAATTTTAACCTCACAGCATGACGACTCATGATTCGTCCCTTTACGATCTAATGGGACCCTTTACGACTGTTTATATCTGATGGCCATCATTGACCGCCAGGTTCTGATCTACCATATGAGATTATCGGAACATCAATCGTTGCATCATACCTTTATAGACCATATCGGGATGTAAGAGAGATTTCGTACATCGTGATGAGTCTTGATGGCCATGTTATGTTCTGCTGGGTGACGTGGGAGACTGAAAAGCGGATCGCCTTTGAGTGTAGGGTGGATACACGGTCAGTCATCTTTTCTGTCAGGATAGAAATGAGCGGTAGGCTAGTCGAATTAGAGAAAATAATCACTGGTTTCAAATCATTGAGTGCAACCGGAAGAATATGGTGGGAAGGGGTGGAGCATTGGGAGGAGCATGGCATCGTGAACAGAGAAAGCAAAGATGTAAAATTACCGGAAATGGGAATAGAACGCAGGGAAGGGAATGAAAGAGCAAGAAAGAAAGAGAAGTGCGGTGCGGAAGCACAGGTGTGGGGCTTAGTGTGAGTGACGAGGTAGAGAGCGGGCAGTAATAGGTTAATCAAAGGGGTTTGGAGGAAGGTAATGTAACGGAGGTAGGAATGAGCCGGGCTAACTCGGATGCCAGACTTATTTCAATGCTTCTGAGGCCCTTCGTCTTTCATCACACGGGTAAAAAAGGGCGTCACAGGGCCAAGTGGGACCGACTCTGTCCTCACGGCATCGGGCCGACGTTCAAAGACACAAAGCCACTTAAAATGTAGAAAATCAACTAAACAAAGGCCCATTCGTTGAGAACAAATGACTAATAATTAATTCTTGCGACATGGTCAACCTTCTGAACAGTCGTGTCTTGGCATTCTCAAAGGTAAATTGCGACAGCTTCATTTATTAGCGACTTCCTTCATCGTCGGGTGTGGAGTGCAACTTCAGAAGGAGGGAAGTGTTTCTGTTTGAAGCAATGAAAGACATCATTCACTAGTTGGATTACATTTACAGATTACCCCCCCAAAACTGTAGATTAAATCAGGTAGGATGCCTTTCCGGGTTATTTCAGATTATGGGCAAGGGGGTTGTATTGATATGTATTACTCCTACCTATTGATAGATATCACTTCCATGCATCCTCTCAGATTCATTTAGAACCGATGTGTGATATCTAGTTTTGAACGTTTATCAGGTGTGTTCACAGTAAAGGTTATAGTCCCTAAATGAGCACATTTTAATCTAAGGAAAAACAGCCTAGAAGAAATGACGACTAACTGCTAATCAAACATTAATCTATCTATCAAACCTTAATGTTTCGTCTAACAAAACAAACGCTGTCATTTATCTCCAACCAGATTTATTGTGAAGGTCTGATTATGATTTTATTCATAATGTATCAGACAGGCATTGAAAAAGTTTATATCGCGAGCCCCGAGAGTATATTCTAGAACTATGATATATGCAGAAATGTTCTATTACATGGCTGGAGCTATGTGTTAAAAAGCATTGGATCCTTCAGACAATCGAGGAAATTCAGCCTCTGGCTGACAAATGCTACTTTATTCGTGATTATTATACTAACCAACGACTATGTGTTACTACTCAGAAAAATATAAAAATTTGTAACCGAAGAAGTGCACAAGATCTACACGCCATGGGGACTTGGACTCCTTAAAAACGGACAGAATTGTCCTGCCCCTGTGTTTATGTCATATTTATCAATTTAAGCGACCATATTATATTTCTGGCGTGATATATCCTTGTCAGAGCACCGGGAAACTGAATCATCAAGATAGCAGTGCCACATTCATCATACATCAAGTGGCATATTTAGTAGAAACTGAACGACAGCTAGTATTGTTAGTTTTTAACCACGATAGTCAGGTCGTGTATTACGTGTAGTAGTGAGTAGTTGACTGACCAGGGCCCCGTCGAATAAAAAAGTATTGTCCGTGAGGCTGGACGATAAGACATAGTGAAGGATGGACGAGAAATAAATGATAATTTATTTTCAGTGTAGCATAAAACTGGTCATCCATGTGAGCACTGTCGTCCGTGATAATATTGTTCAATTATCATAGAATGATCGTATAATTGACCTATATCCACGGGGACCACTAAACATGTATAATTCTGTGGGCAAAGAGGTTAGGCATTGGTCTCTCAACCTGAAGGTTGAGAGTTCTAACCCCATCCAAGGCAAGCTTTTTTCCCCAGTAATTTTCAAACATTACACAAAAAATGATTCAATCGTTAATAAATGTTGAAATTTGGTATACATGTATCAAATATGAATAGTAATCTCTGTTGAAAATATCTTTTAATTTGGAATGGATTTAGTGCATGAAAAACGAGTTTGCCATCGGCTACGACGCTGAAAACGTGGTCGTCCGCGAGGAGACTTGAACGATAAATAAACGATATTATGAATAAAAAAAATTATTGAACAATTTTTTATTCAACACCACTCACAATCGTTCATTTTATCCTCTCGTCCAATGCCCGTCCACCTCAACGATATTTTTTATACTACAGTTTGCCACCAACGAGACTTGTAAGATATTTTTTTATAAGGCCCTGAGTAGTATGATAACTAAAAATGCTAGCTTTAGTTCGGTTTAGTATTTATCCTACCCCATCTCTACAACTTCATAATATTAGGAATTATGCAAACACTCACCGAAATCCAACTATCAATGTGTACATTACCATTTTAGTTCCTCTTATTTGATTGTGCGTCTTGTGCGTACAAGCAAGAAACCAAAGGTTGCTAAGCTACGAGTAAATCTCTGGCACACTGCGCTGCTCCAGCTCGTTTTGGTCAAAACCTGTTTTCAGTAGATTGCTCGAGCGATGCAGTGTGAATTTCTGGGTCCGTGTTCCGACGTCATTCTCGCCAATGTTGCCACACGAGAGAAAACTACAAGGTCTCTCCGTAACAGATTTGCAGACTGGATTATTCAATGTAAACCAACAGACTGATATATCTACTGTGGCTTGAAGGAGCTTAGCACGTATATGACAGATATTTACATTGAGTTGCCACTTGCTACGGATACAACAAAATGACACTGACAGTGACAGGTCCGGAATCATCTTGCTTCATCGACGACCGATATCAACAAGGCGAAAAGCGTGTGTATATTTATTGTTGATATCAGAATGACATTTCAGGTGGGGTTGGTTTCATAGATTACTCGTGATATTCTGTATCATTCTAGCAAACATTTGAATGGGCGTTTTGAGTGCAACCGGAACATTTTTTCGCAATAGCTCATGTTCTGGTCACTGATTGGTCAATTTTATATGCCTCTAGTGGCATATATCACACTTTATGTGACGGCATGCTGCATAGAATTGGCTAATCCACAGTAAATACTATTTCATAACTAATCACATCTAGGAAAATACAGGGGCTTGTTAATGTCTGTGTAAACATTGATTTTAAAAAAAACATTCGACACCATAGACCATAATATCTTAACTACTAAACTTGAACTTCTGAGCCTATCTGACAATATTTTAAAATGGTTTCAAAGCTTCTTATCACAGACATCTCAATTTATCATAGCAAACAATATCAAATCCAATTCAAAATTCATAACGTTTGGGGGTGCATTAGGGCGCAATCTTCAAATGGCCCTCTGCTATTCATTTCATATATAAATGACTTTCAATACTCTATTTCAAAATTGTAATTTTCTTCACTATGCTGATGATACCGTCATTTATTATTCATCTAAGGATTTTGAAACCTCAGTATACACCATTCAAAGGGACCCCTGATGATATATCAGCGTGGTGTGCAAGAAACTCTCTCACTATAAATGCTGAGAAAACTACCTATGGTCTTCGGGTCGACTAAGAGAGTAAACAATAACACAAATGATTCTTGTTATCTAAACTTGAAACAACATATTGAACAACACGATCAGGAAAACAGTTTCGCATAAGCTGTATTTGTTGCGTACATTTTGAAGATACATATCAGTCGATGCCTGTTTGAGAATTTATAAACCCATGTTACTACCGTATATTGATTATGGTGATGTCGTTTATTCATCTGCGTATGAAACTAATCAGTCTCATCTGCAAGAGAATCGTCTATAAACTACACCCGATGAGCCCAAGGAATAGCACAGATCCTGGACTTGAGAGATAGAACGCACACTCATATTATTGATTTCAAGTATATATATATAACCTGCTATGGTTGCCGACAGGAGGCAATTGCCTATCACGTACCCTATCAAGTCTCACGAAGTTTGAAAACCATCTGAAGTGCGAGTCATTCCATGGTCAGGAAATATCAGACGTTACAAATTGCCTCACCACGTGCTAAATCACGTGACGGTCTTTTTTGTCCCGTTCTGTAACGTGGCCTACTTAAAGGACAGCGGGCAACTCGCTTAAGGCGCATAACATTGTTCCTTGGGGACCAATTATAGTGTGCCTAAAAGTGAAGACAGCAGCGGCGTAAAAACCAGGATGCTGCACTAATGCCCGTTAGACTGAACTTGACGATTAGTCAGTGAGAACTCCTTATAAAGTACACTCAGCAGACATCGGTCTACGAGTGCCCAGAATCTGTACTTAATCTCTACTTAGATGAGCAGCGTATTTGGTCGGCATATCCTGTCATGACACTAATGTAATCTGTATCGTGAACGATAGAATTTCAGAAGATAGCCAATTACATTGGTTCTTTTGTATTTGTTATAGATATGATCTTAGTTACAACAAAGATAACTACCTTTCCCTTTTCCAGGAATGTTTTTGTCTAATTTTAGGTACCGGACTCTCACACATCCATCATCTCTTGTCATTAATTCAGAATCACGTGCCATTGATATCTACTGACGTCACAAATACAGCACAAACCTCTGTTTATTCGGATTAGATTGTAATTGGCGCCATTGTTGTCTTGTTCAATTAAGCATCAGCCACGGGCGCAGTGTGGAATAAGAATGATGCAGTTGGGTCCAGAAGATGAAGAAGGAGTAGAAAAAAACACCACATCCGCGACTCACAAGCCTCCACCCACCCTGATTGCCATTGCTGGGGCGATGATCACATTGACAGGAGACACTCTCGGTCTTCATGTGCGTCCACTGCTCGTTGTCCGTAATTACCGAACGGTTCACAATGTAGTAGAAACGTTAAACCACTGGGTTAGCGGAAATTACCCCGAAAAAAGAAGAGAGATCGCAATGGGTTGGCGACTGTGAAGACTGCCTGTAAGGATTAATCCGCACTTGGGAAGGAGCGCACTCACCGTAAACGGTCGACGTTTAGAAGGAAATACAAGCTTTCACAGGGCCCTGTCCATATTGGAAGGCATTGCTTAATTTTTCCCATATTCTGTCCAAGCAGGCGCTTGAAAAGTTTATGGCAGGCCTATCACGAAGATGGCAAGAAGGCATGTCACTGTAAGGGCTTTATCCTAGCCGTATTGGTACTTGGACAGTCTGGCTATGTAATATGGTTAAAACTTTTGTGACACATTGTCATGGGTGATAAAAAGCCCTTCGTTTTACTCCAACAGCAACTCTCCGACTGTATCTTCCTGCTAATCTTTTATATGCACTCGTCAATATACTGGTGTAAGTAAATATGTTGGGAAATATTCTTCCTTCATTGTTGCTAAAACGGTCATGTGGTATTCAAAGCCGACATGTAGCCTGTGGTACGGCCGACTCTCATCAGATGGCGTGTTCATGCCTCAAGGCATGAGTCTGGTGGCTGAGGCAGGCTCAGTGTTTACATTAGCGACAATAGGGCGATTTGTCCGTTCATCTAGGCGATGTCAACCTTGAAATGTACAAAATGGACATTGATTTAACTCTAAATACATTGTGAATATATATCAAGGTAGGATCTGAGCATTGACATTAACTATAAACGTTATTTTCTGAGAGATTTCTCAGGGATTGCTGAGCCACTAACCCAAAGCGTAGACGTAATTTTGATATTCCCTGGGTTTGAAACTGCTATATTTACCATTGCCAATGGGAAACATATCACATCTGCCCAATCAGCAGCTGGTTCAGATAAACTGGAACAGACCCATGTCAGACTGCCTCGTGCGCCTCCAAGTGGTCTGTGGAAGAGACTAGCTGAGATGCAGTCTAATTAAAGCTCAATCTGAAGCAACCTAGCTATATTGCATCACATCCACTTACTATTACTCAGGTATGACGTCAGCGTAGGTGGTACTGGGTGTAGAGGCAGCAGTGGGAAAATAAGGGAAAACTAGGTATCAAAGAAACTGTAAATCTGTAAATCTGTACTGAACTCAACTGATAACTTGTCTGGAGGAAACGTAACGAGTGTAAGAAATGCAATCAGTTGTATTTGAGAAGATATGAGAGGTTTACGGTAAACATGAGTGAGAGGCCAACGGAGCAGGACCAGCCATCTTGGAAACAACCAAGTTCGATGTTAGCATGGAGAAAATTGGAACCGCGGCTGAAAAGAAATCAATTGAAGGTAATGTTCAAGAAAGTAATGAGTGTATAACGATTGATGAAAATGAACATCTCATAGCAGAGGAAGATATAACGTTGAGTCAATTGCTTCAACTCAGTCAGGAAAAGAGCCATGATACTAAGGAACAAAAGACAACTTAAAGACAAAGGGAGGTTTGAAAACATTTATATGACGAAACCCCAGAAATGAGAAAAACCAGGTGTTTGGCGAGGAGTGTAGCCATGTTTTGTAGACAAAGAGGGTATGCCACAACACTAAAAGGTCTGGAGGTTGATATCGCAGCTACTAGGTCTATTGGCTATCATGTAGAAAACATCAGGAAAGCAACAATGTAAATTTCATGTCATTGACTCTTATACTTCACTTCATCGGGAGAACTGTGTGCTTGCAGGGGGAATCATTCTCTTAATATTACGATTAATGGATTAGATGAGGATAATTAGGATGAACGTGAACGTAAACCTCATGTTTGGGTGCAACCCACGAGGGGAGTGTGTTTACAGTTTATGGTAAACAATGTTGCCCATCTCCCCAGACAGGGAAAAGAAGGTCAAATGTGTTCAATGGAAATGAAGCCAAAGAGATAAATGATATGCTGCTATTTCCTCATAATGAAGTCTAGGCACCTAACTTACATAGTCTGTTATCGTTACTTTCTCACCGAGGTAAAAAGTACAATTATCTGAGTATGATGTCTATAACAGTTAAACGCCGATATGTACGACGTCACGCTATGTACATGTGTGCCTATACGCTGATTGTGTTGTGCTTTGAACTTCCAGTGTAATTGTAATAAATATATACAAGAATCATTATACAGCATACGAACCCCCCCCCCCCCTTCGTATTTCTATTCCCGATATACATGTGACTTTCGGTTGGGGATGTAGGTTACAGTACTACCTTTATTTCGTTGGTGTCACTAATAGCAAATTACTAATCGGGTTTGAAACTGGGTTCAGTTCATTCTCCCCGGCAGGTGAAATACGATATTCTTAATGCAGGTTATTCAATTCTGAAAGAACGATTTGTATGAATAAACCTTATTTACATTCATTATATGCAACGGGGTGTGACATTAAGTATGTCAGATCAGTAACTCTTGCTATACCATCAGGTATTGCTCTTGAGGAAAACGACCGAAAGAATATCCGCACGCAACCATAGGCATAACGACTACCCTTTGTGCCCCATCCATCTTTCATCCTCATCAACCGGTAGTAAATGGTTGGGCGGAGAGTGTGGTTTGCTCAGCAGAAATGATAGCAGTTTCGCATTACACCGATTTAGTGCCGATCGGTACCTAGCGTCGCCTAATGTGGCGTTTCCACCTGTCGACGAAAAGTGCCACTGGTAATATATATGCACCCTGTTCAAAAGTCGCTCGGTGGTTCTATTTGAGAAATTATCGGTGCGCATAATCGGTGGCAGTCAGCAAAAATGCTGTTTCCCAATGAAAATAGAGGTATAGTCGCCGACCTACTTCTGACACTCAAGCTCATACAGCCACAGATTAAGTCAACATAGAGACATCTTGTTGGTGGTACAAAGATTTGGTCGGTGGTGTTATATCATGTAATGTTGGAGAAAGAAAGTGTTGACCCTTTTTGTTTTCACCTGATGCAGTTCGTGGTTGAAAAAGCTATATTCTTCGACAAATGATACAGGGAAAATCAGCTCAAAGCGTCCACTGTAGACAGGTGCCATACATATTGAACAGTTGGTGCACATGGAACACATAATCGGTCGTCAGGTAGGAACAGGGTGTATGCTTTGAGGTCAACGATAATAAGTACGGATAAATTCTTAACGAGGACCACCGACGGATTTTTGTACAAGATGGACATGATCGGTGGGGTTTATTTTGCGGCAGGTGGAAACGTCACATTAGATTCAAGTTCAAGAGGGGAATATATTCTGCAATATTTCGTAATAGCGTTGTATAGTAATATTGGGAAACGTCCTTACTGTGGACGAAACGGTTCCTGTTCGGGGTTAGTCTTTGATTTCATACTGCCTGACGCCATAGGCGGAAGGCAGTATGAAATCAAGGACTGACCGAGAACGAGAAACATTTCGCACACAGTAAGGACGTTTGCTTATTATTATATGCCTTAAATCGATGAAAAAACTTTATTTTGATGACTTATTAAGTCACACTCACAGCGGGCACGAACATTATTATTACTGCACCCCTAGCAGCGGGCAGTATTTCATAGACATTTGCACACAGGTATATAATAATAATATAGATGGGTATACAGTAAAACCCCGCTTCTGGGACACCTCGCTTAAGGGGACAGTGTTTTCGGAGCAGAAATTCTTATTTAGTTCATTTTAACCCCGCTTTAGGGACACCTGGCTCGGAACGGAGGGTGTCCCCTTAAGCGGGGTATAGTACATAGTCATTTTCTGATCTAGGAAAATACAATTTGGTGTAGACAAACAGGTAGAGCGACAGGTTGTCTTTCTATTACTTTTCCTTTATCCTCTCCTCCACATTGAACTTAACAGCCATCTCAACCGCTGACCTAAACGGTGCTTCCACCCGTTCCCGAGCATTCTTATTTAGCCGCTTTACTACCAGGTCACGGTATTTCCTTTATGTCGCCTTTTCATGATGACCTTCAAAATAGAAGGAGGTGCTGGATAGGTTTCTCACCCCTTTATCGTCCCATTGCGCAATTCATAATAGTTCAATATAAAGAAAATCCATTTGACACCTCCTATTAAGGAACTATAAAGAGTAGACAAGATATGATATAGGTCATTTTGCAAGTTTTATATTCACAACACGTTTCATTTGGAAATCCTCCACAGCAATGTTTCGCAGGCGACAGATTGTAGTTGATAATGAAACAGGTATAGATGTATTTCTATAAGATTGGGCTTTGTACAAATCATCCCACGATGTGATGAATAGAGTGCTGACATCCCAAGAAAGTAAACACTTGTATAAATGAAATATTTGTATCATATTTGCTCCTATCATATAATGAGCTTGATTTGTTAATCGTGTCAACACTATTAGCTTTCGTTTCTAAAGAAAATGTGTTATATAAAAGTCAATATAAGTTCAGTTATGTGTCGCACCGGATGGCAGGGAATTAGAAAAACACTTCTAACGCAAGTCTAGATTATCTGCATAACAATATCAAGAAAGAAAATGTTGTGCTCTAAATCTTATCACTCTCCATCCCTGATTCTAATCATATGAGGTACATAGGGAAGCTATTAAAGTTTTTCTCTTTTGGAATGAAATATATTTGAGGTATATTTAGATATCGTTAACTTTGATACAACATTAGTACTATTAAAGCAGTTATTTTATGTTTTAGGCAGCGTCTCCGTATTGGGATCTGGGGCCCGTTGAATTATCCAGGGCCCCGTTTTATTTTCAACTCTCGTTGGCCAGGAGAGTCCCCACGAAGGAGACCTCCACGGGCGAGTTTCTATACGAGAGCTCGTCAAACGCGTTCGATTTACCCTGTCATACGTAGGGAGAGAAATGCTCGTCCTTCGAGAGAACCCCAGGACAAAATAGGCATGTGAGAGACTTTGGAGGAGACTTGAACGAGGTCTCGTAATCACTCTCTTCCTATTGGCCAGATTCACGTATTTACTGGTCTCTTATTGGTTGCCAATGACTCTTTTCCTTAGTCAGCCCTGTGGTGACACATAGTGGTATTTTTGGGAACTAATTTCATGATTTATGAATGTATGTAAATCTAAGGAAACAGCACAGTAATTCTCCATCTGAGACCTCCAGATTTTATTAAAATCATAATAAATATATTTCCGATAGTTCAAATGAATTAAATAGCTTTTATTTGTTATTTTGAATCACCCACGATACCCCTAGAGGTGTCGCCCGCCAGGAGAGCTGAAGGAGACTCTGGACGACGTCTCCTGGCCCGACGATAAATAATAAAACGAAAATGGAGGAGAGCTCTCGTCGCGCAAAAAGTAAAACGGGGCCCAGGGGGCAGTTTCATAATCCAGGATCGTACAAGTAGACCCTTTTCTGTACGTCATAGAGGCCCAGGGACAAGGCGGGTCAATTTCATTCAACACTTATGGACGACCTTATGGACGGCCAATACTGTCTTAGCCAACAGACTTAAATATTATTAGACGATAACCATTGTGCGAGGTACAGAAAAGGGTCTTCATGTACGATCCTAGATTATGAAACTGCCCCCATTATTCTTTAATTGATAATGTTTAAGTTCATTCACTAAGACATAGGTAGACGTCCATAAAGTCGTGCATAAGTGTTGAATTAAGTTGACCCCCTTCGTTCATGGGTTTACTTGGCGTACAGACAAGGGTCTTCATGTACGATCCCAGATTATTCAATGGGCCCCTGGATCGCTAAAAGTATGGCAACGTGGCATCACAGTCTATCACGCTTCTGAAGAAAAACAGCATCTATTCTATTCTGCACCTCATCCCATCGTTTCTCAATGTGACAATACTTCCAGCAAGATGAGAAATAATGATATAGATAAAATTCAATAGGACAATAAAAACGACTTCACCAAACGTATTAAAACGGCTAAAGCTTACAAGAATAACTCCTTTCACCTACCTAGATTCCAGCGAGTCAAATGAATCAACTAAATGGGAAGGGAAATCAATCTATCACATTGCAGCATGGTAGGCATACTGAGACCCAAGAGAAATAACCTTCGGAGCTCTTAGCCATGGTCCCATCTGACGTTTTGATGTGTTCGAGCTACATCGCCGAGAGGGTCTTTGATAGCTGGCCATTACATGGTATAGCAGAAACCTCTTGAGGGTTAACCTCCCCTATGTGCTACTTTGAAGCGCCAACGTCTAGGCTAAAATGTCGGCGGAGTCTCTGAAGACGTCAACATACATCTGACAATGACAGGTGCAGAGTAAGGGAGGTGAGAGAGTGAGGGTGAGGCCCCTTCCGTGGTTTATTGATTGCTGCCAACGAACAAAGACTCATGCTGGTGATCACTGACAGATGTCTGTCACGCCAATCGGCCAGCCTGAGGCGCATATGTCAAAGCACGGTGTCTCCCCTCACTTCCGGTCATTACTGTGGCCTATGATATAAGGTGTCGCCCCCTACCTTCACTTAGCCGATGCCTCTTGGATAGCTGGCTTTTGAATGGTCAGTAAAACCATTTATGTTGGCTACATCGTTGTGTGTTGCACTACAGATCTTGTCTGGATATGGATTAATAGAAAATAGATAATCTTGGACTGCTCGTTCTCAAGCTTAGAGTGTTATGTAAAGCTACGTGACAAAGAAATACGTCCTCTAACCTGCAGAAGCTGTTCTTATTACATGTAATGCAGTGATTATTATGCTCTCTAGTCTTTCTTCCAGAATTATATTGTCACAGTTACATCATCCTAACAGTCGTTGACCACTTTATGGGGGTCTGTAACCTGATGACGCAGTCAGTCATCTTCGTTCATATCTTTGCCCTGGGGAGTATCCGGCTTCCTGTCTGGGCGGAATGTTATATATCATATTACAGTGATAAGCACGCAGTACATTCATGTATGGCAGGTCCTGGATACTATCATCCCATGTGATGCATGCTTGTTTATAGGGGACAGAGTCATTGTTAGTTCACGAAGCAGTCACTAGGTGGTCGGGGGACAAACCTGTATTCTGGCTTTTTGTTCTTACGAAATTCAACTGCCTTTCAATGTTTTATCATGGTTCCCTTGACTCTCTACACCCATCCCAAAGCAGGATGACACAATGATTAAACCCAAGACATGATATTTTCCATATGGAGCACTTTATAAACATATGTCAGCAAGGCTAAAGTTGTGAGATTTCCCAATTATCACTCACTTCTTTTCCACCTCCTTTAGTGAAGAACACCTACTTTCTCACCTCCATTAGTGAAGAACACCTACTCGGGGGGGCGTCATGGCGGTGCCCATGGATCATAGGCTATATGCTGTATAGAACCAGCTTCATATCACCTATTATAGTATGTTCGTGTTTCATATTTCAAACACGAAGGGCGATGTCTGATCTATTCTGTAAACCAGTTGTTTTATGTATTATATCTCCGCCCAGAGAGAGTACTCTTGACCGCTCACATTACCACCAACATGTTGGCGACAATGCAAAACGTTGCTCAAGAGGAATTATTGAAAACTATTGAAACTATGAATATGAGTGAATAGCTTAGGTTATCAAGAGGAAATGTCAAAGGCTGCAGTCAAGGCCAAGGCCACCTCTGTCGAGGAGTCGGCAGGGACATAAGCCATGAGTGAAGTCCAATATCCATGTTGGAGGAGGGCGAGTCCGAAGCTCCATACAGTGCAGCCTGTTGGGCACCTCCTCTCCTTAGCGAGTGGAGGGAGGCCGAGGCCGCTCAAGGAGATCGAACCGGGGCAGGGGCGGCCCGTAGGATGGCGGTGAGGGCGTGAGTTGTGAGAGGCCATCCTTCCCTGTCTCTGAAGGAGAAGGCCTGTCCGGGGGATGGGAAGGCTTGGGTATAGGCCTGCTAGATGGGGGCTGTGTACGTGCGAGAGCCGCGGAGAGCTGGAACCGCCAGAGCAAGAGGGGGCTCGGAAGTTGTCCTCATATTGGTCGAATGGCGGAAGAGGGGAGGGGATGATGTCCACCTAAGGCGTGATGTCCAGGTCTGCCTGGGCCTCTTACAGGCACTGATCCCCCCAATTGAGGTAGGACGAGATGCCCAGGATGTCCCACGGGAGGAGCGGCAGGGAACAGTACCCTTTGCAACGGCGATGGTGAGAGGAGAGTTGAAGCTAGAAGTATCACTGGCTGCGAGGCTGACCCATGACTTGTCGGCCAATGCATAGCTCCTTCTTGAGGCGGGAGCTGCGAGGCAGTTGGTGAGGAACTGCCGGAACCAGACAATGTGAGTCGGTGAGGGCGAGAGGGGTGGAACCCCATTGTCGATGGAGAAGGTGAAGTACAACCAGGCTTGCTTTTCCCTGTTGACTGAGGTCGAGGGGGTGACTTAGGCCTGAAGCAAGGTGGCCAACTGGCACCTGAGGGAAGTACCTTCAAGATTCCGAGAACGTTATTGAGGAGTGCGGTGATGTCTGCCGGTTCCAACATAGGGGAGTCGGTGTGTTGAGGTGTGTCCCACAGGGCATTGGTGAGGGTGGCAGTGGTGTGGTCGCACGGGTAGGCTGCCACCCCCATGACGTGAATTGCCAAAAACAACCAGAGGGTGTGACCACAGGCTGCCAGGACCTTGTCCTTTCCTCCAGCTTTCTGGATTTGGGAGGCAACGATTGCATTGGTTGTTGAGATGATGATTTCAGAGCCCTTAGGTGCGGTGGAGGCGAAGGTGGCGGCCGCCTTGAGGATGAGGGTAGCAAGAAGTTGGGGTCGTGCCGTCGCATCAGTAGCCTAAGTGAGAGCGGTCAGGGCAACAGATAGGTGGCCAGACAGCGCGGCCGCGGCCGCGGCTATGAAGATAGCAAGGGCAGTGGTTATGTGAAGGCATTCACATTCGAGGTAATAGTTGAGTTGTGATAATCTGGGAGCTGTTCCCTCCACCTCGTGTTTCGGAGGCTTGAAGGGAGAGGCACTCTCATACCAAGGCGATTTGGATGGCACGTGAGGCGGAGTTGATCGTAGGCGTGGGGGTATGTTTCCCACTCAGACCAGACCCTCCTGGATTCGATTGGACAGTACTCATTCAAGATGTTGGAGAACACGCCCTGGGGGCGTGGTACGAGTCATTTTACCGAGGGAATTTTGTACCAATGCTGATAACTGACAGAGGAGAGCAAACGAAAACTATTTTTGCAACATTGTTTAAAATACCTTATCAAAATCCGAATGTATGCTGATTCGAACAATCTTAGCTCGAATGAAATGGACCTAAAGTTTTGTCTTATAAGCTGTAACAAATGATGAACTGCAAAATTATGAACCAAACTGATCTACAACAATTCATATCCTACAATTCGTTTGTTAAATTCTCATAGTACCAATCATAAGGAATTGTTCTATGTTGTTTATTGCTTGTCAAAACGATGTAAATTCGAACGCAATAAAAGCTTTACAAAAGAAAGAAGTGAATAAACGATTAATATAAAGGGGAAACACACTGTACGATTTCGTTCCCACCGATTAACTCCCTAAATCGGAAGGGCATTTTAACTTGTCTCAGGCGAATTTGCGATGGGCATCGACCATCACAGCAGGATTTATGGGGGTGGAGGTCATTAGTGGGAATTTATCTTAAGCAAATTCTGTTCACACTGGACGACTGACTTCCGATTTTCTCGGAGATTCGAGGCCACCGATAAAGGAACAAGTAATAAATCACAGTATATGGGAGCTAAATCGGTGAGCTGGCCTCAGTCTGTGTGTGGCAGGGGCATTTCTGCTCACCCAGCGACTAATCATGGGCCAAAGTTGGTAGGCACCACGGGGGGTATTTCTAAAACTCCGTTGTCTGCGACAACAGGAAGGAACACGTTCCTTAATTTATCGCTTCCGATTTCGGAACATTGGACTGCAGTTTGTCGGCGACAAAGGTACATCGCCACGGGTGGGATTTCCAAATCTTAGGCAAATTACTGCAGGGGGGGGTGCCACACTGGCCGACACATTTTCTAGTTGAGGAAAAGCAGGTAAAGCTAAGACGTCCCAAAACATCCTTCTCCAAGAAAAGCCTCTATAAAGCAGGCATGCTTCTTCATGGGTCTTTGGAATAACCTATCACGTGAAGTACGATAATATAGATACCTTGGTGCATATATAAGAGATACATGCATAACATTACCACTACAAAGCCCACCTGAAAATAGTAACATCACCATACATTCCCACCATATTACAACACAATCCCCTCGTCTGAATTGAAGGGTCTGGATATCTCCTTGAAGGAAGTTTTACCTCCGTAACTGTCGGTGACAATTACTCCTAAAGTGGGAATTCGAGGATTTTCGAGGATTTTCGCAATAGAAGCACCAACTGAAAAAGTTTGTAAGTTTGTGATGCTCATGGGATTTCCGGGGTGGCCCTTTCAAGTTTCGTGAAGTTTTGTATCACTCTAACCGCCTCTTCAAATTTTAAACTTATCCTCCGATATTTACCAAATTTCGGCTATGTACTACTCATAACATCTGAAAGCTCGAATTCAACTTTACGATGGGAATATAAAATCTCAATATCTAAATGATTTATGTCGCTGGATGGTCTAATTCGATACTTGATAACACAAATATGATATTTATTTCCATTTTTAACCAACGATTAACCTGTAATTTGCATCGGAAAATAATGCTCCAAATAGGTGGAACCGTGCAAACACGTCCATTATTTCTTGGAAAGGAGGTGAGGAATTCTCTGAAATATTATGATCATCCCTGGAACTGTATTATAAAACCCCTTTTGTGGTGTAATTCCCGCCTAACAAGGTATAGAATCCCATCAGAGTTGGTTTTAAACATGTTTAAAGTTTCTGTTCTGTGTAAGTGTGTCTGAGAGTAAATGTACCAGGTGTGTCCTTCAATGTGAATCAGATTCGCCATTTTTCCTTGAGACTGGTAAAAGCCCCTTGACATGAGAATTTTGTACCAAAGGAGTATTGTCTGAGACTAGGGGAAAGGTGTGAAGTACACCTGTCTCAGGTACATTAATCAGTCTCTATGTGTGATTCCCGCTTCACACTTCACACTTTGCTTCACTAATGAAGCAATCATTGACGGAGCAAAATGTCACAGCTTTGTCTGGATGGTATCCTGTCCTGTCCGCTGTGAAATTATTAAGTTATTGTCCAAATGTCGAGGCTTGATAACATAATATGATATATCCTTCCCAGGAGAAGTTGATATAATTCTCAGATCATGCACTTCTCATATAGAGATACCAGTTTAAGTTATATGTAGGTTTAAAACCATCATCTTGACTCCTCCTTGGTCGATCAACCTTTAAAAAAATTCTTAAGCTCCCATAACAATCTTCTGATTCTTGCTTTGTCCTTCAATGCTGCCGAGCTTAGCGTTGTTTAGTGACGCCATTGTCTGCGAACATATTGTGCCGTCTGACGCACGTCTATATGTTTCCATGCTTTCATACTTAGTGTGAATTGTGGCTGTGATCGCAAGACTGTTGTTTCTGCAACATAGGACTACTGGGACAAGATAATGTATTATATATATTTTTTTAGATTCTTTCCGTTCCGCTAGAGCGAGAACTCCGAAGTTCTGAAAAAATGGTGGGAGAAGGTGGTGGAATTCGATACGCCTCGTTCAAACACAAGATAATGTATTATAACTACAGGATTCAATACACTGACTTGTAATAGGATTATATGGTTGTTATGGCAACCAACGAACTTTGACCCTATATTGTTACCTCTATATGTACTGGGTCCCTTTTTCACAACTGCATATTGCGTCGCACATCGAGATAATCAACTTTCAGCAGCGAATGCAACAACTCAACCCTCTTTCCATACATGTTTCTATGGATCACCACGCAAAGTGCTCGATTGTGTACTACTTGCACTGTGCCGCTACATCAGCTTTCTTCGCACTATCATAAATTATGCCACGTTATTCTAATATTGGGCGGATTACTATCAAGTAGATTTTTTGTGCTACCGCTTGACTAAGACTACATCATGATTTACCCAGTTTGAATATCTTAGCATTATCGCTTCTTATTCCTTCTTGTTCCTTTTCGAAGGGGATTGTGTGAATCTATCTGAACTCATGCTAAAGCCCTTATCTGCGACTAGATTGACCCAAACAGTAAGGTTTTTTAAGTTGGCTAACCAAGCAAGTGTTTAAGAAATGTTTAACTATAGTATTCAATATCCACGGAGGGTTACAGTTACATGTAAAGCCAATAGTCTAGAGAAATAGATGTCTTTCACGTCTATAATAGTAACATTAGGAAGTAACAGAAGACTATTGTTTAGGTCATTTATCAGAAGGTGCCGGATGAACCCAACCGCCACAACATCTTTGTTAGTCTGTGAGCGTGTCGTCGCGGTTGACTAGGGCCAGCCTGATGGATGAAAATGCCGCGATGCGGCCTGTAGCCGGTGGCTCAGAATTTGTAAATAGAAGGGAAACATACAATAACTAAGACCAGTATAACACAGGATAAAACTGAATAGTGTTAGGTAGAATTGTCATCTGTACAGACGCTGACACTGGCTAAATATCAAAACCGTTTATGTGTCTAGGGGTCGTTGCTCATGTTTTCGTCGTAACTTTGCCTATTATGGGATAACAAATTCATTTTCTTGATAACTCAAACGATCAGACTGGAAATGCGTTGCTCCCGTAATATCAGATCGAATATTCACTCGGCATCACTGATAGCGATAGAGTACTTTCGGGGGCACACATTGAATGAGACTGAGGAAGATTCAGTAGTTCTCTTATTGGAGTCACCGTTGAAACTGCACTCACCATCTACCTGAAGGTAGGAGAAACAAATTTAGAACACCAATTAGACTACAGTATGTTACAAATTACACTAATATCGTTATTTGTTTATTATGTGGTATGTGGCTACATCAGATAGACATTTAACGCTATGATTACTGAAAAACAGAACAATTCAGTCTATAGAACTTTCAACACTTGTTCTGCTCCCCCACCAATTATGGGGCCTCCCGCTTCCGAGGGAGGGCGTATCATTTCTTCTCTTATAATAAACTTACGACTTTCAACTCGCCGCAATTATGATGAGATCCATTAACCTTCTGAAGCAACGTTAAACCTCTCAGGTCGTTATTGTACTATAGAATACGGGGGTGGTACTCTTAAGACAATTTCAGGTTTTTTAAATGTCCTTATACCATGTACCTCCATACAATCTATATTTAGTAGAGTTTATAAGAGCAAATACTTATTACGATACATCCATACTAGTCCCGAAATAGGAGGGCAAAACCTCCAGGTTTTATATCCGTATTCCATGACATGAGGTTTACATAGATAATATCGATGGTTTATAAAGAATAGGCGGTCATGAACCAAGAGAGATTGACACATTGTAATGTACGAGCGTTATCGAGTGTACTACGAGTTTACTTATGCCCCAGTCACACTGGCGTAAAATTCGGCGTTTCTTCTACGTATTTGAATTGTTGGAGACCACGTATTACCTACGGATTTGGAACGTATTTTTTGCTTTTCTTTAACGTTTTAGTACGCTCCTCAACGTTCATCAACGTTCACCAACGCTTATCTACGCTTCTGTACGCATTGTGGCGTTTTTCGGCGCATTCCGACTTTCCTTTACGCATCTCCGCGTATTGCGGCGTTTTGCGGCGTATTTTGAGATTCCAAATGCGTAGAAGAACGTAGACTTGCGTACACGGAAAAAACGCCGTTTTTTACGCCAGTGTGACTGGGGCATTACAGATACGCCTAATGGTGGTACTTATCATTCATCCTCTCATATATATTGTACCCCGAATTTGCCATATTATAGGTTATATCACTAGGAACTTACTTTTGCTCTCCAGGAAAGAGGGACCATTCTCCCGTAATTAATGGTTCTGAGACCGTAATCATAGGCTTCGAGGCCGTAATCAATGGTTATGGATTCTGACAACATATACACAATGGGTAGTGGTTTCCTGTTACCCAACTGACTCGACTCACTGGCTTAAAAACGAGGCTCTGAATATTATGAAACTCTATACTTGAATGGAAGAAATATTGAAGTCTTCGCTGCAAATATGGTTTATTTTGATTCAGTTTCAGCATATTACTGATAAAATTGAACGGCTGTCGTACACTATTAGTATTAAAGGGAACCAGACAATTCGCTTTGAAAATTAAAGCCCATGTCATTTATCTGATGATCTCCAAATGTTATATAACAGATAACTGATTTTAAAAGATGGGGTGACCATGTTAGCTTTTGATTTAGGTATAAATATCATTATGTTGTATTAGAATGTATAGAAATTCTAAATGGTTATTTTTCACAGAATAGAACCCATGACTTTTTCTTCAGACTTTCACAGAATGTAGTAAATGTGTAGTACTACACATCTAAGTACTAAAAAGTATAGGTCAATAAATACACTTATTTTTGTGTGAAATGAAGGAAATTTCAGTAAATTACTGACGTCGGCCAAGGCTTCTGCCAGTATTTTATATGAGCCTTACCGAGTAACTTTGACTTTCTTTCACTGGTACTTGCTTTCTCTATTCCTATGCTTTTAAATATCAATGAAAAAGGAGATTTCATTACCTGCGATAGTCCAACGAACCATGGCCGACCTTATGAGTAACGGCAACTGCTATTTTTCGTCTCGCCAGTTTCCGCCAGTTTCATAGAGACTATACGCATTGCCTTATCAATGCTGTACATTTTGCAGGCTTCGAAATCGCATCGATGGCGAAGTAGATGATTATTCCTATTCAACTTTCATATTTACATTAATGTCCAACATGAAATAGCTCCGTACTTAGTTGTTAAGTACTCTTTACTGTTACGGGGAGTTTCTGAAGCGGTACTATCCGCCATTTTTAAATTCACGAATCGTAGCATTTGGTCCGGTGTCAACCTTGATAAGAAAACTTTAACCTAGGTAAGTAAACATCATCCTAGGTAAGAAATTGCAAATTACTACTTTCCAAGCAGCCGTATGTAAATATGGAGTGTTCGCCAATAGGTACATAGGTATATAGAAATTCTTAAAACAATCCTCGAAGCTTCTTGAGGACTCACCAGGGGAATACCTGGAGGCATCTTAAGGATCCTCCAGGGAATGCCTCCAGGCATTTTCATAACTGAAGTGGTTATTGATATGTTAGATGTTACTACCCATATATATGTCATCAGGAAACCCTTATACTATGTTGAGTATTGTTATTACGCCCCCCCCCCCCCTAAGAAGAATTAAAAAACAGATTTAAAAAAAAACAAAAACAAAAACACTAACGAAACAAGACAAGATAAGCGCAAAAGTAATATATATGCATATCAGAGACGATTGGTTTCATAATATTTATTAGGTGGACTTGAAATACGGATTTATAGATGATCAATAAACGCATTGTAAGAAGAAAAGTCCAAAAGGAAAGCAACGTTAAAGTAATATTACAGCCATCAGGATTTCATGATATATCCTGATATCTGTTCTATTTTATTGTAGTCTGGATTCCAAAATATAAGCCAAAATACCTTTGACTTATGATTCTCCAATACATTCCTTAACTGCATGTGTTGCACTCTGCACTTTCAGACCATACTTAGTAGTAACTAGGACACAGCTTCAATTCTAATGTAATCATCTAACTCGCTCCTCTATCATATTATTCTATATCGTATGTCTTCAATACCAGTAATTCCCACGAAATAAAATTCCCTTTATCCAACACCGCCTTTATCATTCGTTCATAGCCAGTAAATAGGATGATGAAGCTTGTACCCAACCAAATGTTAGGGGTGTTGTCCGGTATTTTCTTATGCCATTCTAATAATATGATTAGGTTGCTCTTTTCTTTTATAGGCACAACTGTATACTCTATGGGAATAGATTATAAGGCGGTCATTTCATATTTATCGTGCCAATTACTCGAGAAATGTGGGATATATACAGATACATTATAGATATCTTCAATATAATTGTATTCGTTTCGTTGGTCAACATCTTAGATTGATTAGTTCTACATAGGGATGCCAGAATACCTTTTTGTATGGAAGTGTCTATTGAGAATTTGCAATGCCCAAACCTGATAAAAGAAAACCATCAGGAAGAAGAAAAATGGCGATATCAATGAAATGTATGATTGGCTGACCAGTAAATCCGAAAAGTCAGATTTATGTATAGAAAAGAATTCCCCTCACAATCAGTTATAGACATGCATACGGTTCCATAGATCCAATCTTGTATACTAGAGAACTCCAGCGGGATATCGTAATACAGATGTAGAGTACACACGCATGTGTTTAGTCTGTGTACACACGCTCCCATAAGCGAGAACCCGCGGGGAACGAACACCACAGACCGCAATCGGCAAAACCCGGTGCAACCTGTTGAATGACCTTCATAACCAAAGCCGGGAAAACAGCGCACGTCGCAGCCGGCCCGACCTGCGGCGCCTAATAGCATTCTTGTGGCGCCCGTCAGCTGCCTCGGGATTTCACCTGGCGCCAGCCACGATGCCAGCGTATTACTAGGACTGCTTGCCGCGCAGTGCCTCAACCACTGTCCCTGTACGGCCCGCCCTGAGCCAGCCTGAGCAGGTGGAGGAGGAGGAGGAGGAGGCCTGGAGGCTGCTTTATCCATATCTGAAGCGTCGACTGCTAAGACGGTTTGCTTACTCCTAGGTCCGCACAATCAATTGGATGTCGGGAGGTAGCGGAGAGTGTGAGAGAGACGTGCCAATTGTGGGTGCCTGTACGCCGTCGGGATGCTTCCCTATGCCCAAGACCTGGCCACAGTTATCACAGAGTTATTCCTGTATACATGAAGGAGCCATCATCCCTGTTAGAGGAGCGAGGAACCAGGTAGAGGGAGGGTCTCCTGAATGGGTAGATGTATCATACATCTGAGTGACTGAGCCAGGGACTGAGCTACTCACTATTCTGGGAGGAAGGTACCGTGTGGCTTTCTTTATAAGCGTCACACACTGCCAGCGATTATTTACTCATACCCCGCTACAAATCTTTCACAGCACTGAGCTGCTCCACTGCTCCTTTTCCCACCCCCTGAGTGCAGGAGCAACTCGTAGAGGTGGACAACGCCTCGCAAAGGATGACCAATGTGATATACAGCCGCATAATGTTAGAGGTTGCGTTGCTGCCTCCGTTGCCAGCCTCATCACTCCCCCATGGTAGTGGCGAAGCCATGGGAGGAGGTACCTGGAGGAACCTGCCTTACTGACTAGTGGGGGGTACCGCCTAGATGAGGCACCTGTAGTTCTGGACTGCAGGTGAGTGTACCGTCCTGGATGCCCTCCATGGATCGATCCTCACATTGATCAAAGGGGCGCAAAACATGGAAACTGAAATGAGGAGGCTTGTACGTAAACTAAAGCTAAGGCTTACCATCAGGATATGTTCCTGTTCAGAACATAGTATTGTAAATTGCCGTAAGAGTCAGCAGGTAGAGAATTCCCATGAATATTTGATGTAGTGTATGGTGTAGCGTTTACGTATTAGGATTATATTGTATTAGGTGCACTTGTACTGGAATACCCATACCAGGTACGCGGCTCTGAATACCTGGTAAGGTATGTGAATACCATAGCACATTGCTGGAATTGATGCCTGGATCATTATATTACTTTAAAGACAACATCATGAACCCAGTCTGCAGTCAGTCTTGGGCATCATGGCTCTAAACTAATCTAGTTAAGTCATGCTGCAGTAGTTATAGTCGTTAGCCTACCATGGGGGATATCAGATTCCCGTGCAGAATCGGATACCAAACTAAAATTCATCTATGTTGTGTACATGGAATGAATTAAATTATTGTATTCAGTAATTTATTACACATGCGGGCTACATACTTAATAATCTCAGTTATGTACTTTACATATAAAACGACCATCGTAACTTTGTATATGGAATAAATGCATGTACCCTTCACGTTAAAATACGAGGAGATACCACGGTTACCCCGATCCGGGTACCACTCTCAGGAGAGCGCGTGTAACGGGGTACACGCCCCTGGCGCCAACAGGTAGCCAGCGCCCCGACCTATGTAAAGGTGGAAGAGGCTGGTAGCAGCACTGCCACCTCCACCCCAATCACCTGTTAGGCCTGTAGGTCTCAGTGCATCAACAGCGCCTGCTATGCTGGGAAAGTATGTCAGGGAACGAGGAGGCCAGCCACGCAGAGGGAAATGCATTGGTGTAGACTCACTACAACAATACGCAATGGCCACTGGAGGACAGGTGTTTCAAGGTCATATACTCCCGACGATTGGGACCTATTTCTTCAGTGATGACATTCGGACGGCATGGAGTATTCTAACATGGAAGAACCCGATAGACATTATAAGAGTCATATGAGTCTGATGTTGACGTCTGTATGCCTTTGATGCTTGATGAGATATCATAAGCGACATCTTACCGTGTCCCTAATGATTAGATTACAGTTAGCAGTGTTCTGATACAGAGCCAAATGAGCTTAGACTTCCGTAGTGTGTTTACAGAAAGATATATATTATTGCTGTTCCGTCCCTGATTCTGAGGTTTTACAGACGCTGAGTAAATATTGGGCACCATATCTTCAATCATATGTACAGTGGACCCTGAATCACTACTAAGTGATTACATGTATTTCATCGCACGTTACTTAATCTAAAAGAGGACTAATATAGGATTTAGCAGCTTGCCCTGAACCTCTGCACTTTGCATGCTTCGCCAGATTACGTCATATAATTATAGAGTTTTAATTGGACTAATTTAAACCGCAACTGAAACACGGATTCAGTCAGTGTACTACATAATAGAGTACCCATCCCATGCTCTCGTTACAAGGATGTAGCAGCAGGCGTCAGAATCATAGTTCAATACGAGACACAAGCGCAAGGTTTGGAATTTCAAACCGCGATGCAGCTGGAAAAGCGTGCAGCTTATAACCTTGGAGAAGACGGCGCCTGATTACTCCACACCTGCCGGGTTTGCCACAGGGAGTGTCGCCATCCACCTGCCGCGGGGATGGGATCACTCAGCCTCTATAAGTAACCTAAGGAGATCACTGCCTCCTTGTTACACCCCCGCGTACAGGAAGCTGCTCTGGGTTAAGTGCTATTTGTAAGCCGCCTGCGAATCCAGAACAATGTACAGGTCAGTGGATCATCAGGATGACCGCGCGTCGCGGAGGAGAGCCGTCTTCCGGGCTAACCTCCAAAGGAAGGTGAGTGTATTGTCTGTGAACCTCAGTAGGCGTTTTCAGGTGAGTAGCATTTGATAAATCCGGCGTTTACACTTGAGGATTCTGGCCGACGATTCTGGAATTTTGCACCTCCTGAAGACTTTCAGCGGTAAAAAGCTAGACATCGACTAATGTATACGTCAAGCGTGTGGCGACTGCAGATCGTCTGGTTTTCTTTTTTATCTAGGATACATGTCTCTCTTTACATGTCTGATTACGCAATTTGGCACCACCTGACAACTATTGAACATGCTCTGACGCTGGCGACTATTTCAAGCCGCCTTGAATTAGTCGGCTAGGGGGGCAGCGATCCAGGGGCCCGTTTCATACTCAAGGATCGTACATGAAGACCCTTTTCTGCACCATATACAAGGGTTGTCATTTAATAATAACCAAGTCTGTTCGCTAAGACAGTATTAGTCATCCATAAGGTCGTCCATACGTGTTGATTAAAATTGACCCACATCGTCCCTAGGTTTCTATGGCTGACAGAAAATGGTCTACATGTAGGATCTTAGATTAAGATACGGGCCCTGGGGGGTGTTTTATTTTCTGCCCGAGGAGTCCTGGGGCGCCCGGGGAGAGGTCCCAGGACAGTTTGGGTTCGATATTTCAAAGTCTCCCGGGGAAGGAGAGTCTTGGGCCAGATTCTAGGAGGTCTCCTGAAATATCGTTTTATTTTCAGTCCTGGGGCCAGGAGAGCTCCTGAAAAGTGTCCTGCAGCTCTCCTGGCTGGGGACACGTCTAGGGGTGTCTTGGGTGATTCAAAATAACAAATAAAAGCTATTTAATTCATTTGAACTATCGGAAATATATTTATTATGATTTTAATTAAAACTGGAGGTCTCACATGGAGAATTACTGTGCTATTTACTTAGATTAACATACGTTCATAAATGATGAAATTAGTTCCCAAAAATACCACTATGTGCCACCACCTGCAATATACAAAGCCTCTCTTTCAAGTCTCCTCAAAAGTCTCCTACAGGTTTATTTTCTCCTGGGGCTCTCTCAAAGGAGACTTCGGCCGAGGATTTCTCTCCCTCCCGAGGACAGGGTAAATCGAACGAGATTGAGGAGATCTCCTGAAAATTACCCTCAATGGAGCTATCCCTCGTGGGCGAGGAGAGTCCCCAGGAGAGTTGAAAATAAAACGACCCCCTGGTGTCGTCAGTGTAAACGCTCCCGAGGATACATTCCGAGGCTGGTGAATTTTGCGGTGGACATTGCCACTACCTCATGTCATTGGCTTGACGATCTACAGTCGCCACGTATTTAGTCGTCTAATGTAAACGCCGGGTTAGGGACATAACAGCAGGCGAGGTCCACTCATACACTTTGAAGGTGGGGAGCTGAGAAAGATGTGAGCACGTGAGAGAAGTGCTGGGGTGATCAAAAGCGAGACACATTCCCAATAGGAGGGAC
The DNA here is from genome assembly GCA_950022655.1 of Alentia gelatinosa. Classification (NCBI taxonomy): domain Eukaryota; kingdom Metazoa; phylum Annelida; class Polychaeta; order Phyllodocida; family Polynoidae; genus Alentia; species Alentia gelatinosa. Next base: position 44,152,378 of record OX465582.1, read on the forward strand.
TTTTACCATTAAGAAAATCCATATAATGCTGCCTCTTAGATGATGAAATCTCTTGGATTTGTAACAAAGATTGATTATATACATTATTTAAATATATTTACTCGATATTAAAAATAAATCTGCTTCCTCATGTAGTTCCACATGCTCGATTGTTATGCTTAATGTCCTTTAATGTTATTGATTTCTGTTATACATCTAATGTAGAGAGGACGTTATTTGACCTTTATTTTCTTTCTAACTAGGAATTATAGGACAACAACGTTCTATGTGCTCCTACTAGATAAATAGGAAATACACTTCACTAGCTGAAGGGACTGCTTTCCAGCGGCAGGCATTCTACTAATTGGTCGGAGGTAGGATGCGGCAGTTGTTTGTTGCCTAAAGGTATCCTGTGAATGAAAGTAGTGACATAGTCGCCTCGCCACTACAGCTTTCTCACATAAGTGAAAGTAGAGCAGCTAATTTAACTTATGTAACACTGGCAAATTAATGTACTCAGGCAAGGGGAGTCAAATTCCGTTTATAAGATGACTGCATAAACACCTGCTCAGGTATACGCCAACTACACTCAGGTGTGTAATCAGGAAGGTTCTGACGTTATTCTTATGCCCTGCTACTCTAAACGTTTTTAAATATAGATTACTTTGATTGAAGAGCTCATAGTCTTCGACAAAAGAGCTGGTTTTACTTTTTTTTTTTTTTTTTCATTTTCGACCTCAATGAAGACAGTCTTTCATATACCATAAACCTTTAGCGATTATGGCCCGAAGGGCTGATACAGTTTTCGATATGGTATAGGACGAGCATCAGGACACCCTGACAACCACAAGCCTGAGGGCCATAACGCGTTTATTATATACAGAATGTATTATTTTAACGTAAATGTCATAATAAATAAACATGGATACTGCTGGCAACTCTCTATTCCAATATCGCTAAACACATGAAGATACTACGTTTCCATGGTATCGTAAAAAAGTCACGAATCTGATGTCATTCTCGCCAATATTCCGACCTGGACAGACTCACTGGGTGGAGCCATACACATGCTGGGTTATTCACTTTAAACTGACACACACGCATCTTACGTTTGGATTTATATATTAGAAATCAGAACTTCAAACTCAATACACTGATCAGTATGAACTATTCAAATTGACATTGATCTTAAATGCTACGTCAAATGTTTTGAACTGCGAGCCATCCCGGCGGGAGGAAGCTGGAGAATGAAGTGTGGATGCTGAAGCTGATTGTCAACAAAATGTCAAACTGGTTAATAATGCAATTTTAACTAGATTTCCTTTAGTGTACACTTATTCATGATATGAAAATGGCGTTTGAGATGCATCTGGTTTCATTACTTGTAATATTCTGTGACATGCTAGAAAACATTTGAATAGGTGATTTATCAAAGGAAACAAAATGGCCGCAGATCCCATTGTCACGAAGGGTAGAATGTAGTTCAGGCAGTGCCATAAGAAGATAATATGGAATGGCATGTATTGCACTATTCAGAGAGCACATATAGATAAACAGCAATCACTTACAGAATATGCCGAAGCGGCTAGATAATTGCATAGCTATTCCAAAGACATGAAAAATAGTTCTCTCATATAATGAATTATTCCTTGTTTTCTTCAAGTCACTGAACATCAGCTAAAACAAAAGCCCTACCTTCAAAGAGAATCTGTCAAAGTAACGTATCTTACTTTGTAATTAACTCATCCCTGGGTTCCCCTGAGAGGTAGAGAACACCGGGGTAAACCTGAATCACTTTAACATGCATTTGCTCTGGTGCTTCATACACCACGTCTAAGGCACTCTACAGGGAGTTGATACATTCTTCTAACGGAAATGTGGGTTTTTTTGTAGGAGTTCGGAAAAGTTGTTATGAGTATATAAGTATCGGTTCCCTATTAGATGCTTAGGAAAAAGCTGCTCACTGGTATGTCATGCCCATAAAGTGAGGTCAAAATGGGGAACAGTGTTATCGATGGCTTGCGCAATAGAAGCTGGAGGTAGGTTTGTGATATGTTGCTAATACTCATTATAACCTGAAATGTGACAGATCGCTCCACCTGTTAACACCAACCACGCGTTAATGTGCGACTTCGGAGTCCCCTCTAATTATACAACGAAGCTGAATCTACACCACAGAGACGGAGTTCCTCTAGGTTTTTGAACAGGAAGACGTAGAGAGAAAAGGCAGTAGCTGCTGCGGACCAATATGACGGTATTTGAAGTTACGCCAGTATGATCCTTACATACAGACGTACAAGTCTGACATCTGGTTCTTTTTCGACAAAGTACGTTTTTATATGTGTATGTTAATGTCGCATCACCTCATGCTGGCATGCCTATTGAGATGAGGCAAAAGAACATTAGTGCGAAGCGGCCCACTCCTTTGCCGAATATCAAAATATTTTAAGAAATTTCAACATGATCAAAGCTGAATTGAAATACTTATTAATACAACTGAGACTATTAGTATCATTAGCATTGAAGCCGGTTATGTTACCGACGTGAATTTAGAATGGATCCATACCTGTTTTTTGTCCAACCGATGTATTGGATACCACATCTTTTGCATGTGATAGCATAGATTGCCTCAGAACGGCATACTTGCTATTTACAGGTATGTGTCCGCCCAGAAGCAAAGCTGAGTACTAGACATGTGCTGCCGGAAAGACATTATAAAACATTTTAGAGATAGATCTAATGTTTGCTAACATATGTGTTTAAGGAGAGAAAGGATAATGTCCATAAGCTTCATAATCGGTTTATTCACCCCTATGATTATGGATGGAAGAGCGTAAGGCGACCCAGTCCGAATGTCATGATCCCACAGTCCTAATAATCCATTCCAGGCGAGAATGACTTGATGTAGTATGTCATGGGGAGGTCTATCATTCATTTGAGGCTTGTGTGTATGGGACGAGAATGCCTTTCAGAATTTCTTGATAAATTCGTTGGATTAATTATATAAGGATATGTATGGAAGTGAATGTATAGCTTTAAGGAAAATCTTATTATTTATATTGTTAATGATGACATCGTTTAAGTCACACGATAAATGATATTTTAGCTAATGCTTTGGTATTCTCGTCCAGCAGCGACATACTAGATATCTCCTGTCGTAGAGTTACAATTAGCCAAAAACCTGCTTGCCTGAAGAAGGTTAAAAACCAGGGATCTGTTACAATGGTCGTAGGGCACATATCGTTACATAAATGGTTTTGATCGTACACGTATGACATCCAGGGGTCTGTTTAATATCGGACGAGCGAGACTTTGAAAGCTCGTACGGAGGTCGTCCAGCCAGTCTCGTTCAAGAAGCACGTCGCTTGTCAAGGGACGAGCCCCATACGATACGAGAGAGCTGCCATGAGAAAGTCTCGTTCAACAAGAAACTCGTCCAGCGGAGAAATCTCGTCCACACTCTCCTACATCATCTCAAGGTCTCGCATATCGACGACACCCCAAAGGGGTGTCGTAGCTGAAGCTGAAGCATGTGATAGTGGACCTCCAAAAGGACTGTGATACCCCTCTGACACCCCAACATGGCCTGACAGGCTTCCGACATGCTTCACGATAGCGTTCCGGTATCCCGGTTCCGGTATAGGGGTATCCCACTATCACGATTTGAGCCTCCAACACACTACGATAGCCTTACGACAAGCATTCTGATGAAAAAATAAAATTTTTATCGGAAGGAACGGGTCTATCTTCTGACAAAATCGAACATGTTCGATTTGTAGTAGTGGTAAAAGTTCATCGGAGTGTGTAGGGATCATTTCCCGCTATGTTAAATGTTTGAAACATCAAGGTAAGACTAAAATATGTCCGATACCTGTCACAGCAAGTAGCAGATTAACCGTTATAGAGGCCGGTTACCAGGTTACCCATAGCCGCGTCAGTAACCAAGTAACTATGTGTGGGATAAACAAAAGACGATAATAACAACAGCAGTCACGGATTGAATAATTTGAGTTATACAATTGGATAACAATTTATATACATATAATGAGGTTGATATTTAGATATATATTTCCGTTTCAATTAATTGTATATACCAATATATGGTTTTAATTGTTTGCATACCTCTTTAATCGTGGCCGGTGCCGTAACCGTGGTTTTCTTTTCAACCCGTTCCAACACACTGCGACACACTGCGACACACTCCGACAAAGCCCTCCCGATAGCTCTACGATTGGAAAATTCCTTATCGTAGCCCAATCACAGCACTTTTCACAGTGTGTGAAAATTCTAGGGGGGGGGGGAAGGGGCCAGGAATCCAAAGTGTGTGTGTGGGGGGGGGGTTATTCCCGGTGTTTTACTGTAATGAAATATATTATAAAATATCATATATATCTATAATATTTTAACATATACATCAGCCACATGCGGAATCGACTAAAATGCGATGATTGAGCAATTGTCTAGGGACGCTCCCGGGGCAATTGCTATTTTGCGGGCTGAAAAAACGACAGGGGGGGGTGCATAGTCTACACTAGAGGTGGGTACCCACTGCTTCCGACACACTCCGACAAGGCTTACGACACACTACGACAAAGAAAATCCCTGTCGGAAGGGCTCTGTCGGAGTGTGTCGGAGTGTGTCGTAGAGCCTTGTCGGAGTGTGTTGTAACGGTTTGGCGGGAAAAGAAAGGTTGCCACGGTACCGACACACTCCGACACAAACGGCTCCCTTGAGGGACTTAGGCCCCGCACCCACCAGTTACGACACGCTCCGACAAGCGTTCCGACACACTCTGACACAGAATTTCTCTGTTGTAGCGCAATCGTAGCACTCTTGTCGCAGCGTGTCGCAGCGTGTCGTAGCATGTCGGAGCGTGTCGTAACGGTTTTTGGCGGAAAAAATGGAAACCACGGCGCCGACATGGGCTACGACACAGACTATGACAGAATACGTTTTTTCTCAATTATTTCAAAAATGATGAGAGTGACCTATCATTTTTAAAACTTAAATAAGTAGCATTATGCATATACTATATTCTGGTAAAGTTTGGAGAAGGTGACATGGGTTTTACTGAGTGAAATTGAACTTTTCAGAATTCTTATATTTCCTTTTATCAAATATTTTAAAACTCTTGGGTTACGGAAAGGGTACATCCTGATTAGTATGTAACCGAAATTTTGTGGACATTTTCAAAGTATTAACGGAGATATAGAGGAAAATATAAATGCCCATTGACTTACCATTGCTCCCATAGGCGCCAGTGTTAAATATCGTGACTCGTGTCGGAACGGTGTCGTAGACGTTGTCGGAAGCCTGCCTCCACTAGTGCAGAACGCTACGATAACGTTACGACACACTCCGACACGCCCCGACATGTCGTAGGCCTTCCGACACACTCCGACAATTCCAACATGTTGGAATTGTCGGAAGCGTGTCGGAAGGCCTACGACAAGGCGCCCGTGTCGGAGCGTGTCGTAAGCCATGTCGGGGCGTGTCGCAGTCCTTGTCAGAAGCCGGCCTCCACTACTGCGATAATTTAAGCGCTTCCGACACAACGTTCGATTTTGTGTCGTAAGGGCTATCGGGGCGTGTCGGAAGCGAAATCGTAGTAAGTGGGTGCGGGGCCTAAATTTATATAGGAAATATACTGAAAGATATGTTTTCTTCAATTTTCGAAAAGAAAAACGTAGTGAATTGATGTCTTTTATCAATAGTATTAGATATCCGAACAAATATCTATAATCATATATTTCAGACCTGGATTTTGATTTTAAAAGTATATGATTATTAAAAATGTTTATCATATATGTTCAATGGACCATTCGTAATGCATATCCCTATATAACAGAGGATAAAATGTTGTATATATGATATTATAACAGTTTATAAAGGCGCACGTGTGTGTATGTGGGGGGCAGTTCATAGATGTTACATAGTACAGAATGCTTCCGACACACTACGACACAAGCTGACCTCTACGAATTTTTAAACATGTTTAATCTTGTCAGAAGGGCTACGACACAGCTATGACACGGGCGCTGTGTCGTAGTCATGTCGGAGTGTGTCGCAGTGTGTCGGAAGCCGTGTCGGAATGGTGTGTCCACTGCTACGACAAAAACCCAAAACGTTCGATTCTGTGTCGTAACGCTTGTCGGAAGGCTTGTCGCAGTGTGTCGTAGTGTGTCGGAGCTCAGTGGACACCCACCTTTATAGAGAATGCTTCCGACACACTCCGACACACTCCGACAAATCGAACATGTTCGATTTGTCAGAAGGCCTATGATACTGCATTTCTATCGTAGCACTATCGGAGTGTGTCGGAGTGTGTCGTAGTATTTATCGGAACACAAAACCCACTTCCACGATAGAACCGTTCCTTCCGACACAAATTTCATTTTTGCATCGGAACGCTTGTCGTAAGGCTATCGTAGTGTGTGGAGGCTTAAATCGTGATAGCGGGATACCCCTTTAAAGGGCAAGGTTCGTGGTTAAACCCCCTCCTCCCCTCACCAATCCTGACTCACCAATCCTGACTCACCAGTCCACACTCACCCGTCCACACTCACCCGTCCACACTCACCAGTCCACACTCACCAGTCCTCACTCACCGGTCCTCACTCACCGGTCCTCACTCACCGGTCCTCACTCACCGGTCCTCACTCACCGGTCCTCACTCACCGGTCCTCACTCACCGGTCCTCACTCACCGGTCCTCACTCACCGGTCCTCACTCACCGGTCCTCACTCACCGGTCCTCACTCACCGGTCCTCACTCACCGGTCCTCACTCACCGGTCCTCACTCACCGGTCCTCACTCACCGGTCCTCACTCACCGGTCCTCACTCACCGGTCCTCACTCACCGGTCCTCACTCACCGGTCCTCACTCACCGGTCCTCACTCACCGGTCCTCACTCACCGGTCCTCACTCACCGGTACTCACCCACCGGTACTCACCCACCGGTACTCACCCACCGGTACTCACTCACCGGTACTCACTCAACAGTACTCACTCAACAGTCCTCAGTAACTCAACAGTCCTCACACAACAGTCCTCACTCATAAGTAACAACCAGTCTTCACTCAACAGTCTACACTCAACAGTCCTCACTCACCAGTCTGCACTCAACAGTCCTCACTCACTAGTCTTCACTCGGTAAAGGTAATGCTTCTAACGTTCTAACTTGGTAACCAGGTTAACCAGGTTAGAATGGTAACGCAGTAACTGGGAGAGAATGGTAACACGGTAATGGTATGCTGTTATGGAGTTAGAACGGTAACGAGCTAGAGTTTGAACTGTAATGCGGTTAGAACAGTAATGCGATAATGATAACATAATAACAGGTTTAGAATAGTGATGGTAACATGGTAACGGTAACGGTAATGTGGTATCTGGGTAAGATTGTAACCTGGATAGAAATATAGCACATTCCTAAGTAGCAGAATGCAGTTACAGGCATTCACAGTGGCGCCACCTGGTTAGATATGTGTTCCACAACACTTGGAGATCATCATATTAAGGGCGGAGTCCGTTTTGCAGTCTGTTTTGCTTTTCGAAATGGTCCCGGAAGTTGATATTTGGTGCGGGATGTATCCCTGACTGGTCCCCAGCCTGACACGGTCCCCTCCAGCGGACGACCTCTCGTATGGACTCAAATAGGTCAAACGTAAGAGATTCTGTACGAGCGATAGACCCTGCCCTGGACGACATGCCTTATTAAACCACATTGGACGAGAATCGCCCAGTACCTCGTCCCTCGCCTTGTATCTCGTATCGTCCAGGTACAGTCTCGCTCGTCCGATATTAAACGGACCCCAGAATCGTCCTAAAGTACGACACCTCTAGAGGGTGTCGTGGGTGTCGATTCATGTATCAATTTCATTTATTCAAATCTATACTAAAATTAGAATAAGGATTTTATTAACGTTGAAATACATATGCTTTTATAAAAAGAAATCCTCAGAAAATCACTAAAATATACTGAAATAGCTTTAAATCAAATTTGTGCTGTAGGTTGAAGACCAGTAGGCTGAATGATCGTTAACACTGTAATCCAATACGTCATAAGCAGTGTGCGTGGATGGGAGAGGTGGTGCATAGCTTCCACGTAGTAGATCTATGATCCCTTACGATCTATCTCAAAGATACGAACGAATCATGAGTCTCACTACGATCTTTTTTATCTAACCAAATTGGACGAGGATCGTCCACGAGGTAGTACATCGTTGGATGGATCGTATCTTACAATGGTCGTATCGTTCAAAATTTATATAACAGACCCCTGATCAATGGAGAATGTTAAATACTGAAGGGATTTAGGTTCACCTGATTTAAACCAAGTCACATGACTTTGGACCTATACCCTTCAGGAAGGCTACAGCGAAAGCTAAACAGAATTGAGGGATTGGGGACGGCGGGCGCGCTGAGGGTCCCCGAGGACTGTGCTGCTCACTTGAGGCCTAGTGGCTTGGATCCAATTCGAGCTGCTCGCTCTTAAAGTGGTGACGTGCTCGGATTAGGGGACCTGTGAAAAGCCCAGGTCGGAGTTCATCTCAAATGCCGGACTCATCAGGTAGGGGTCAGTTATATAAGGATGGATTGACGATAGGGCCTAAATACAGAAATCTAGTCTATAGAGGATCATGGATATCATGACAATCAATAACAAGTATTAAGGGAATTTACCTGCCAAAGTTCTCACCACGATTGGTAATGGGATAGTATCTTAGCCATCTTCCTTCTCTAAGAGCCCGAGTGGAGACTAATAGAGTGGCTATGAGTGAGCTTGTTGAGATCATGAAAAGTCAATGAGTCCCTTCTGGTCTTTGGCGTGTCCATATCAAAGAGGTGCCAACAGAAAGGTCAGGTGTGTAATGATGGGCAGGCCCTTAGCAGGCAGAAGGTAAGAAGCGGGGGTCAGGGCCACTTTACGTGCCTATCTCCAGGGACAGGTCTGGAGAGCCTACTCAGAAGGGCAGCCTGTATCTCGAGCAGAGGCGTCAGTGTATCGTCTACCTGACGTCCAGCCCATAGAAACCGAGGTGAGACTATTATGTCCTGAAGTAAAGATTTACGACTTATAAAAGGGCCTCCAGCGTTTTTACTGCTTCGTTATTGCGGTTCCTAGATACGCTGACTAGTTCTTGGCGAAGGTGGTTAGAAGTATCATATTCTACCTATCATTATATATTTAGATATTAGCATGTATTTCTGTAGAAGAAGTTTCCGAATAATACCTGTTGAGGCACCGAGTCACCTCAATTTTCAGGAACAGACAACCCAATTCTCAAGTTTAGAATTTGGATCCCAGTGGAGTCTGCTGCCGATAGGCCTCACGATTGACTTTCAGATTGGAATCAAAATTTCATCGGGAGGTCGGACAAAGTCATAGCAGTGTGCCACACTCCTATGATTGGCTCTACGATGGCAGGATTGGCTTTCGACATGCCCTGATTAAAAATGAGAATCCTAGGCCTCCTGATACGATCCAATATGTTGGACCTTTTGTAGTCTATCAGTGTGTTTCGAGAGAATCTCTAGCAGAAAAATCTCTTTTATGCGTGAAATACTTGGCGGAAAATTATAGAATTTCGGAATGCAGAAGCCAGGGGCTTTGTGGCTGCCTTGTTCCTCGTCACGGGTGCCGCGGTTTTGTCCTTTACCTTTCCCATTTAGAGGGTTGCTCTGCACCAACAGGAGATGGGTGGCAGCATTATTTGGGGAGACAAAGTCTTTTTCCCATGCGACAATTTGAATCAGAGGAGAAGCTGTGGTGTATTATCGATACTGTTCCGTCTGTGAGATTGCATGTCATCGCTTCTAGAGTGTCTGATAGATGGGTCGGATTTTTGAAACCTGCTAAATTCAGCTTTGAACCTGGGATAAAACACGCAAAAAACAATTTCCGAATAATATTTCTTTTTATATTTTATGTTACTCACCTACTAAGTACGTTCCAGAAAAATATTATTCCAACAAAATCAGATCAATGGTTTAGATTTGAGAGCCTTTTGAAGTTGTGTATAATACTGCATGTTGTCCAACCCCCTAAATATCTGAAAGTTCAAGAAATGTTATAAATGCTTATAACTTAAGAATGACTAATATTTTACGGTGACACACATTATATTTTATCCAAAATACCTTTTTCATATATTAGATTTAAAAGAAAAGCTCTAAACCATATTTGGGGTGTTGGGCAACACAGGGATGTCGGACAACACGAGGGGTGTCGGACAACACGTTAATAGAATTACTCAGAACAATGAGAAAAATTATATTTGAGGCTATAATACTTTATATTTTTAATGAAATGATAATAAGCTATATTTCACAAAGCAAACCACTCAATTACTGATAAAAAACAACCCCAAAATCATAACTTGTAAAACAGCGTGTTGTCCGACACCCCGGGGTGTCGGACAACACATGTTCAGTTTTTGAACAATAAAAAGTATATTTTTTTATTTAGAAAATAACCAACCTGGGTATTCATGAGTGGTGGGGGTACTTAACATAACCAATGATATTTGTTATTCTATTATGATTATTTTTTCTTTTACACATCCTTTAGAGGTGTGTTGTCCAACAACCCATGTTTTTGGAAAAATATCATCATGGGATCATAATGTTCTGATATCAGGATGGATAATCCGATTGTGTTGAAACTTTCAGGTATCACAGTCAGGATTCTGGTCAACATTGTACAATAAAGAAAAATTAATTTCTCACTATATATCTCATTAGTATTTTCCTCTGAAAGTCGGGGTCTTGAACAACATACTCTATGGGTCTCTATGTTGGAAAATTTGAAGGTCCTGGATAGTTTTTACCATTTTAATATTTTTTCAATCTTTTACCAATTTTCAAAATTATATTGTCTACACTTCTCATGACATATGCTTTAAACGTGTTAATAAATACAATTTGCTCGAAATTGTGTCTCCCAGATTTTGAACAAAGCAAAAATCAATAGAAAATCACAGATTTTGTTGATTTTCGGAAGGAAAAATTCCTCAGAGCTCTACAAAACCCTATGTTGGAAAGAAAGATTATCAAAAGATACACCAAATAATTTCATTTTTACATTCATGAGATACTTTTATACAACATGAACCTTGAATAAGCTTATTTTGGCAATTTAGCAGGTTTTAAAAATCCCACCCAGATGGGTGGTTGAGTAAGTCCCCCCTCCTAACCTTAGGCGCAATTTCACAATTAGCCTCAATTTCATTCTGGTTAACATTCTATGCTATAACTCAAGCTCCTCACAAATTTTCAGAATTCTTTAACATCATAACATTTATTGAAAAATGTATCTATAAATCCTCCTTCGTACAGTAGTAGCCCTCTGAACTATCACGAATCCTTCTTCTTTCCAGGTATTTGTTACATGTTATGGTGGGATTTATTAGTCTATACTGGAAGGATTGTATTTTATGATTCTCTGGAGACAGGATATGGTAGGCGACCAAACCTCTGGGATTCATACACCCTGAAATTGTTTAGTCCATTTTATGCACACTTTGGGTTATCTTGCCCTCTTATTTAGGGATATTTCATAGATTTCTCGACTATCTATATTCTAAATATTGACCGGGTTCTGACCAGGAGCTTTGATCAATATTTCCTCTTTACCAGTCTTAGCCATTTTATTGCCGAGCTCATGGAGAGAAGTGGTCTAGGAAATTAACATTAGTATATATGTATTCATATGTCATAAGTCCTAAAAAAAAATTAAAGTTTGACCTTATGGATCCTTGCTCTTTCCAAAATTCAAACATTCTATATCGTCTCTTGGTAGTATCGTAAAACTGGACGAGTTTTGAACAATCTTGACCACTGTATGCCACGACTGGAGTTTGGCATAGTGATTTCACGAGGCGAAGTCGAGTGAAGTCCGGAGCCAAAACTGAAGGAGTATAATATACGCCTATAGAACCTACTGGGTACTTAGAGTTTTTTCATATGATTTTATTATGGGAAAAAGTGAAAGATGTTCTCCCTATATTAAGACTGTTCTTCAAAAGAATATTCCAAATTTTACCCCCAAACTAGCTTATTCACCGGAAGGTTTTTAATACTCTCCCCATCATTTTGGGATATACTTGTTTTAACCCCCCCCCCCCCCCATTTGCTTCGTATCCAGTAGTAGAGTGTCGTATGCTATCCTCGACGTACCTCCCTTCCATAGAAAGGATACAATTAAGTCTTTAAATCTCTTGAAAACCTGCTTGTATATGGATGTTCGAACACGGATACAATAATTCAGGTTTTAACAGTGAGTTAATGATGCAAACTTTCCCCTTCAATGAAAGGTTCATGTCGGACCAAACCTTGATTTGGAGAAGGAGACAGTCATCTTTAGCAGATCTTAGAATACTTCTATGTGTATATGCAACTAAAACTGTGACATGTAGGTATAAGGTTCTACAGGATTGCGCAAGCCCATTTTTATCAGTATAAGGTCCGGCGTCCACCTACTACGATATTTCTCCGATATGGCCTACGATGCACCTCCCGATAAAAAATCAAAATCGCGTCGGAAGGTTGCCTAATATCGGGGCAGTTGACCATGTTTCTGCGATTAGACACAGATAAAAAACCCATACAATGCGTGGTGGATTGGCTTGTCTAGACATATGTCTATGATTCTGCACCTTCCCGATATGGCACTGATTTTGACATTTTGTATCGGTACCATATCGGGAGGTCTACGGTTCTATTGTAGTAGGTGGACGCCGGGCTTAAGGTTTTTTTATATGTGATATCCTTAAATGAATCTAATATTACATGAAAGGGTTTTAATGTAGAACACCCCTTAGGATCTCGTAGGTGAATCAAATCCTCATTTATCAAAGGGTAATTATCTTAAATATAAAGTTTTATTTATAATTTTAAATGATGAAATTAGTTACTAAAACTACCATCATAGGCCACCACCTGAAGTGATTAGAAACACTTGTACACACTGTCCATCATCTTCTCTTGCAGCCTGTTCGTCCTCAACAATGAGACTTATGATACAGGAGTTCTCTCCCTTGGGGCGACACGGCTTATACAATGAGAGTAATATAACCTTGTTTATTATCAACCTGATACAAAGTGTCCATAGTGAACCTAAAGGAACTCTGTATGGACATACCTGGCCCATAAGGATATATTGTATGCTCCAGGCTTCAAAAACCGCCGCATACGGAAAAATATTGCGTATGAAAAAATAGTGAATAACAAAATTTAACTTAAATCGGCATACCACCAGTTGGATAAAGGTGGATGATAAATTCAATATAGACTGGTTTCAGATAAAGTGGTTCAATCGCCCTCGGAGTTGACCCTACGCAATATACTCGCATGTGCTCGGATTTTACTACGAGTCAACACCTTAGAACATAGGGCCGCTTGTATCTGAAACTATTCACGATTTTGTATTTGTTCTATCGCAAATCGTTGGGTTCCTCACTGCCTATGTCGCCCTCAAAGACCAAAGGTAATTCAACATGCCCCTGTAGCATGACCCTATATTCCAAGCTACAAACGTTATCAGCATAATTAAACTCCACGTACCCGGAAAGCCAGACTTCCATTTGGACACCTAGTTGTTTTCCTTAGAAGCAGATGTGTCTGGTAACCAGGAAATGGATTTACTGTGGACCTATTTAAGTACATATGTCACATTCCATATAAAGTGTTGAGTCACTTCCAAGAGGAGGACTTCACTTATTAGACGGCAGGAAATCGGGTATCAATGAATAGTTCCAATCCATAAACTAACGTTCCATGACTAACATTTTATAGTAAAATGAACTTATTGAAGACAAATCCTATTCTTGTGCATTTATGAATAAAGGAACATTAGTGTTGACGAAATAGATTCATATAATTGCTAAAGAAATATCTAATATTGTTACAGCTATAGCACATGGAATGACATACATTTGACGAATGAAGTCAGACACTCTTTGCAAACCGGGCAGCCATTGACTTGACCAACAGGCAACCTAGGACATTAGGATTTGTATAATTTCATTATTATTTACTTTCATGGAAATACCTATATGAACTTAGTTTAAAACTTTGTATATGATAGACTTATAAAGAAATGCATATATATACGTGTAACACCGGACCATACTAATCTTATTTGGACCACAAGATCCTTGGCGGACCAGCTACGGTACTCTCGTCTCCTCGGCGATTATTTCGCGCACCACAACTGTTATACCCGAGTAGCAATTTTTTGAAATGGTGCACAAAGACACCAATATTTAGCTTAGCCCCAAAGCATTAAAAATTAGATAAGGTTTTCGTACTCTGCCATGCAATAAATGATACTGTAGACAGCTTTCTGTGTGTACACAGTAAAATCTCATCGCACTCAAAATGTAATAAGATAGTTAACCCTTTAAGGAAGGCCGCCTATCGCAGAACTACACACTTGGGGACGGCTACAAAAGACTATGTACAGTTCGAGCGGATGGGGGCATTGTCCTCTGAACTCAAAATTCGAAGGTTTATCACATGATATAATTTGTTATCCTTAATATTCCTATTTCTACTATTTAGAATTCTAAAATATGATGTTATACCTACATTCTGTGCAAACTTCAAGTTTATTGTTAAAATATTTCCTTTTCAAAAGCATTTTCATGAATATCCAGCAAATGATGCCTTAAGGCATCATCCGCCCTCGGCCGTTTGATGCCTTAAAGCATGATCCGCCCCCAGCCGGGTGATGCCTTAAGGCATCATCTGCCCTTAAAGGGTTAACTTTGGGAAATTATGAACGTATGCTTCTACCTGTTAAACGCCATGAAGCAGGGCACAGGCAGTGTAGATCAGACTCCTGTCCCAAGTGTTCTGCCACTTGTCATTTTAATGTCAATAATTATGATGATGATAATAATACTAATAATAGTAATAATAATGCATAATAGATCTTGTGGAATTCGAAAAAAAGAAATGATGTCATCGCTGAATCTCGTAATGTACTTTTAAGCAACGTTTGAAAATTACGCTAGGAGGCTACGTGGCCAAAGTGATAAGGCAATGATTTTGATGGGAACAAGCTTTGTTCATCTATTACGTAAATACGGTCTGATCACCATTTAACTATCTCCTGAAAAGCTAAGCTAATGAAAGTTTTGATGTTGCCAGGTGTGTGGAGGTAGATGATAATATTCCAAAGCACTTGAATATAATCATGGTTCAATGTAAATATGATTATCACCACCTTCTGGATATAATCGGAAATACAGTGGCAACACTGGCAAACACTTCAAACAACCATTTCATGCTTGGATGGACTTTGTACTTAAAGGCCTTAGCAATAGAGGTGTCAACATGGAAAATCGTTTAGATATTTGTTAGTTGTGCCAAATAAGAATCCCACGTTACGACTGACGTATGTGAAGTAGGCATGAGAACCACGGCTTTCATAAATGGTTAAATACAATATACGAAATAACTTTATTATAGGTATGGTAGTTATTTGTTTTCATATTGGATAAGTATATGTTTTGATATCATTGGTTTGTCATATAGATAGACATACAGATAGCCACAACTAATCAGGAAAACTGAATCTCTAGCGAAATATAAAGGTCAGCAGAAATCTCTACATTGTTGGAAAGTAACATAAAGTAAGAGATCATGGAAGCCAGCAGGCCAGTTTGAGGCTCTAGAACGGCATTAACCTCAATCTTCAATTGTTAAATGTGTTCCTTTCTTTGTGCAATGAAACATTTTATATTTATGACAAAACCTCATTTATGAATCCACTCGGTGTAAATATGTTGCGTAACCGCACACAATGATGAAGTATAAGCAAGAACGAAATTGTAAAACTGGGGGTCCGTTGAGACCAGCCTTCGGGTTGAGGACGCCATAATATAAATAAAATTCTTATGAAATAAACATCATGTGCCATATCTGAGATGATTGGGTATAGTTATGGCCTAACTTTCGGGTCATCAGTAATTCATGTATGGATAGGTAAAGCCGCTGTATCTCCTTTCTGAAAAGCAATTCAGAAATAGTACAATACATGGCTATTCGTCTTATATAAATGTGTAATAGAGGGGCCCCACTTAGTTCCAATCATACTCATACAATATTCAACGATTGCTGTCATACTAGAAAGCTGTATATTGACATATAGCATATCTTTCGTCACTAATTTATTGTTCATATACTACTCTACTACACAGGCAAGGAGTGTATCCGTGACGGCGCATGACCTACATGAATAATAAATCCATAACTATGTTTGATGAACTGTCAAAATCCATTGGGAACAATCATGACCATCACAAAAGATATGATTATGAATAGCGACTACGGGAATTTGGAAACCTATATGGCTACTCTAAACTGATATGAACCTTAATGCAAGTTATTGTCTTAGGAAATGTCATTTCACATGGACATAGGACGCGGAACACATTAGATTACCAACATCCAGATCAGTAGAAAATGGGCATGTTCCTATCATGCTAATTACCAAGTATGTTAGCAAACTCCATATCTTCTCAGAGCCGCTCAGAGGTGGTATGTGCATCTCTGCAGCAGGGGGAGGGGGTGTTGTGAGGTTCCTAAACAGATTACTTAAGATGGCTGATCGACCAAGCTCTGATAGGTTCCAGGTCATTGCACTACGAGTGACGTTTACTTCACAGCGACAGGAATAACACAAAGAATAAAGCATATCGTAGACCTTATCCGGAGAATAGCGCTATATGCATTGATGGTAATATAAGCTTTGATAACTGGTCTTATATACAGTAGAACCCCGCTTCTGGGACACCTCGCTTAAGGTGACCACCCCGCTTAAGGGGCCAGCCCACTTAAGGAGCCACTCCGCTTAAGGGGACAGTTTGCTCAGAACAGAAATTCTTATTTGGTTTATTTTAACCCCGCTGAAGGGCACACCCCGCTTAAGGAGTTTGCTCAGAACAGAGGGTGACCCCTTAAGCGGGTTTTACTGTATATATATAACATCAGCATGTTGAGACTCCTCGCAGTTGTATGGCTCTACAGAATTTATGTGAATGTGCCTCCCTCTCAGAGCTTTAGAGGACAACCCCTTCAGACAACTAGTGAGAAGTTCCAGGCTGTAAAATATTATAGAATGTTGACAGATGATACCTAGCAGTCATCGTTCTCTTTAAAGTCTCATCATTCTCAATTACCTTCAAACGGCTCAAAGACAGGAGGGTGGCTGTATTCTTTTCCAAAGATAGTCGATCGGGTATATCCTGATGGCAATCTTACAATCATGTGAATGTACAAGCTATCAGAATATCAAGAATACCTGCTGGTTCAGCAGATAACATTGTATGCTCTCTGAGCGCAAATAAATAAAACAAGATAAATTAATTCTGGTATTAATCAACTGAGAGCTGTATCAGAAATGGTCATCGCCGCTTATTGTCTTGGCTGCGGTTCATTGTATATTTGAATTTTGACGGTTACATATAGCGAAAACCGCTGTATGGAAAGCAAATAAAACACTAAAAATAACCCGAGAACTGTCAGTTGAGATATACACAATATTAACATGATTTCGATCTGAGTGGCCGTATTCTCCGCGAAGTTGACGCGTAGTAATACTCCGAGCGATAGCGAGGAGTATTGCGTAGCGTCAACTACAAGGAGAATACGGCCACACAAATCGAAATTATGGTAATGTGGTATTTATTACTCACTTATTTTTAGATTTAAGCAATAAATATGATCGTTAGAAAACTTTTCAACATAATTAAGAAGCTATGTTTGGGACTACTTTCATCTAAAAAATCCGTATCCTCCTAGGAGGGTACGGAGCTCCATATCCTCCTCAGTAGCGATCTGTAATCTCCATAGGCTTAGTATGGAGACTCCGTATCAGGTGGGTAATAAAAGATAAGGACTATGAAGGGACATGCTCACAATATGAAAGCTTTTTAATAATCTTTTATCTGATTTTAATCAAAACTAATAATGTGGTGGTTATCTGGATTTGAATGTTAGGAAGACTACATTTCAGATGGATATATATTTATTTCCGAAATAACTGAGCTTGCTCGAATAAAAAAGATTAAATATAAAAAGACGATTATATAAGCGAAAATGATCTAGAAATCGTTATTAGTCATCCACGCTGTTGAATGCCCCCACTTAGATTTTGCAGATCTGAGGATCTAATGTAGCCGTACATGCCATCCTGTGATGTGATAGGATTTTCTCCTTTTTGTAAGAAATATACCGACGTTCACAATAGAAATGAAGAGAATGACAGATCGCCTCAATATTTCTATATGCAAATGACAGCCAGCAGATCTAGAGTAGCATCAGGTAAGTGATATATTGATGTGTTGAACTCAGTATAGAGAAACTACCTACTCAGTACCCAATATCCAAAGAAGATAATGAATGGTTGATTAACAATTTGATTGTCCGACTGATTGCCCAACCATTGAAATACTGTTTCTCTAAACATCTAGTTGTGGGTTTAACCACTAGAGTAGTTCCCAGACTGTCTTGACTACAGATTTACCATCAGATGGACTGATTAGCCACAGGAGAGGAGCAGCTAAATAACTGCCTTTATGGCCAGTTAGCTTCATGGCCAATGAGCAAACCTATTGACATTCCGACAAGCCACACAACTGTCTGCTTGAACTTCCGACTACTTGATAATCCATGCCTATTGCAGCTACTCACCAACTCGTTACCTAATTGTCTGTCTGCTAAGATCATATGATTAATCCACTGCTGTAACGAAGCCCTTACCACAAAACCTTACAATTTAACTAGCATCCGCTGGAATACCTCACCACTATAACCTTGACCACCCGACAAGACTATTCTTCTCAGCATGTTTCCACAACCCCTATTTCTACAATACATCCTTTCCGCTGTTTTCCACTTTGAGATTATAAGAACTTTAATTGGTCTTAACTATCAGTTCTTTAAATTCCCTAACGACCTTACATTCCCGGTTTATAATTCTCCATCTTTCATGTTTCCTTCCCTTAATATGTCCTCCACTGGTTTCCACATATTTTAGCCCATTCCTTGGCTCTAGCCGTAAGTCTCTTCATTTGCCTCGCTATACCCCTTGCAAGGGCACAGGGAGCAGTCACATCAATGGGTGTATCATGCAGTGGGTATGGTGACCTCGGGAGCCGAGCAAAGGGACACAGAGAGGGACTTAGACATAGAGAGAGAGTGAGAGGGGAAGAGTAACCACAAGGGACAGACGCTTTGTGTCCACCATATCCCCTCACACTACACTACCACGACCGCCATTCTCTCCAACACCCGTCTCTCTGTACACCCAGCCACCCTAGCAGCCTACACCACTTACCTCGTCTTCGTGCGCTGCCATATGGCCGCACTAACAATGCCACTAATCTCTCTGATCTTCAAAAGGACGGATGCATTTCTCTCCTCTTTTTTTATATTGTCTTTCAGTATAAATGAAACACGTCTCGGTTCCCTAGCAGGAATTTTTTCTTGCTCGCTGGTGGCTTTGAAGGTGCAACCACAGTCCATTAGTGTGCCTTGTGGCCACCGGCCGACCAAGCCAAAGTGTCTGATTTACTACAACCAGTCTCAATGCTAGCACTATGATATTTCTATCTCGCCGATTTCATAATTGGACGATATCAACGAAGAACCGAGGGAGTCAGGATTGAAAAAAACCGGCATTGTTAAATTCATCGTCAGTTCTTTGTTCTTTGAGTTATTGAGATACGATCCTAATCAACACATTATATGACTGCCCGAATGACTTTAGCTCACTCCAAACTACAAGTATCAACCGCCTCGAGTTGTATCGTTAGCAGTTTCATTGCAATTTTCCAATTATTCAAACGATTTAACGTTTAGAATCACCTGCATCAAACATTCGCGGCATTCAGTCTTAACTTAACCACAGCCATAAGAGCGATATTAATTAGACCGAGATTGACCTAATTAAACACATTTTGGTGTGCCTTGGTTCAGGTTTGCCATGTGGTGCCTTGAGCAGTTGTGTACTTTCCCTTGTGCCCATCCAAAATCAAGGTCAGACTGACTCTAGTGTTAAGATACCTTCGTGAATATTTAACGGAGCCCGGCGCGGCGCTCTCTCAGCCCCTGTTTGTCGGTTGTTCACCCGCCCCTCCCGATCGTGGCACTCGGCCAGAAATTCACCAAAAACTTGCAACCGAGAGAGAGAGACAGATACAGAGACAGAGAGACAGGGAGAGAGAGAGATACAGAGAAACAGAGAGACAGAGAGAGACAGAGACAGAGAGAGTGAGAGAGACAGAGAGAGACAGAGACAGAGAGTGAGAGAGAGAGAGACAGAGAGAGACAGAGGGAGACAGAGAGAGACAGAGATAGACAGAGAGAGAGAGAGGAAGAAAGTCATCGAAGGGGAATAAATGGTCGATGGCATAAATGCACCAGCATAATAAAGAATATCCTATATTGGTGAGAAGTTTGATCACTGGACAGTAAAGACTTGGCAGTCCTTGGGTAGTCCGATCATCAATTCTCTCACCAATTTTAGTCATGAAGATTACACAGATGAGAGGGTAAGCAACACCTTCGTGGTTTGATGATATGCCATCGAAAAATACCGTCAAAACACGGCACCAGTGAAAGAAGAACTAATATTCTGGTGAAATTGGATATTTAGAGGGTGTCATTCCATTTCAGGGTGTCGAGCAAGAGTTCGAAAGCGGTGTAGGTTGCCAGGCGAGGAAGCCAAGCGGTGTAGAGAGTGGGACAGGAGGTATCCAATGTGGCATAGTTGTTCTGCCCCTCGCACAAGCGGCGGAAAGAGAAGCTTATAGTCCTTTTTTCCACATCCATCCAAATAAGTTTTTATACGTTGGACTCTCGGAAATGATTGTTATTTCGCTACTTCATGTGCTATAGCTTCTTTTTTAAATGTTGCGTAACGTATGGCTATAGATATCAGCCTGCGTCAGAACACTTGTAGATTGTCTCTCGACAGAATTTAACATCAGCATTTGGTAAAAAATTATTTCGTTTCTTACTAGTTGCATATCCTGCTGAGAGACCTTTATAATATTGTACAGAATGGCTGTTTATTTTGGCAGGTACTGTCGCTTATTTCAGCATTGAAACTAAACAAATTACGTGACAGCCAAAAACATATATATGTATATACGGTGGAAACGATGATAATCGTGACATCTTACTTAGAGACACGTTGACCTTTTTGCTCATACTAGGTGGAATCCTTGAGCTCGTGAAGCTAAGAATAAATACTATATCGCACAAGCAATGTGGGCATTTAAATCCCTCTGGTTGAGTTAAATTCTGCCGGAACTATGAAGGAATGTGTACATAGAACCCGTATATGTGATTCGTTGAGTATAAGTATTAGTTATATAAAAATGAGATTCGGTTTTGCAGGAATGTCATTGCAATGGTAATACCTGTTTCATGCTTCTTTAATTTCGAGGTTTCACCTGGTGACAGAAAACGTCCGGCGATGACTCTGTTCTTGAGATGTAAGTCGCCTGAGGGAGCAAACTCATAGACCTATTTCTGGCGCCGGTTCAAAGTGCTCGGATTCTGAAAAGATCAAAGTTTGCAAATTGATTAAATTAGTCAACGTAAAGGTTACAACATTATACCTACCAGGACTAATAGATGGAACTGCTAGGTTAGATCATGGCTTTTGGCTAGCAAATTGAAATTCTTAAGTGCAGTCTTAATGACGATAACCAACGAAACCTCATTTGTCTTAAAGTACAAATATTGATTTTTTATTCACAACTTGCATCCAATCTGCTTTCACTTGCTATCTGTCATATTCAAATTTTAAAACTTTGTATTTACTTTGAACAGTTTTAAAGTATTGGATTTCATTTTCCTTTGGCAGGTAATTCGCAATGAAGTAGGTTCACCTGAAATATTATTAAAGAACGGCTTTAAGTAGGGGTTACATGACGAGACTCAATCTCGTCATGTAAAGACTAAGGCTGAACTTGACAAAAGTGCTGTTAGCCGCCAAACATCCTTGAGATAAAAATAATGACACCAGGTTCGATATGAGTTGGAGAGTACTTTATATACGCAAATACAATATATCTTTGAGTACACCGAATAACTGCTGGTATGAGGTATAGTATTTATATAGAACGCCCTGACCATGCTGTTCTTTTGAATGAGTTTGCATTGAATTGTTAAGTTAAAAGAGTTGGTGCGTCAAATAATCTAGTGTCTACAACCTTGGGTTCCCGATATAACAGACGATATTTTGTGTCGGGAATGTGTCGTAAATGTGTTGGGTGGGTTCACCACTTGAACATACATGTGTACATGCGAATTGTAATGAGGACATTTGAAGCATACTATATGCGAGATCCCTTCCCCGCCCCCCAGACAATGGTGTCTAAGCGCGACCCGATATGGTAATGCAGATAGAGAAAAAGGAAGAAGTCCAATGTTACCTTTGATCTTTTCCTTTTGACAGCTCCATTTCCAAGATTGGCATTCTTTAGACGACATTGATGGGGAGGGGAACGGTACCCGGATCCAATTGAGAACCCCCTTTTACATTCAGGAAAGGCTCAGAAGCTGACAGAGTGTGATCCCACAGTCAATGTCCTAGATTCTGCTCTTCCTGAGCAAAATGAATAATTTGCCATATAGCGATAAGAGAATTATGGATTCATTTTTTATTTAGCAAACCCAGAAATCAATGCAATTCCTTCCATATTGGCTACTATAATGTTCTTTTAAATGCACACTTTGCGTTATTCCGTTTGGATTTCTTACTTCGAACTGTGTCATTCTAGTAGTACTGTAATACAGATATATTTCTTGGAACAAGATACTTTGGGTAGTTGCAGCTTGGAACTATCTGGGAGTTACTGAGGCATCCAACGGTAGTAACAATGTTATACATATCAGGCAGGCAGCTGAGAGAACTGCCCAGCCCATGGTCTTCTTAATGTGAGTTACTGTGTCGCCTATCTTCAATCAGTCATCAGTGTCAGATTTACCTATTACGTTTTTACCGGTTTAATGTTGACACATTGAATCTGTTTTGCAAACTTTTCATCCGGTCAGTGTACTCACCCTAATGATTATATCGGGAAAGGTGGCATCTATCATTCCCACTGGTTCTAGCTTCTGAAAGAGAAACCAATTTGCAAGGCCCGAGGGCAAATATGTTAGGGTCCTATTTAAACACGAGACCTGATCGTGAGATAAATATTAGGAATCTGTGGTATTCAACCCACGTTTTACACGGGCCAGAAACCTCAATTATCAGCGCTCAGTTCACAGGGGGCGACCACTGTACGCTTTACACCACGTCGATTAACTGCTCGAGGGAGCAGCTCACACAGTCTAAGTCCACTACATTTAGAGCTGCTCTGGCTAAACAGCCCCGAGTGCAGCTGGCTGTCTGCAGGGCCTGCCTCCCATACCCGTCCCAATTCGTTGGTTTGACAGGGCGCTGCTTGTTTCCCAGCAAACCCAGTCTGACAAATGCCTCGGCTACCACTCTAGCAGAGTCTGTGCGGCAGCCTCCCTAAATGGAGGCTTAACATTCTAACTCAATGGATAGGGAGTTGATCAGAAGCAAGCCAGGTTTCCTTTCTCACACATATTGACCATACAGTGGTTGGAACTTTCAGCTTTATTAGATCCTCACCAATCGATAGAACTATATCAGAGATGGTAATATCGATGTCAGACATTGGAATATGGTCTTGGAGGAAAGAGACTTTAGATATGCTATTAGATTCAGGTGGCTGTTCCTCTTTACAACGTCTCTGCTATGTACTTTATAGCGAGACATGACATTCACAAAAATGTAAAACTCAATAGATTCAGTTTCTGATATTGACATTTCAGATATAGAGGGATAGATTAAAAACAAATATTCCCATAACACACTGTGTGCAACATATAAATGCTGGTTGAATATAAAACATATATGTTTGGTGTATATACATGTATGTATACTGATAACAATTTTTTTAAGAAAAGGTTTTCCACCTGACAGCCTTGTCCCCACTTGTCTCCCCCCCCCCCATAGTGTTGATAGCGTACCCCAATACCCAACTCCCCCCCCCTCCCCAACTCCTCCCCCTCCCCAACTCCTGCCCCCTCTCCCAGCCTCCCCACAGTGTGTGTGGACGGATTATCCCAAGTCTTCTGCCTATACACATTATCAGAGTATTGTCTGTGGGTGGGCGGGCACATGGCTGTGTGCAGATAGGTGTGAAAGCGGCAGGTGTGAAAGTAGCATCGTCAGCTGAGGTGTTGGCATAAGCGGCCTTCACACAGCCTTATACAGCATGGCTTCTATACACACTCATCCTCCACCATACAGAATGACAGCATTAATGTATTTATTATGCATAATAATACCTATATACGCCGGACGTAAACACATGTAAAATAGGGTTTTTCGCAGTGTGCATGGTGAAAGCCTCAGCATAGGATAAGAAATATCTAATTTGGGTTAGCCTTCTCTTATTTCAACATGGAAGTAGAGTGCCCAGAATGCAATCGTATTATGCAATATTGACAGCCATTTATCTTATTTCGAATATGAAATGTGTGGACACTTTTATAAATCAGAAATTTTCTCCAATATCATCAAATGAGTCTTACTTATGATGTGGCATGTGAGGGATTATCGTTGTATAATCAAATTCGTTTAATGTTATATGGGACTTGGCTATATTCTGATTGAACTGCTTCGACTAAGGAAAACTTATTTGCAAACCAATGGCACTTAATTTGAAAACCAGAGGGCTTTAAAGGAGGATGGTCCTCATGCTAAGGATTGATTGAATTTTAAATCTGAGCCTTTCGTTCAGAAAGGGGGACCTCGGCAGAAACGGAACAAAGCAATGTTCATTCGAGAGACCAATCTTTATGATAAATGCCACCTCTGCAAAAGACAATGAATTTCGCTCATGATAGATGCTGATGCATGTCCATGTGGCGATGCATACTCTTTCGTCCTTCTATTTTTCTCGGATTCTGTGAAGGAATAAAGTGAAGGTTTTGTTTTAATCTCCTTATCATTGATTTACACGCTGATCCTTTCCCAGGGTCCGAGATTGATATCTTCTACTCAAATACTACCTGTACCGAGAAGTGATATAGTCTCATAGTGTTATCCTTTGTTATTCCTTTTTCCTCTCAAGTAATTATTAATACCGATGCTTTATTTCATTATTAAGTACTGCTGAGATAGAGATGAATATATGTCGTAATAGAAGAGAGATTGAATATAGGGAGCGGTTGAATGACCTTCAGACAACAGAAACAGAAACAAAGCTCATAATAAATAAGCTTTATTAAATATTCCACCAAAATACTCTTACTTGTCTTCGTCGGCTCATTGTGTTTATTATAAAGCTATTGGGAGTGAGTAGGGACTTTAGGCACAGAAATGAATATGAATTTGAGCTGAGGGTTAGGGTTAACTTCTTGGAGGGAGAGGTGGCTCTCAAGATTCCGATCATTGGGCAATCAGGTCTGTGCATATGCTAAATCAGTAAGGCGATCGTGCTGTATAGGCCGAACCAGTTTATGCTGTAATAGTGTTGCAGGGTTGTCTACAATAGTTGCAGGGATTCATAGAATTGTGTTTTTAGGGGGACTGAACGCATCAGGGTTTGATGTTGGCATTATGTGTCAAGTTGAATCATATACAGGCTATAGTTCCAGAACTCGGTGGTATTGGCTGTGTTTGTTGGTACTGGCTGTAATATGGAGGTCCAGCTGAGGTGCGAAAAGGAATATCTCTCAAGGACAGGATCTATTATTCATATAAAGCTTCCAAGTAGTGGACAGTCATTCTGAATAGAACCATCGCAATTGCATACTAAAGAGTAAAAATATGGATCAGATGAACATTGATAGGTAATACATCACAAGCGCAGTGATACAGAATGATAACAATGTATATCAAATGATACAGCCTGACATTCTGGTTACTGGATGGCGCATAATACGAATTTAATCTAGTTATTCCCCGAAGATTGTGAGTTCAAAACACAACTGATACTAGTTGATTTTATGAAGCTTACGTTTAGTTCATGTGTACACAAGTCTAACTGGAGTGGCAGCATTTATCTCTACGATGCTGCACAGACCGGCCGCTGAAGTATCCTTACTATAGAGGAGAAGAGACTCTAATAAAAATAATGCCCCAAGCCAGTACTACCTGCGCAGCATGTCAATCCCTCCTTGAGGGAACTCTCACAAATCTGCTCTCATGATCTGTGCTGCTGTTTATACATGCCAACACAATAGCTTTGAATGCATCATCTCGTGGAGACATGATTTTACTATTCTCTTATATTCTCTTATACAAGATTTCACGTTGCCCTAGTGAGAATAGGCTATACTAGCATACAATATATTTTCTATTATCACTCAACACTTTTGAGCCATGGTGAACATTATTCACACAGTGCAGAACTGTTTACAAATAATTGTCGCAAATCCATGTTGTATTAGTCGTGCAGTTAAGAATCAATGTGTGTTCAGACTGCAGACATGTATTATGACTGTGGAAAAGGTAAGTTGAGAACGGGTTTTGTTAGTAAAGCTCGCGACTGGCAAGAGTGACATTTCTCCTAGCAGGCTACGACACTGATTGGCCGGCAGTGACAATTCCTGCAGGCGGCTCCGGCCTACAGAAGGGTCTGGCTTTTCCTGGTCTTGTTTTTTGTTCTGTCATGCTGTCATGTATGTGTACCGATAATAACCAGGATTAACGACATTAAGACACCTTCACAGGGCTTTGGTCTTACACTCCATAATCAACGTTGTGGGAGTCTAGTCTTAATTACCGGAATGAAATATTTGTCGGTGATTAAATAAGAAACGATCCAAGTGCGTCGATGAATTCACGAGAAATAACATAGGGGAATGTTCCCTTACTTTAAACTGTAAACAATTTAACACCAAGCCTCCTCCTTTAATTGCTGAGGTGAGAGCTAATATTTACAGCATTTAAATTTGTCATGATGGTTGTGCCTTGGGGCGGAGCAAGATATTCAGACGATGGAGTTGGGAAATCTGCCAGGCGTTGTCTACCCAAAGCCCTCAGGCCCGCGTCTTTAAAGTTTCCTCTGAACTTTCAGGTCTTCGCTCTAACGGACAAATAGTGTCCGCACTGTGAGGCACCCTGAGGCTGCACACACGGGCGGCAAGATGGGGTTGCAAGAGTGGAGGCTGTGAATGGGCGGGAGGGAGGGGCGCCACTAGTGAGTACAAAGAGGTGAATCACAATGATCAGTTTAATTAGATAATAGCACGATGGCATGATGTAATTTCGAGCGGTTATTTTGAACAAACCAACTTTGTCACTAATCGAATACTCACACAGTTATCCCTGTCTCTGATTATAATGTATATATTAATGATCTAGATCTGTGATCTAGAGCTGTGAATAATAGATGGTGTATATCAGCTAATACATCTGATCAGTGATCAATGATAATGTCTACGTAGAGACTAGACGGCAAAGTGTCAGAGGGTGCAACTGTTATTCGAAAAAATACGCGACTCGAATCGGTAACTCACTGAAATTTGGCAGAGTAACACATGAACCCCTTTGGATCACTTGGTGACAGTATTAACTAACATGTCAATCAAAACGCGATCATCAGTGACAAGTGAAATCTCCGAAGTAGCAGCAAAGAGCGATAATGGAGGACCGATCTCACTTCAGTCGATCCAAGCTTCGATCGATACACTCATCGATATGAGAACAAAAGACAAGTCAGAGATCAACGACAAGCTAGACGCATGGAATGACAAACTAGAAAAGAAATTGGAAAAACATGAAGAAAAAGTTACGAACCTTGACGACCGTGTGACGCAATTAGAAAACAAAATAAAGCACCTAGAGACGGCGTTAAGCGACGTAACGGACGTGCGGGATGAACTTGAAAACGAAGTGGAACTTCTAACTTTCAAGTTAAAAAACAAGACAACCGCATCCGTTTTCTGGAAGACGAAAGAAGAAAATCTAACTTGGTGATAGAAGGAGTAAGGGAAAATGAAGGTGAAAACCTGAAAGGGCTGGTCCTGGATTTCCTAAAAGATATCGGAGTGATGGATGGCAACACACAAATCGAAATAGCTTCTGTGTACAGGATGGGACCTAAACGCCTAACACAAGGAAAACCAAGAAACGTGATTGTTAAGTTTGTAAATCCGGCGACTAAAAGCCAAATCTACAGAAACATTTCCAAACTCAAAAACAACGAAAAGTGGAAAAATGTGTTTGTCAGTGATGACCTCTCCGTAGAAAAGCAACAAGAAAGAAAAGACTTAAGATGTATCGCTGCCTACGCAAAACAGCAGGGAAAAAACGCCCAGGTGAAAGGTCCTAAACTTATCCTGGAGGATAAGGAATTTCAATATAGGGATCTCAAAAAACTGCCTGGAAACTTGTCACTGGAAGCTGCAAAAACGATTACGGTAGAGGATGGGGTGGCCTTCCAGGGCCACCACTCCTTCCTATCGAACATGTTTGCTTGCGAGATCCGACATGAGAAATTTGTGTGGTCATCAAGTGAACAACTTTACTCGTACAACTTGGCCATAGAAAATAATTGCCAAAGAATAGCCCGAAAGATCAAGTTCGCAGACAGCCCATACGAAGCAAAAAGACTAGCTAAACAAGTAGCCACAGATGCGGAATGGGACAAAATCAAACGAGATGTAATGTTCGAGATACTCAAGTTAAAATTTGACCAGAACAATCTCATCCGCCAAAAACTGCTTACTACAAAAGGTCAACTGTACGAAGCGACAACTGAACGTTACTGGGGGTGTGGCCTAACACTGTCAGACCATTCCAAAATCAACGCACGTTCCGTTACGGGCAACATGATGGGCCAGTTGCTGGTAAACATCCGGAGCAGCTACGAGTGAGCGCGGTAGGCGAAATGGAGTCTAATTTCTGGAATACGAAACAGAAAGGCAACGTAAACTGGCAAGCTTGGAAACCCAGACCAAGAAACGTGATCTTTAGTGATAGTCGCGGCAAAAGACTGGAGAAACTACAACAGTCGCTAAAAGGGCAAGAGGCGAAAGTCTCAGTCTACTTTATCAGAGGCGCCAGTCTACAGCACGTACTGTCAAGAGTTCATAACCATCTGAAGCAATTTCCGGGAGACAACATCTACGTGATAGCGGGGATAAACAACGTAACCCAAAGGCAAGGCAAGTCATTTGTGTGCAACTGGTCAAGTGAGGAGAAACTAACTCGCCACTTACAAATCTTTCTAGAGGTCGGCCTACATTGGCTTGACTTCTGGCATGAGAGTTCGAAAGTGATAATTTGCCCACTGGTAGGCATTGTGCTAAGTAAATGGGCGAGTAATGCAACAAGTGAGCTGCAGCAAATGGTCAACAACAGTGTCGTCGAGTTCAACAAGTCGATTGTACAAGCAAATACGGACAGAGGCCTGCACACACCGTGGCTGTCAAAGGGATGTCATACAAGGAACCACGACAAATATCACCACGACTATGACAGGCTGTATGATGGATTACATCCGGATGAAACGTTGATAGACTTATGGATTGATGAACTACTGAAATGTTTTGAGAAAAACTCTTTGGCGACTACACATGAGAACGCCAAACAAGTTACATAAAATTGTTAAACTGGGGAGGGGTTAAATGTAAATTAACTGTTTCACTTTATGTTAGTAGCTGTTTTCTAAAACTAGGTGAGAAAACTGGTTATTAGGGTAACTACCAATCTCATTCGGGTTGTTAACCTGTTTGACAGAGGTAGAGCGGAGTCGTTTGCTTCGTTGAAGTACCTGACCCTAGCTAACCCTACCTGCCAATATTCTTATCCTTTTGATTAATTATGTACTTATAAAAATCTAAAAAAACAAGGGAAAAGGGTAGGGAGCTGGGAACTCCTGAAGACAGTAATGGTAAGTGAGTTAACATAAGAAATACTTACCAAGTTGGAGTTTCACCAGTTGAAGGTTCTTTTTGTTACAAGTTCAAAGGTTACCAAAGTTATTATAGAGTATTTTTGTACATATTGTTACTTAGGTTTAAGTGCAGCCGGGCACGCTGCCTATTTTGTGTTTCTCTGCGTGGTAAGGTGAATTCACCGCAGCCCTGATGAGGGCTATGACGTGGGAGAAGGCATATACTGCCAGATCTCCTGTGCAATTGGAGGTATTAGCTTTATGGATTATTATTGGGAGGGAAAAGCAACTGAGTAGGAGTAAGATTGACTGGGACCAATTATGTACCACTGACACAAATGGTTGACCTGAACGACATCCAAGGTATGAAAGGTCTTAAAATCTGTCACCTAAATACCTGGAGTCTATTTAGTAAAATTGAGATGGTAAGGACACAGCTGGAGGGAATTTTTGATGTTATATGTATCTCAGAGACCTGGTTGACTGACAAATTACCGGATGGACTAGTTGAGCTCGAGGGTTATAAGTTAATAAGAAAAGACAGATCTTGGATTGACCCAACCACAAATAGAGTTAAAAAAGGAGGAGGGGTAGCTATTTACGTCAGAAATAGTTTAGATTTTGAAATAATCAAGGATGAAAATCTCACGGTTTCCGAGATTGATATTGAGGCAGTATGGGTGAAACTAAAAAGGGTAAATCAAAAGGATGTTATAATAGCGGCAATTTACCGTCCTCATGATGGGCAATCAAATGAAATGATTCTCAAACTTCAGAGCATGATTGAAGAAGTGAACCTGGCCAGGAAAGAACTGTATATTTTGGGTGATGTCAACATAGACTGGCTGGAAAAAAACAATGATCTGGTGAGAAATCTCAAATCATGGCTCAAATCACGAGGGTTTTTTCAGATAATCAAAACAAATACCAGGATAAGCGAAATCTCCAGCAGTTGTATAGACTGGTTGATTACAAATAGTGAAGATGTGAAATGTGGAGGAATTCTTAACATGAATGTAAGTGACCACTTACCGATTTGTATTGTAACAGGAAAGAAACCTAAACAAATTGAAAAAGCATGCTTCAAAGGGCGATCATATAGAAATTTTTGCAAGGATACCTTCATTAACCAAATTGTAAATGCTGATTGGGTGAATTTTTACAACACTAAAGACGTGAATGTGGCTTGGGATGAAATGTACAGGATTTTCAAAAATAGTTTGGACACACTTTGCCCAGAAAAAATATTCAAAGTGAAAAAATTAAAACAGCCATGGGTTACAAACGAAGCGATTGAGTTCATAAAGGACAAAGATAATGCTCTAAAAAAAGCTAGGAGAACAGGGTTAGAACAAAACTGGGTCGATGCCAGACACAAAAGAAATGAATGTAAGAAACACTTAGAGAGAATAAAAGCTGACTTCATAAAAGAAAACTTAGAGAACGCAAATGGAAATGGGAAAACCTTCTGGAGGAATATTAACTCCTTAATACCAAATAACAAAAACCAGGATAAAATTGAAATAAAGGACGAAGCGACTGGGGTGATGATTGAAGAGAAAGATATTCCGTCTCTGGTAAATAAGTTTTTTACTGGCATCGGCCCAAAACTAGCCGAAAAACATAGCGAACCATGGTTTTATATGGGAAGTGAACCGGAGTGTGAGATTGAAAATGTTAAGACTGATATAGAAGAAGTGATGAAAATTATTGCAAAAATTGACATTTGGAAATCGTCTGGTATCCACGCTATATCATCAAGATACATGAAAATTGCTTTGACTGCAGTTCCGAATGCCACTACTCATCTGTTTAATTTGTCTTTTAGCTCAGGCCGAATACCTGATCAATGGAAGATCGCAACTGTTATTCCCTTGATAAAACAGAAAGGGCTTAAAAGTATTTCTAACTTACGGCCAGTGTCTCTCTTACCGTTAATGGGGAAGCTTATGGAGCGAATTGTCCACGATAGATTAGCTAATTATTGCGAAACTAACAAATTACTAACAAACCTCCAAGGAGGTTTTAGAGCTGGACACTCGACCATAGACACCACCGTTAGGCTTACAGAAGATATATTTAAGGGGTTTAATAATGGGTTAGTAACTATCCTAACTTTCATAGACCAGGCAAAAGCCTTCGATACGGTAGATCATAAGATACTTTAAAAAAAATTGAATTTGATGGGGATTAAAGGGAAACTTCTACTTTGGATAACAAACTACTTAGAAAATAGAACACAAATAACCAGGATAGGCGAAGATTTTTCAAACAGTGACATTATTTCATATGGGGTACCACAGGGCTCCATTTTGGGACCGTTCTTCTTTTTAACTTACATTAATGACTTGGTTGACAGTGTTGAATCTCAAGGAATCCGCCTTTACGCGGATGATGCAGTGATTTTTGTTCAAGGATACGAAAAGGTTGATCTGTTAACTAAGTTGAATGACAAACTTGAGAGGGTCGCAAAATGGTGTAAAATAAATAAACTTACGATAAACGAGAGTAAATCCAAATTTATGGTCTGTGGTACCCACCAACGTATCAAAAAACTGCCCTAAATGGAAAGATATTGGAAAGGGTCTATAACTTTAAATATTTGGGAATAACCATGGATCCTATTCTAAATTTTAATAAACATGCACAAAATAGCATCAAACTAGCCTCGCACAAAATCTATCTATTACTCAAAATTCGTAAATACCTAACCATTGAAGCAGCTTTGCGGGTTTTTAAATCCATGGTTACACCTTTTTTGGATTATGGGGACATCTTCCTTGGAAAAACTTCCAACAATAAATTACAGCAACTCCAAGGGCTTCAAACAAGAGCCTTGAAAATAGTCTTTAGATCCAAAAACAAGTATAGTAGTATGGAACTTCATGAAAAGGCTAAAGTACCTTTCCTGCTGGAAAGAAGGAAAGCACACTTAGCAAATTATATGTACAAAATAAAAGGAGATGTTACCCTGTTGGACCCAAAAATAAGAAATACGAGGTCTGATGAGGGCGTTAGTTTTAAGGTGATTAGACCTAAGGTTGAATGTTTCAAGGCGAGTGTGTTATATCGCGGAGCATGTCACTGGAACTCCTTAAAACCGTGTATCCGTAAGATTGATTCCTATGAAGCCTTTAAAAAAAGACAGAAAACGTTGGCGTTATACCCTGATTAAGTACATAAAGGTCGGATACTGTATTTGATAATTTATATTTTTATCAACTTCTTCATACCTTGGAAATGGTTTCATATTCTTGATGTTTTTAAAAATGTATGAGTTAATTGGTTAGACTGAATGAATCATGGAACAAAGGCCCTGTAAAGTAAACTTTATTGTTAAAATGTAGCACAGGACATACCCTGTGACAAGTCTGCTCTTCGTTCCCATAGAACATCTTCATTTGGGATGGTGAAAACACCAAAGCATAATAATGGACACAACCAAAGACTATGGCAATCATTGATTGTCAAGAACACTGATATTTTGTCATTATATACAAGACAAAACTTTCTTTTAATCTGTTAAGATATCAAAACTGTATTTTTTGTACAAGATCTAACCTTTAGATCAATGTATATTTTTGTATAAGGTTATGAGTTGAGTTGGGTGTACCAAAAGGCTGTAAGGGCACTCATACCGGCTAAACCCCGATGTCCTTACAGGATAAATAAACAAATAAAAAAAAAAAAAAAAAAAAGTGATTCTTCTCTAATTCTGAACATTCGAGAGTATGTGATACGAACTAAAGTAAAGCTGTTAAGTGTTCCAAATAATATGCGTTCTGGAAATGGCTTAGTAAACTAGCTCATTTTATAAGCTGCTCAATATAAGCCATTGAACACATCGAACATCCTCGTACATGCTATCCATATATATGGTTGATTTCCACGAAATGTCGGTATATCCTCTTCTGGGATTTAAAAGCTTTTCCAAATACATAGAATCTGTCAAGGGACACATCAGCAATGCATGCATCGCTCGATTAAAGGCAGGATATCTACCTTTCATCACAGTTTCGTGAAAGTCAACCATATGATTATGTCTGATGATGACAAAAATCAAAGCATAGTACTGAACAGCTGGCCGAAACATGCCACTGCCAAACCTCCATGGTAATCAAGACAGATGAGCCAAGCATAGAGGCAGAACCTGATTCTCTGACAGCAAGAATCAATTGCACAGAGGGACCATGCATCATATCAAATCATCACGAAATATTGACTTTTCTATTTCTTACCCGTTATTTTGTTGTAGATTTTACAAAATGATAAAGTGTTATTCATATCACTATGATAGCAGTGTTTACGGACAGATTGGAAATAGTTTGAAGGCCATGACCAAACCATTGCATTGCTTCGGTATAGACTTCGGGGTCATTCTGGGTCTTCTTCGATTTCAAAAGCTTTTAAAGTCAATATATGATTTAGAAATCTGGTCTGAAATTATCATGAAATGCGAACGTCTCATTCATAGACATATGTGTTTATACATACATATATATATATATATGTATATATATATATATATATATATATATATATATATATATATATATATATATATATATACATACATATATATATATATACGTGTGTATATATATACGTGTGTGTATGTATATACATATATATATATATATATTTATATATACACACGTATACATAATGGCTTACACAATAGATCGATGCCTCTTCTGCCTGCCTGCTACTAGTACATGGCAAACTGTTCCTGATGCCATCAGCTAGCCTCCACCCCCAGAGACCAAACGGCAACGACCGACAGGGCGCGCTGCAATCATTCTCTGTTCTCTCCATAGGGAGCAGCACCGGGTCGCCTGCTGGTGTCTGGCGTCAATCGAACTTTTGTCGTATCAAAGTACTGTTACCAGGAGAATCACACGCGTCTTGTATAAGACAACTGACACTCCTGTTTGGGGATCTTACCATTTATCGCCCACGTTCCAACAAGATCTCTGCATATTGATACCCCCTTCGATACGCTCTTCAAAAGACGGCGATAGCGTTTGAATTGCTCGAAAAGCTAATCATGAAAAATATATCATATTTCATTGAATGCATTTGATCATTAAGTTCCTCTATCCGTGAAGACAGATTATAATTATTATCAGACTAGCATTGTTAACAATAGTCAAGTCAAAGAAGGGTAGACCTTTATAATAAGAGCTTAAGCAGTATGGTTCATCTTGAACATTACTTCTTCTCTTAGTTACCTCGTAGCAGAATACAATATATTCTAAGCTTTATCTATCACATTACAGAAAATGCTTTATTGAACATTTTGGTTACAAATATAGTATATATTTCTCAATGTTTCTGGACATCCTCATCTCCCTCTATCCAAACGTCCTCCTTTTTCCCTCCAAACCTCAACCAGTCTACATATTCCAAAATATCTCAGAATTTTCAGCCGTCCCACTCACCCCTATCAAATTCATGGCTCAATATTATTTTCATACATTATCATATTTCGAAATTACATATACCATTAGGGAGTACCCCTTATCCCTGGAGAAAAGAGAAAGGTAGCAGCGTGGGTAAATGAGATATATTTGAATGTATTAATATCATTTATCAATAGAATAATTGATAATTGGCTGATAGCGTTAGTAGTCAATCATGTCAAGATATATGAAATATAATTAATATACGAAATTCTTCTCCTTTTATTTCACTGGATAAGAAGAGAGATATAACAATGGCATGTTCCTATACGTTGTACTTATAGCATTTGTTCATCTTCCATTGGGATCCTTAACTTCTTGAAGTAATCAGTTCAGCTGACTATGACACTCTCTAACGATTATTGGAGAATGTGGTGGTTATGAAAATATATGAATCATATTCCTATCCCGCTTTCACAATATTCTTTCTGGGGTGTGCTAAGATGCTCTATTGTTCTACATTTTCCTTGATGACAAGCTAATGACTAACATGCCCCTTTTATTTCCTTGTTTATATCTAGCGCTGACAAAGGCAGGTGCCTCCGCCGAGTTGCCAAAAATTACTTTCAAGTCCTCCATGACAGAGCTGGCATTTCTGACTGTCGCCGGGCTTTTAGATTTTATCGTTAGTCAGCCTAGACGCTGCCAACTTGTCTCCCGAATGATGACAATGCAGTGCTTTGTCGCTTTTACCCCTTGGGTTTAGCAACGAAACTTGCAATCATTACCCTATCCCCGGATTAAAGCAGAGAAGCAGTGGCTGGGAGTACAGAATTTTATTGAATTCTATGAAATAAAGATTATGTCGACCTTACTGGACGATCATATTAATATGTAATATGGATATGAATGGTAAGTAATATTACATAATGGTAATTGACATGTATAATAAGGTCAATTAATATAAGTATAAAATATGATATACAATACAGTAGTATGAAAAATACGTAGGTAATTGTATATGAAAATAAAATAGCCCTACGTGAGTAGGAAGATAAAAAGAAGGTTGAGGGTGGGTGGGACGAAATTAGTGCTTGTAGTACGTGCGTACTGCAGAGCGGGTGGAGAAGAAGTGAGGCCGGGGCCTGGACCGGGCTGTACCACGTGACCTCGTGGTGTGGGTGAGTGCCGCGAGGGGGCAGGAGGGGCGCCCGTGAGGCGCGGTAGAGGGGGACACCGGGGAGGCAATGATTACCCCTGAGCCATGCCCATGGGTTTACCATTACCCTATCCCCGGATTAAAGCAGAGAAGCAGTGGCTGGGAGTACAGAATTTTATTGAATTCTATGAAATAAAGATTATGTCGACCTTACTGGACGATCATATTAATATGTAATATGGATATGAATGGTAAGTAATATTACATAATGGTAATTGACATGTATAATAAGGTCAATTAATATAAGTATAAAATATGATATACAATACAGTAGTATGAAAAATACATAGGTAATTGTATATGAAAATAAAATAGCCAAGAGCCAATATAAGGAGGGGGGGGGTGGGATAAAAGAAAAAAATATTAAGAATTGTTTAGGGACCTGATCAAGGCATGGTTCACTGCGGAGGCATCAGTGTCTTTGATGTAGGTCCGATGGGCGTTAGACCTCCAGCCCCCATACCGCTGTATGGCGAGTTCCGGCATACCGGCCTGGAATGCCTGCGTCGCGGCAGCCTTCCGGAGGCTGTGCAGTGTGTATGTAGGGGGCTGTGCTGCCTCCCGGAGGAGTGATTTCCATTCCCTCGACAGTGTCCTGGTCGTGAGAATCTCTCCGTTCGCTAGGCTGAGGAACGGAGCCGTAGGGTCGGCCGTAGGTGCGGCCGCGAGCATGGTCCGTATCGCCCGGACGGGGCAGGAGGACGGTTCGGGGGAGGCTCGTATGACCACTGTCTTTTCCTCCCCCGCTCTCTGCATGTTTTTCGCCGCCTTCACCCTGATCGATGCTTGTCCGGGCGTGACGACCACGTCTCGGCGTGACAGGTGTCGCGCCGGGTCGTACTTCGCCGTGGATGGTGGCGCCACTTCGCTTTGCCGCAGCGCGGCAAAGTAG
The DNA here is from genome assembly GCA_950022655.1 of Alentia gelatinosa. Classification (NCBI taxonomy): domain Eukaryota; kingdom Metazoa; phylum Annelida; class Polychaeta; order Phyllodocida; family Polynoidae; genus Alentia; species Alentia gelatinosa. Next base: position 44,189,819 of record OX465582.1, read on the forward strand.
ATGATTAGAACCGCGGCCCTCAGACCGACGTGCATCGGGGAGTCTGTGAGGGCCGTGAGGGCCGCCCTGAAGACGTCCATCGGGACCGGAGGCTTGACGTTAGGGAGGTACTCCTTGTTTCGTTTCATGGCATCCAGTGCCCGCTTCACCCGGAAATCCTCGGTTGCCGCGACATCGCCGCCCGTCAGCCGGAGGTGCGACCGTACGTGGGACAGCTGGTTCGCGACCGTCGCCGGCGAGGGGGCGTGGCCCGCGACGTACTCTAGGTACGCCGTGGTGAAGGACACTGTGGGTTTCTGGGGGTCGGCCCCCATTCTCCGGCAGAAGGCTAGGTAGGTCGCGACGGCACTCCGCTGGTTCGCGACCGTTCCGGGGGCACGCGCCTCGCACTGCCGCGCAGATGCCCTCGTCTGGAGTGATCGTAGCGCCGGATCTGCAGGCGAGACGGAGAACGGGGTAGAAAGAGGTGTGTGTACATGGGATCACTTCAACCAGAGAATGATAATTTATGTAATTAACGGCCGTGACAAAGTCCCTCGAGGTCAGGTGGGCACGGCTGAGGGCGTCGGCCACGGTGTTAAGCACCCCCGGCACGTGAGTGTACACGAACTCCACCTGGAGTCTGGCTTGTACTGTCCATGCCTGGCGGGCACACTCGGCGAGGACCGGATTCCTGGCACGCCCCGACCTCAGTGCCTGGACTGTACCCATGTTATCGCAGTACACTTCCACACGAGTCCCTCGGTGGCGATCCGTGAGGAAGGTACACATTGCGTAGACCGTATTGAGGGCCTCGAGCTCGGCGATACAGTCCACGGGGTCCTCGACGGGGCAGACCCTACCGCAATAGTAGTATCTCCCATCCGTGCCCCCTACTCCACTCAGGCACGCGTCCACTATGATGCATTTGGTGGGAGGCCCTCGAGGTATCAGGGCATGGCCGTTCCATCCCTCGGCGAACCGCAGGAACCACTGGAGGTCCTGCCGCATCTCCGAGTTGACGTTGATATAGTATCCGGCCATGCCCCGGAGGGCCTCGAGCAGCTTGCTGACGAACGGTCGGGCCGGGCGTATACACTTCGCCACGTGGAGGACCCGACCGAGGACCGACTGTAGTTGGCGTTTCGTCAGCGAGCGTTTGGTTGAGACGGCCCTGACGTGTTCTCGCACGTCCCGTAGTTTGTCCCGTGGGATACTGAGGGACATATCCACTGAGTTTATGAGTATCCCTAGCCACGTTACAGCCCGGCTCGGGGGCTGTGCCTTTTCCCTGGCCTCGGGGAGGCCCAGTTCTCTGAAGAGCTCCCGCGCTGTCTCGAAGTCGGCGGCCGCCTTCTCGGCCGTCGGGGAGAGGATTATAAGATCGTCCAGGTACATCGCGGCATCGACCCCCTTCCGGTCAAGTATCTTGACGATGGCATCTGCTACGCACTGCATGTGGTAGGAGGAGGCCCGGGCACCAAACGGCATGGCCGTATCACAGTAGTACCCCTCCCCCCACGCGAAGCAGAGCAGAGGCCAGTCGAGGGGGTCGCACCGGAAGTTCTTATATGCCCGTGCGATGTCGATGGTGGACATATAACTCCCCGGCCCCGAGGCCACCAGGCGGCCGACGAAACCATCCACGGTCGGGAGGCCGTGTTCTCTCTCCTCACCGTAGACAGAGTTTTTGACGATATAGCCGTTAACGCTGGATTCCTTGGGGTACGTCATGTCCGTGATCACGCGCCTATCAGACGTACCCCTCTTTTCCCGTGTCATTAACGGCGACACGTGACACCAAGAATGAAAGGGCGGGTCCTCGAACAGACCCATAAGGTTTGAATACCCCTTCTCCTTGTCGATGAACCTGGCTATCTGGTCCGGGTACCCCGAGGCACTGGGGTGGTTGGGCACTCCCCGCGTGTCGGTAACCGGCCCGGCGTACCCGAGGGGAAACCCGAATCTAATGAAATCCGTGAGTTCCTCCTTCCCGGGTATAGTCGCGAGGTAGCGGGTCCAGGCTGGTATGTTGAGATCGGTGGGGATCTCGATCCGGGCCCCGAGGGCGTTGGGCATTCCCGTGCGCCGCACCCGATCGTAGATGTCGGCGTGCGCCGGCGGCCCGGGGGCGGAGAAGTGGGGCCAGAGGGCCCGCCTATGTCCGGCGAACGTGCCGGGGTCGGTCCGTACCCCGGGAGCGGGTATTCCGGTCTCGCAGAATTCCCTAACGGCAGCGAAGTCGATTCGTGGGTTATCGTTGCCGTCCTCCCGGGGCAATTGCCGAGCCAATTGCTCCATATGTCCGCCGTCGCCCCTATACACGGGAGTGTATTCCTGAGGGGGCGGGGTTGTTTGCTTGTGTGCGTCCCCCACGTGCTCGGCACGCGGTGTTGTGGTCACGTGGGGTGTTACGTCACGGGTGGTGCACTCCTTGACCGGGTCGCCCTCGCTGAGTGCACTCGTACCGGGAGCGAGGGGTGTTACACGCGCCACACTCACTCGCGGGGCGCGTCCGGTCCGTTTTTTGAAGCCGTTGGGTGTTGTTTCTGCACTCCTGAGAGGTCGGTGGTGCGCATGGTGTGTCCGGCCTGGGGCATCCGGCGTGGGGCAGGTGCAGGTGTTGGTGCAGCACTCTCATACCCGCCACCGTACAACAGCTTCCTGTTGCACGCGTGTATGGAGTGCGTGCACATCCTGCCAACGGAATCACAAAATGAGCACACGTGCACCCATTTAATTCCGCCATCTTGGTGGCCGTTCCGCTGGCGGCAGCCCCTCTCCGAGTTAAATGCCCGGCACGGCAGCTCCCGTCCTCCGGTCTTTCCCGCGTCTTGGCCGTCGTGCACCGTTGTGGTTGCCGTCATCGCGAGACGGACACGCTCGTCCTGTATTCGCACGTGGTCGGACCAGTAAATCCTACCGGCCTCGACCTGGTCGAACACGTACTGAGACCAACGCCTCACTGCGGCCCACGGCCGGGTCTGGGCATCTATCGATACCTGGGACAGGTGGCGATACATGTCCCTCCTGTCCTCCTCCGGGACGGCCCGGTGGTCCTCCATCATAACCAGAAACGCGCTTACATACTCCATCGGACCGAGCGTGCCTCTGACCTCGAGCCTCTGATTCACGGTGAAGAGGCCCTCGCGTTCCACATACATATATGGTTTCGACAGCAATTTAACGGTGTGAAGATCTGAAGTAAACCTACCGGCCGTGCGGTCGTGTCGTAGTCCCTCACGGTCGAGTTCTTTCTGTAGCAGCTCGTCTGGGAGGTATCGGTCGCGAAGCTGACGGGGGGCCGGGAGACGTGATGTTTGGTCGTTTGCCCATTCCCTGGTCCGGTCCTCCGCGACGGTGGCCTCCCTAACGGTCGCCGGCTGCGATGCCCTAGATGGAGATTTTGCCCGTTGTAGACCTTTTATCGCCTCGAGTATCAAGGCGACGTTCCCCTCCAGGGCCGTTATTCTCGACGTCTTGACCGTCGATCCATTTTCCGACACTGAGTCCACGTGGTCGTTCGACGCCTGTGTCGTACCTCTGGCCGTGGCCTCGGAGCCTGCGGCCGCCTGAGGTTCCTGAGACGTGCTCGCCACGGGCGTATTCCTCGTGTTCGGCATGGTACACTCTCCTCTATCGTTCTATCGCACTTTATCGTAGTATGGTGTGCTGGCCTATACTCGTGGAGTAATAGGCTGCGAGCACGTGGCCAAGAAGACGAAATTAGTGCTTGTAGTACGTGCGTACTGCAGAGCGGGTGGAGAAGAAGTGAGGCCGGGGCCTGGAACGGGCTGTACCACGTGACCTCGTGGTGTGGGTGAGTGCCGCGAGGGGGCAGGAGGGGCGCCCGTGAGGCGCGGTAGAGGGGGACACCGGGGAGGCAATGATTACCCCTGAGCCATGCCCATGGGTTTACAATTCAGCGGAGCAGCCGTATGAAAAAAAGGGTGAACGATTTTTCTCTCCAACCTAATACAATATAGAACCACTGACCGGTGTTTGAGGCCACCGACGAAATCAAACCAAGTTGAATTAATCAATGGCACTGGCCATTTAAATAGGTCGGTGACCACCTCCATTTTAATAGAATAATAACGATTCTGTTCTTACCGCCACCGATATCTATGTTACGTATTGTAACCGAGATATTTTATTCATGGAAAATGTATACATTCGGATTTTAGTTTAGGGAATGCTAATCTTTAAGCTTGTCAGGTCCTACAATATTGAAAAATCGGTGCATATAGAATTCACATAATCGGTCGTCAGGTAGAAACAGAATGTGTCTTTTGAGGTCAACGATAAAAAGCACGGATACATTTTCAAGGGGGATTATACATGTACAGGGTCACATAATCATCGGCAGGTGGAACCCCCGCATAAAAATAATTCAAGTTGTATCAGTTGTATCTCATCGACGTGTTACAAGTCATGTAGAAGTCTAAAAACAGTTGTTTCACTGAATCCACATTGCTAGCTAATTCACAAATTGTTGGAGGCGACTTGGCAATGGTAGAATAGAATTTCGTCTGAGGTTCAAAACATCTTCCAGGTAATGTTTCCTGACACGATTTAACTAAGAGAAGCAAATGGCATGAAACATTGTTCCGAAGTGAAGCATTGCGTGCAGAGCCTGATATTCCAGCCCTAGAACCGTCTTCCTTATGAAAAGTCACAGACTATTTTCTGTGTCCAAAGGTATGCAGGACCTGTTTCTCATGTTGTCACCTGTTGATATAAGCCAAGAAACTGCAGATAGCACTGTTGTCAAAAATTGTATAGATATAAACAATTGGATACACCACATCAAATCGGTTTGTAGGCACGTGTTGTAGGTTATATATAAGGAAATATATAAGATAATATATTACTGTATAGGCCTGGCATAATGGTTATTTCTTTGTGAAACACATAACCAAACCAGAATACAAATTGACAGGTATAGAGATCAGAGCACACGTGTGACATGCTCATGGATCCACACAAGAAGTTATAGGTTCTAAGAAAGTGTTTGGTCTGTGTCTTCGTTCGTGAACAGGGACTTTATCTTAGCCTGGAAATATTCATCTCTTTTATCACCCGTTAAGAACGAGTTACCGTTCTCGCAAGCCTGTGGAGCACGAGTTCGTAATGCAAAGCATATGGACGTTTATTCCAGGCTAAGATAAAAGTATATACCCGCCAAATACAATTTTTTTAAAGTACATTTTTGTGTGCAAACGGTGCATATGCAGGTTCCTGCAAAACAGAAGGTTAGACAGTTATTCGTGAATTGAAATCTAGATTTAGGTCAAGTGGTCTGCTGAGAAGGGTATAGATCATAATTTATGCCACCAATAATCAAATTAGAGTCTAGTGCCACCAAATCGAACTTATAGGAATTCAAATGTACCTTTAAAGTTTTCAGTACCCATCACTTGAAGTATCTTCAGAGATAGAAATGAGAAACCCGGTACCACCCTTAGGCCATTTTCTTCAGTTTTCCTCTATAAAGGCTGATATATACTGCGTTCTCTGTCGTATCTCGCGGGCAACACAATGGAATATCTGAGTAATGGAAATCTGAGGGCTGAAGGCGACAAGTAGAAATGTGACAAAAATTGAGATTATATAGAGATAGTGTCTATCATGTAAAAGTTATTGTGATTGTCACAGAAAATGAACTTTATACGAATAAGGCGTAACTACCTTTAATGACAGTGACAGAAATCATCCAATTGCCGAAGGCTTTCCTTTTTATATGTCTGGGCACTATGTTAGTGCTTATAGAAAAGGCGAATGGCATTCCAGGATGTTTAGATCTGAAAATTGCACCATGCCTCAAAAGGGTATTTCTGGATACTATGAAATACCTTGAAAGAGGGTCTTCCAAACTGGGCAATACATGAAGGTATCACGAAGTGTCGGTCATTATTGACCTAAACTAGACTTCCTTTAACCGAGCATCTAAAAACTAACAAACACATACCACTACAAAACGGTGGAAATTCGTAGCGGTTTTTTGGTATTGCAAATTAGATTGGAGCAAGGGATATATGATATACTAGATCTAGAAAAAGTGTCTCTGATATACGAATATGGAATGGAGGCTTTCGGTTGCCGTCCCAGTCTCTCGTCTGGTTATCAGTCCGTGTCCTATTTAATGGTGACTGACAGAAATCCTAACCCCTTGCTGTCACGATGCCGTCCTCGGTGGCGTTCCCAGTGGCGTTCCCAGTGGCGATAAGCAGCAGGTAATTACTAACGTCTATTAGTATACATACATCTTAGCTAGAGCTCTATATCCCCATGATTCCTTCAGCCGCCTACGGCAACTACGACTCAGGGCCAATTAGCTCCGTCCTAATCAGCTCGTCAATTAGCAGATAGGGCGACTAGAAGGCTCGTCAGTACACAGCACAAATGGCGACCACTCAGAAGAGTCTCAGCGTTTCTAATAAGAGTCGTACACACTCGTGTAGAAAATGGCTCTCAGACAGCGTGTTCCCCATGTATTGGTGCAGGTTCTTCTATGTACCTCCTGGTTCATTACGTTTTCTTCTAAGCCCAACACAAACAGAGCAGCGACTAAAGTAGGAATTACCGATAATATCCTTACGAACGTTTGGACACCGATAGGCTTTGATAAGTCAGATAATTGGTGCCGTTTCGTCGGCCAGTGGAAAACAGCTGACATATTCGACCTCGCCTTAATACTGGTTTGGTTTGCAGCGGCACTGAAACCATTTAGCTAACTAATAAACTCCCTTTCTTGCCACCAAGTGGCAGCGTATTACTGGGAAATGGTACATGAATTGATGACTTGAATGCTATTCAAAGGGGCATCTATTTCTAAAATGAATCATTAAAACTTAATGCTTTGCCATTGCCCTGGCACGAAAAGACTTGTGAGGTGGATCCAATATTTTCGGATTTTAGAAGGTAAAGGATTTAGCAGTGCATATCTTCGGTTCTTTGATATTAGCAGACCAAGCATGTTTGATATACGAGTAATGGATAAATGTATATAAAGTAAGATTTGTCCTTCTCTTTCTAAGATATGAGTAGCCTACATCTCACGATTGTTGAACCAGTAGTCCTGAGTGACTGCCTGTCAACTCTCACCATTGAGCTGACCACCTTTTACACAAAAGTTCTAGGCCTAGCGTCCACCTACTACGATAGAAATTTAGACCTACCGATATGGCACCGATACAAAAAGAAAATATCGGAGACATATCGGGAAGGTGCAAAATCGTAGACATATGTCTAGACATGCCAAATCACCATCCATTGTAATGGGTTTTTTTCGGTGCCTTATCGCAGAAATGTGGTCAACTGCCCCGATATTAGGTGACCTTCCGACGCGACTTTGATTTTTTATCGGGAGGTGCATCGTAGGTCTACCATATCGGAGTTATATCGAAGTAGGTGGACGCCGGGCCTTACACTCAAGTAATAGTGTCTCTCTGCACTGACCCTCAAGGTCTGACTCGGTCATGGCGACGAATGTGTGAAAATGATTGCTAATGGGTCTGGTATGAAAATCCTGTGTTACCAATATAACAAATACTGATTAGTCGGTATGGGGAACATACTTAGAAGCCATAGACATGTTTTATTCTGTTTGTAAAATTGAAATATCATGAAGATTATAAGATATCAATGGGTCACCTAAGCACTGCGACTCATGCTCTACTGGAAGAAAAACTTCCCAGTTAGTATAGACATCAATTTTCCGCATTTCTTTTTCTTGTTATGAATACGACAAACTACCATGATTAAAAATGTTAAGCAGAGCAGGATTTTTTCTATACGATTTCTACCTTATATAAAAACAAACGGTACAAGGAATGTATAACCTTGATTGCCATGATATAAGGAGATCTCGATGTAAATAAATCAATTAACTACTTGAATGAGTTTAAAAGACTAATCAGCAACCGTCAGTCGTATCCACCTGCAGCGGTATAGAAAAAACACCTGGTACATGGCGAGCAATTTCCTGCATCGCTGTGGTTGGGTATCTGTAACTTAAATCAGTAACAGAAAGTGTATTGTTTTGTGTCTACAGCATCACATATATGTCTATTTGAATCTAAATATCTAGATAAATGGCAGTGGTTCAAGTGTTAATTTGATATGGCTATGACCAACGAGTTCGTTGCTATGACAGATACAGCTCAGACCGCCGCCACAGAAAGAATGGAATGGAGGTGCAGCCCAGGAACAGAGTACTCTATTCCTTCTGCTGCCCTCTGTCGTAAAACACGTGCATTGATCCACGGGCGCTTCCCTGTAGAGGGACTGACAAATCTGTTTCCTCAGACCTCCAAAGAGTTGTTTGATTAGAGAGATATGTATGGTTCTATGGGTGACTTTTTGATATCATTACATTCTAGTTACACCATTTATAAACCATTTCATTTGCGGTCGATTGCTGAATGTTATTGCTCGCTCAGTAGATATATTCAATCATAGATCAAACGAAAATGTTGATAACCCGCTCCAATCCTATCATCATATAATGTAATTCCACATCTGCATTGATTTGGGGGAACTACGTCCGTGGCCATGTATATCTAACCACATTGAAACAAAACGATGGTTACCAGTATCAACTTTAGGTGTTTGAAACCAAACCAACTAATGAAAACCTGTTATACATATTCTCACGCTCTTTGTCCATTTTACAGACAATACTAACTTACCAATTGGGTAGCGATTTCATCTCGATTCAAATTTTCACTGTAGAATAGGACTGGTGAATATATGATATCGATAGATACAACCGTAACAATGTTTCATCAAGCGAAACCAAACACTACAGTCATAAGGACAAATCTGAACAGTGTAAGATGGAACCCAATGAGCTGGGTGCCGTTTAGTCTATGTTCCTTTAAAGAATATACGTAATTATTCTACCCCCAATAAAAACGCCATAGGGTTAACATGGGATTTGTTTATGTCACGGGTGTGACATAAAGGGTTGTTTATGTCACTCTTTCTAATATTCAAAAAATCGTGGAAACGAGGTAGGATAAAATCTAGACGTAACCCATTTGAGTTTGAGTCTATTTATATCACTCATTGTGTTGGCTCCGTAACCTTACGAGTCGTGATGTCTCTTGATATTACAGTTATGGATATCAAATATTTAAAGAGAATGTGCTACAGAATATAATCACAGCGGATGGAATCAAGTGGTAATAACACCATCTATGACTAAAGATCAAACGGGTGGTATTCATTGGAACAGGCTAATTCGTTCAAAAAATTGGGAAGTGCCGGAGGTGTTGCAGTATAGCCAGCCTGTGGTATTTTTTCACAAAGGCATGATATGACACACGAGGATACGAAATAAGTGATTATAAAAAGGGATATCACTACAGTATTTCTATTGTCGAATATCATATCATTGGGACTATTGACAAATGAGGATTACTTTAGTAAATGATCCATTTTACCTCAAAATAACACACGATGAGCGATGTGGGTGAGGGCCCCAGTTACTTCGTAAATATGTAATTATTCACTGATTCCTTAATTCTTATTTGTATCGTGTATGAGACACTAATATAGAAAGACATGGTTAGTGTGGCCGAATGGAATCTGATATGATGGAATGAGATATTTTGGTCAGATATACTCACCGAAGTCGTAGACTGAGGTGAGTATTTCTGACCAAAATATCGAGGAACAGATGGAATTCGGCCACACTCACTATGTCTTTTTATTACTATATACCGATATTCGATTTAAACGCTATTTTGGTACTCACATTATCAACGTATTCCAACCTCAAAATTTCAACCACAAAATTTCAACAGATCACGTGGTACGGTGTGCCGTAAAAATATTTTACGCCTTGGTGCGGCCGAACGGAATCTTTTCTCTTATCGCGTAAAAGTGAGACATTCGTGCACCGGTATATAGTAATATAAAATTCAAAACCCAATTTATCATAATTATCGAGGAAAACATCGCATTAGAAAAAAATTCCAGAACAACTAAACCTCCTGTACAAAACTCCCAAGTTTACGGGTATGCCTTGGATTGATATCCATTGTGATTGAGACATGAATTCTTAGATTATCAAACTATCACCTTACATAAACTGAATGTGGCATATATTCTATGTGGTGTAGGGCACGTTGAATAATCTAAGATCTGTTATTCTATAACCCTCTCCATCTATATTCTATCCACAATCTACCCAAGAGTGATTATAAACCTGATTTATTTCCACTGCGGAGTAGAGTGGAAATCCAATGTTATACTTTCCATAATTACTACATGTGTACTGCTAGAACTAACCGGTTTTTTTTCTATTTGTTGGCAATTAGATTACGCGCACTGCTCCCTATGTTGCTAATATGTGCAATTATATAGACTCTAGGAGACTAATGGGTTTTTTCAAAAGCTGGATATACGCATTACAAGAGTTAAATGTTCATATAAAACACAAATTCACATCGATTATATCGAATCACATTATATGTTTTCGGTTAGGAATGAGATGAAGTCATCCATTTAACGAGCATTGCTGCACTTAAAGAGCTTTCGTCCATGGCCGATCTACCACATTGTCAAACCGTTAGAACCTACAATTCAACGCTATCACCTTCTTATTAAAATAATGATAAAAGCCCACAATTGCACAATGAACTTTGGTATAGTAGCATAAAAGCTGATGTTACCTCTTACTCCCTTTAATAATTCAAGGTCTACCATTAAGGCTGAATCTCATGACTCATCAATTGGAGACCTTCGATAAATGCGCCCACCGCATTTGTGTATCCATGATTGATAGGTGGCAGCAATACCAGGACGATGTATGCACTGCCTCACCTGCTAAATATTATAGTCTTGTCCCCTTACCATTATTACACTCAGATGTTAATGACCCATACTCCACCCCATCGAGCTTGATGTGTTTGACAGTTCCACAGTGCTTCAACAGGTGTACCAGTAACTCGTAGTAGTAAGGTCAAATTGTACCACAGGACCAGGGGAAAAGGTTGTTCCTCAAACGAATATATCAGAGGATAACAGTCAATGCTACCTATTGGAAGGAGATGTGCTATATAAACGAAATTGTAGATGGAAGTAGTTGAAGGACTGTGCACTATGTAACGTTAAAAAATATTCTACCCTTGCAAAGACTAAAAGAGACTCAATGAAATCTTGAATTAAGGAAGAGTGGGAGAGCTTGTAATTAGAATATCCTTTGCAGAGTGGGAAGTACTAGACACTGAACAAATGATTGATAAGATATAACCATACAGTCTCTAGAGTTGAATCAATGTAGCAGGGGAATGATCCGCACTTAGTCATTCCTTTTGTTTTGTATGCATCGTTGCCAAGCCAAATACACAGCACTAGGCGTACCGAGTCGTTGTAAGTTCTTGAGGGGGTGTTTTTCTGCTGGTTTCTCATACTTTTTTCCCGAATATCAGCATATTTCTCTCACGTTTGTATAGTCCTTGATAATATAAACATGTTATTAATGTATGATATAATTTAGAATTAAGATATGTCACAATGGAATGATACCTTGACATGGGAGAACACCACCAGACACTCTGACATTATTTCGATATGCCACTGATTTACAGGTAGTTGCATGAATATAAGCAATAAGTATGATATGGCGTTAAATGGTTAACGATCTTTAGTGTTGGCAACCGGCAGGGCTATTTGTCATTTTTCCCCCTGAACTTGTGTCAATCTTTGCAATAAGTTGTTTGTATAGGGTAAAGTGTATAAAGGCCAATACTGCAGCTAAGGTTTTATCACTCGCCTCACTTTGAATTTAATCATTTTGCTCATTAACGACCAGTGACCTTGAAGTTGACCTTGCCGATCAGATTCCACTGCGACCAAATTCTAATGTATTTTTTTCTCTCTCTCTTTCTCTCCTCTGGTTACAGTACCTCTCCAGTGACTTCTACCAGACGGAGGGCATGTCGGGTAAATCCAACACCTTCTGCTCTCCGGCCAGCCCAGCCATGTCCAACGACCGCCATGACCTACTTCTCGTACCGGACGTGACGTCAGTGCCCTCGTCGTCGCCGTCGTGCCTGTCGGTGCCCAGCTCATGGGCAGTGCAGGGGGGCAATTCACCCATCGGCAACAACCAGTTCGACTTCGCACGGCGCGCTAGCAGCACGGCTTCGTCCATCTTCGACCTGACGACGGAGGCCGACCAGCTGGAGCGCGCCATCAAAGAGAACGACATCATCGTCGTCAAAAAGCTCCTCATTCTGCACCTGGGCAAATTCACCATCGGCCAGCAGGGCAGCAATCAGGGCAGCGTTCTGGGCAGCAGCTTCGAGTCAGCCAGTCGCGGGGCCAGCCAGAACGAGACCAGCGTCTTCCACGACAGCTGCGGTGTCGACGGTTACCGAAAGAGCCCGACGTTTGCAGACCACCACAGAGCAGAGGCGCGGCACTGCAGCGCCATTGACCTGGCGTCGGGCGATGTGGCTTTGCCGCCCATTTTCCGCAACGCGCTGCACGTAGCCATCCAGCACGGCAGCCTGGACGTGCTGCGCGTGCTGCTGAAGCACGGCCTTGACCCCAACGAGCCCGGGGTCACGCACCTGGCCGCTAATGGCCGCCGCTGCTCCAGCATCTCCGAGATTGTACCCCACCCGAAAGACCGTAAGGATGTGCGCTTCCTTTTCTGTAACAACAAAAGTAGTAGCCACCAAGATGGGCTCAACAGACTGCGCACCGATCCGGAGACTAACGCGCATGCGCCCGAAGCGTCGTCACGCGGGCCAGCAGACAGGAACGCTGGGGGCAGCAGTAGCGCTAGTGGCATTAATCAAAGACTGGCCGTTACTGGGGCGGCGCTGGCTCTAAGTCCGCTAGGGTCACTGCCACGCCTCCTGGTGGACACGGAATCGGACAGCCCGCCGTCCAGAACTGCAGGAGGCGCCACTGGCGGAGCGTACGGCGGTAGCAGCGCCCTATCTGGTGGTGTTAGTAAGGAGTGGACCACCAGCACCACCGGTATCTGTGGTGGGGGCGGCACCACTTCTTCCTGCAGCATCAACAGCAGCAGCACCAGCAGTAGCAGCACAAGCACCGTCACCACCACCCCCACCGTCACCACCACCACAACCACCAATAACGGTCTCCTGTGCCCCGCCCCAATACTATCCTTCACCGGAACGACAGCTCACCCGGCGGCCAACGGCCGAACTAGTGAGTTCTGGCAACATGACCATCAGCAGCATCAGTACCGCCGGCTAGCGGACGGTGGGCCTACCTCAGACATCAGTAGCCGAAGCCCCGCGCCCTCACAGGTGGGCCTCTTGTACCACAGTTCAGCGGGTGCCGGGGCAGCGGTGCGCCTAACCAGCCCAGGAGGGGCCTATACCACTACCACTTCCGCCGGAGTCGCAGGAGGAGGAGGAGGAGGAGTAGCAGGAGGTGGGGGTGTCGGCGGCGTTTTCAACTCAGGTACCGTCGGCGGTCACTATCCCCAGACCCACCCGGCCGCGTCTGGTAGCAGCAGCGGCACCGGCAGCGGGCACTCTGGTCCGGCCCCGCGCGTCGGAGCCGCCGCGGCCGCCGCGGCCAGCACCGACTCCGACCCGATAACGCCGTTCAGCTTCGCGGCGCACTACACGGCGCAGACGCTGCAGAGTCTGCCACCGCTCTTCCTGGCCGTCGCCGAGCGTAATGCGTCCACGGTCCGCCTCCTGCTGAAGTACGGGGCGTCGGCCAACGTCACCGACGCCGAGGGCTGCACGCCGCTTCACCTCGCCTCCACCGTCGACTTCCAGAGCTGGGACTGCGCCATCGCGCTCATCGAGCACGGCGCGCGCGTGCACGCCGCGAACGCGCACGGCGTCGCGCCCGTGCACCTGTCACCTGACCTGGTGCGCGAACAGGCGGCCCTACTCGGGGAGACACTACTGCAGGTGGTAGTTCACGCGCGGCGCACGGCTGGCCTGCCCCCGGTCTCTGACCCCCGCCATCCGGAACACCTCATTGGCATCGGAGCGCGCCTGCTCAAACGCTGGAGCAGCGAGGGGCAGCACGGCAAGTCGCGCTCCTCCTCCCGACAGGAGGCTGGGGGTCGCGGGCGGCAGACCCAGCAGCAGCAGTCGGTTAAGGAGTACGCGTCCGACTCATTTGACCTGCGCGAACGTACCTCGTCGGTCAGCTCCACCAAGTCCAAGTGGAGCTGGAATTTTAAGTTTACCTCCTCACCACCACAGAGTCACACGGATGAGATAGATATGGACCCCAAGACCAGCGACTCCGACAAGGTAGGTCACATGTAGCTACTACCTTTGCATTCTGGGTATAATTCCGGCTCAGTATGATAATTAGTGCTTGTCATTTGATACCAGACAACGCATGTGTGACTTATTTTCAGGTTAATTATATGATCCTGCGTTTGACATTTTTTCCCCAACATGACTACATTCGTCGAAGTTGGAGATCGAATAGAAGACTGGAGTTAATCCGATTGACAGATACCCAAAAAAACGGTTTACGATGTACTAGATAAGAAGAGCACTGATTAGCATAATTAGAATAAAACTTAAATACCTTGAACTATCATATGTTATGTTTGAAATTACCCTGAAGCTGGTGTTACCTTAGATGACGCTTTGTTTAATTTAGATTGGTTTAGCTATAAAGAATAAACAATCTATAAGTTGAATCATTGTAAGTTAATAAAGAATGACCCCAACGAAGGCCAGCTCTTAACCCTTTCCCTGCAGCACCCAGTTTCCCTGTTGACCATTACACGGCAGGTATTGGCTGCCCAAAGGACCCTGCTATGCCAGGCACCTTTTTGGGGAAATAGCAATGTCTTTTGATATGTCATGTGATTTAAGTAATTTACCTTGGTGACTGATCATTTTCTGTTATACCAAATAAAAGGTCAATATGGCCCATATACATTGTCAAAATTTCTTTTAAATCAAACAATTAACTTTTTATCTATTGAATTTTGTATATAAGTATCCATGATTCCTCGAAGATGCCTTTAGGTATCTTCCTGCCGTAGCCAGGGGAATGCTTGAAGGCACTTTCCTGCCGTAGCCAGGGGAATGCCTGGAGGCATCTTCCTCCTGTTAAAGGGTTAAGAGAAATGATCAATCTAAATTACATCAGCGGTCTTCTAATGTGAGATACAGCCTGCATTCTCCTGTCACATGCTCTTGTTCGGCTTTTGAATCCAGTTTATACTGTGTGCATGTGACGCTGCCGTGAGATTAGTTCAAAATTTAGATGATTTGTGAATCGCAATCATTAATACTATGGCTTCAATCGTGAGTTATGTCACTTTAGACCTTGTAAGATTATTATCCATACGCTCTTGTGCTGATTCGAATTCATGCCAGGAGAGGCGCATCATATTCTGTTCAATCTGTCGATTTGGGGAAAATCCATGCTTTTCAAATGATCACGTCATACAATGAATTCTTACAATGCCTGTATTCATATCAGGCGAATCTCAATAATGTCTTAATATTGCATAATAGTATTGATTCTGCTTTATATATCTTTCGAATTGTGAATAATCGATACATTCGAAAATATAAAACAAATCACAATAGCCTAGTTGCTATGGTAGCATGCCAAAATCATAGAGCAATTGTATCACTTGGACATCGGCAACTCTAACTAGGATTACAAGCCGTGAACCCTGTGTTTATAAAACTATTTGAAATGCTGTCTCTGAATCGTTGAGTATATGTACTCCATTCTTCAAGTTGATAAGCACATAGGTATATTTCTATACACACATATTAAATAAATACAATGAGTATGCGAAAGCAACATATGAAATTAGAAACAACTTCATTGTGGTTGATCACCCGACATCAGTTTTCGTATCAGCGTATTACACATTCAGAATATAAGGTAACATTGTGTTTGAAACCTGATACGCTATTTTTCTCCATTGTTTGATTTAGATCAGCTTCAATTCAGAATGTTGACATAAAGAACATAGTTTCACACTAGCTGCAGCAGGAAAGCCTAAACCCGATTGTGCTTCATGTTGAGACCTCCAGGCAGTCTGTAATGATATTAAGAACAGATCCATCTTTTAAACTGGTTATCTTTAAAAAGCTTCGTGGGAATTGGCAGTTAACATTTGTAAGCTGGGTCATTGCGCAGCTCCACACTGTCTCCTCTTTCTGAGTTTTTTTGGGGTCTGTGGAGTTATACGCTGAGGCATTAATACAAACAGGGTTATATTAAGGCGAAGTCGAAACCATGAGGTGATAATGATTGTCAATCATGAAACATAGTTCTACGAATGAGGCCATGGTCACGTAGCCCATGTTCCATACTTCAGTTGTGAAATCGATTGGTTTGAAGATACTGAATCGTCAGCGACAGAGTATGTATTTCAATACCATCTACTGTTGGGTAACCGAACATTTCATCATTCAAGTTGACTTCTGATCGCCGTTAGGGTCTGCTTTTGACTTGTCTAAAGAATCGAGTGTCAATGCACAGCAAGTTATGTTTCAGGGTGCCCCCCCCCCCCAAAAAAAAAAGAAGATAATAACTAGATAATAATAATAATAAATAAATAAATACAATAGATAGAGACCACTTGAGGTTGATGCAAATAGATAAATCATAATAGAACTGAACTATTCAACATCAAATAATATTTCTGGGGCGGGTTCCCCATTCAGGAGATATTATGATGTTTTCACGTTCTGTAATAGCTATAATGAATTCAAAGTGATACTGAATATGTAAGCAAAATGGCGATGGGTCACTGAAAGGACGAAACAATCGAATTACATCAAATTATTCTGATCAATAGGCCATTGCTATTCCCCTCATTAATTGCGAGATATGGCTTATACTAATAGCTGATCATGGGATTAGCCTGAAAACGACATTTAACCATAAAGCACGAATGTCACTGTCTACACCACATTAAACTATAATACATAATTGATGGTAATACGGATATATTACTTAACATTGACAACAAAAACACAGAAGTGGGTACTGGTTATTGTGGTGAATATGTTTACTTTATTTAGTGTTTTATATGTATAGATATATACCATGAAAGCTGTTTCCCTGAACGGACTTTCAGATTAATACGAGAATGAAAAATGGGCGCCTAGATGAGCAGTCTGGCAACAATAGCACTTCCCACCTGGTTGGGGACTGTTGTGCACCGTGAATTATTTACGGGAGGTAGATACAAAACAGCTGGTGTCAGGTGATCGAGCCTGTCCCAATCCCACTGGGTAAACACGGACCACACGGCACGGCGACCAGCCACGACAAACACTGACCATGGATGACTAATCGGCACAGGCGCGCGACCATACTGGCTGACTATACGGGACTGGTTCAGGGTGAGCAACTCACATATGATCAGTTCCGATTTCCAGATCACTTATAGGTGGGGCCGTCTGGACGGCCGTTCGGCGGTTCGTATGTCGCAGTCACTAAAGGTATATATAAACGTAATTAGAAAAAGTGTCTGGTTTCTTAATTACAAGGCTGAGATACGCTGGTTTGAGCATAGTCATTAGGTGCCTTGAGTCGGGCCTGAGGCTGGAGCTTTATTCACTGCTGCTGACTACCTCGTCAGCTAAATACTTCTAAAGTTAAGATCAAATTGAAAACACAATATGCTTTGTCATAATTTATATGCCCTAATACAGCATTTGCAGGTGAAATCATGACGCTTATTTATCAATTCCTCAAACACTTGCCTCATAGTTCTAATGATATTAAACGGACACAAGCAAATATGTCCTTGGAGGTATATACCCACGGAGGTATGTGCAACTATACAATCCAGCCTTCATTGAATCAAAGACTGCAGCTACAAAATCTGGACCATCTATCGACAGTTGGTAATAGTCTAAATGCAATTCCTTCTTGGGTCAATAGCTTGGGTGATGAGATGGCCTTGTTAGTTTTAATGAAATTCCACGATCCTGTTCAACAGGAAAGATGAGGTTTGGAACGGGCAAGACCAACAAAAAACCCTTTCAGGTTGAGACTGTGAAAGGATATTTTTTTAGGTTCGGGTCAGGTTAAAAAGCGGCGAGGGGTGCCTTCGGATTTATTTCACTTCTTAGTGGATTCGCTTCCTCTCTGGTGATTTATTTTCAAATCGATGGTCAGCTTCGAATAAGGATTAATATGAAACACCACAATGCTCGTTTAGGTTTGTTGCCTACATGAATTTCAAATTTCAGAAACTACCAAAGAGATCAGAAACTGAGAGTTTACCCAATGATTATTCCGGAAGACCTACTCCTGTGTGTAATTGCATAGTGTAGTGTGGTATCTAGTTTGCCAACCTTGAGTCATATTTCCATTGTGTTTCACCAGGTAAACTCATTTTGTCATACGTAGTCCATATCATTGATAATTGCTAGTTTTACTTAGACTATGATCTACGAGCAGTTTGAAGTGTTACGGCCGATGACTAGAATAAAGTCTACTGTTGATGCAGCAAGTCAGGGGTTCTTTGTGACCACTAGACAGGAACTGAAACAACTACGTCATTTTCACATCAGAGAGGGCCATATATATTTAACCTACCGAGCCTGGGGCCATTTTAGGTCTGCATATAAACTAATTCTCAATAGTTTGAGAATACTGTAAAAATGAATAACTTTTAATCTGATTATCTAACATTGCGGGTTTCTAATATTTTCTGGCCTTTGCTTCTCCTTCAACTCGGTACATGATTTTAGATACAGATTTGGGGGATTTAGAATTGGTAAACGTTGGAACGTGCACACCACTGTTGAGTTAGTGATCGTCTTTGCAGCTCCCTTTTCGAAAATATCAAATCTGAGCGCAATTTTAGCTGACGACTTCTAGGAGTTTAGCAAGCTGCTGTCGTCATTACTAAAGGTATAGTCTGAATCTTCACCTCGACAAACTACACTATAGATACCGAGTAGCATGTCCTGTGGAGTGTAAATCGTTTACACGAGTTCATAAGAATACAACAAAAGATTTTAAAAAGAGACCAAATGATAGTATTATCATTTTCATTAAAACTGAATTCACGAGGCCGAATAGGATATTACAGTGGGATCTCAGGACTAGAATCCCTACAATCCTTGTTCATATTTTGCCTGGCATTATCAACGTACCCCAATTTCCCTCTAATCTTTGCGCGTTAGCACAGACGCAGAAACCTTCATGGCCGTGATGCGATCACGGGCGTGGGGATTGAAGTGTGAGGCAGGATCATAAAACCTGGGAGAGGAGCGGCAGGATGTGTGTGTCAGAGGGACCGGGATGGTGCCGGTGAAGGCGACGTCGCCAAGCCAGGCTCACTGTAACCCTCCCGAACCTAACTACTCTGCCAACTATGTCCTATACCTTTCATCGAATTGACTGTTCAAGGAGACGACAGTTTCACTATCTCAGGTTTTCAAAATTCTTGTCAATATTTTTATATGTACTCCCCCCCCCCCAGAAAATCAGTTTATTAGATCTCATTGTCGCATCGAGATTCCTTGGGTCTTCATTTGATATTATATATTAAGCATCCGCATTACATCCACTGCACGAAAACCACTATTTTATTCATATATATGCCATCGCGGAAGTGCATGTATTGGCTGAATATTTACTTGTTTTCATATGTATATATATATACGTCCAGGCCTTATATACGGACGCGTCTTGGCTGTATTTCACACCAGGCGTATATATGAGAGGAAATATCCTCTCCCCCCCCCCCCACCGCCTCCCGCCCGTTTGTGTTGGTAGAAGTACAGATGCCCTCTGTAGGAAGCCCTTCTTTCCATAAAAGGGCAGCTGTCAATAGACAAAAGTGTAATCTAGACGTAGGACGAGAACCTGCGAACCATTGTTGGTGCAGTATAAAAATTGAATGAAGATCACTGAAACCTCGTTTGTAAATGACACAATAAAATTTAGAATATGAAACATGACAAGATAAGGCTCTATGTGCCTTATTCTGCTATGTTAGGCCTGGCTTCCACCTACTACGATAGAAATTTAGACCTACCGATATGGCTGCGGTACAAAAAGTCAATATCAGAGACAAATCGGGAAGGTGCAAGCCGATAGACCACGCATTGTATGGGGTTTTTATCGGTGTCTAATCGCAGAAACGTGGTCAACTGCCCCGATATTAGGTGACCCTCCGACGCGATTTTGATTTTGTATCGGGAGGAGCATCGTAGACCATATCTGAGCCATATCGCAGGTGGACGCCGAGCCATATATATGATATCAAAACGATTTCGCCAGAATGATAACCAAACTATGGGTCTGTCTATAATGCATTTCCGTAGCACAGAAAAAGATGGATCAGAGAGCTTTAAGAAAGACTTAGCTTAGGTATAGCATTGTCAGTCTGGATGAGTGCAGATAGGAAAATACTGCAGAGATGAGCACATAGGCCGGGGAAATGTTGTATTCTTGGGCACAGCGCACTGAAGAAGTAAGTTATAGTGGAGATGCCCGAGGAGACAAATTGAGGATTATACTGAATAGAGGTGCAGAGTAATGAGCGGGAGCGTACTGAGAGGCACAAGGTAGGATATATACGGCATAAAGCCTATGATCCATGGGTGCCGCCATGACGCCCCCCGAGTAGGTGTTCTTCACTATTGGAGGTGAAAAAGTAGGTGTTCTTCACTAAAGGAGGTGGAAAAGAAGTGTGATGATTGGGAAATGTCACAACTTTAGCCTTGCTCACATATTTATATAAAGTGTTCCATATGGAAAATATTATGTCTAATGTTATGTTTAATCATTATGTCATCCTGCTTTGGGATGGGTGTAGAGAGTCAAGGGAACCATAGTAAAATATTGAAAGGCAGTTGAATTTTGTAAGAACAAAGAGCCAGAATACAGGTTTGTCCCCCGACCACCTGGTGACTGCTTCGTGAACTAACAATGGCTCTGTCCCCTATAGAGTAATATATTATCGGTGAGATATAACCGTAAATGGAGGTCTATTGGAGGATGCCCTGAGGGGCGTGGAAAGGACTGGGTTGTTGTTGTCATGAAAGGAGGGCCGAGGTCGACCTGAGAAGAGGGATCAGAAAGCAAAGTTCAGAATAATGTCTTCTCCATTCTAGAGGAAGGGGTGGTTAGGATAAGATATGACGCGTATATTGTCCAACCAAGAATTTCTAAGACAGGCTTAATTGATGAAATGGTTTGGAAGGATAAGTAGAGTGATGGGTGAAATGAGGGAGAAGGACTGGAGCGAGGACAGAATCATTTTGGTCTCAGCCAGACTTCGCTGAGGGAGGTAGGAGTGGATATGTGATCAGACCCCACCGTCAACAAGTCATTACTCAATGCCAACTTGGCATAATCGGATCTACCGCTCGTCTTTACTGCTATCCAGTGAGGCGGCCCTCCCCTCCCCCCTCCTTCACAACTCTCCACCGTCCCTCCTCTCTCCCTCCCCTGCCTGGTACACACGCGTTGGGTGGTGGGATGTGGTCAGCGGCGACGAACCGAATCTGACTAGACCAGACTGTCTACCCCTAGAGTTACTCAGACACCACTCGGAGATCAGACCCGATCTCATCATGCAGGATTGGCTGAGAAGAGACCCGACGTGGCACGAACAAAACCGTATTGACATGGACAGGTTGCCAATATGAGCCAAGTGAAGATGAAGAAAAACGAACAGACATGGGCTCCTGTCCACCTGGAGAGGATTATATGGAGAAATGTTTAGTGTCTGTGAATGGAATCTTTTTAGAGGTATTTTGGTCGGAAATATTCACCGAGGTCGAAAAACGAGGTGAATTATTTCTGACGAAAATATCGAGGAACAGATGGAATTCAGGTACACTCAGTATGTCTCCTTATTACCATATACCTATAAATCTGTACTTCTGGGACCTGTTTCACTAGTTTCGTGACATATCTAGATGGTGTCTAGATAGTGTGTCCGGTTTCTAGACATTAGAGTTCGTTTTGTCCGTTCTTGCTTGCACTGTTGGTGCCATTTTTCATGTCTGTCTAACACTTTTGTCACAAAACTAGTGAAACAGGTCCATGATGTGTAGATTTGTCTAATCCTTATGTTTGGTGTCTGTCATTTCCTAAGGGCAGCCCTTTGTGTTGTCATGAAACAAGACAACCCCAATGTCTGTATGGTGTCACAGACATGTCACGAGACTAGTGAAACAGGTCCCAGGTCAGTAAATTATGGATATTTGCCCATAGAAATGGGATAAATATGAACCGTGTGGTTATGGGCAGGTCCAGAAAAGAAAGACAGGGGGAGACAGTGAAAATCCCATTAGAGATTAGGGTACGCTGAGGCCGGTCTCAGATAAAACGAGTATCGATGTATATTTTGGGAGCGTCACGGCTAAATCCCTATTTTATTCGAAACTGCTGGCAGCATACTTCCAGAATACTGTGACACGTAATGCAGCGATGTAGATACGGTCATGTTCACACATCACGTGATGTACAATGTATGTATAGCATGATGCGGCCGAATGGTAGCGCTATAGCTCGTCTGGCTGAGATTGCACATCTTCATTTAGCCTGTGGGAGGAAAGCAGTAGAGACCCACTGATATAGGCAAATGGGAATATGTCACAGAAACACCCCGTCAGATTCACACTGTTTGCGAAGTGCACCAAGGTCGACCTAATATAAGCAGACAAATGGGACGGAGCATTAGAAGTAACCCGACAAGCAGAGTGTTGTCAGACGTGACCAGACACTGTGGTCATTCTCAGAGGGCGTGGACGGAAAACGTGACCGATGATACAAAATCGGGCCAAGGTAGACACCGAGACAATCAATTCTAGAATACCTGCATGACACGCACGCACCCCTAAGGCTCGTCCCTGCGGCTACAGCAGGTGCTGCTTTCTCATCTTAGTATTTTCCTAATGATTTATTTAAATTGAATGCCATTCTACCTTTTATGACTTCTATTATCTACTTCATCTGTTAGTATCTGGGATTAAGTTGCTTCTGGGTTATGTTGTGATTTCTGAGAGGACATATTTTCTTAGTGTGGTTCATTTGATCTTTGATCTTCAGGATGGTAATTCCTCTGCTTTAGCCAATGTTTTACGTAATATCATCACTACTAAATCTGTGGAACGTGGCTGTTGCCCAGGAAAGTAATCCTACAGAATTCAAGCAGGGCCAATGATAACTAAATACTGTTAACCTACACCAAAGACATGCGGTTTACTGGCAGAGCTGTATCCCAGACAGAGTTGCAGCAATATTGGGTGATAGTTGGATAATCATTTAGATGTTGTCTCTTTGGTGCATGATGCTGATGATTATGCTGTCTGGGACGTAAAAGGATGCCTACAGGTTTTCTGGCATTACTTGTGGTGTGGAGTGATTGTTGGGCTTGATTGATGGGGTTTTACATCCTAGCAGCAGCTGCCAGGGGTCACACTTGTGGCGAGATGGAACCTATATTATGATGATGACAGAAAGGAATACAGCGGCATGACTAATGCCTTGATGTAAATGACTTATAAGGGTAGGGATTAAATAATGTAATATCACTTACCCCGATGTATGTATATAATTCCCATTATGTATACCATAGGTTCCTTTCAAATTTCAAAATCATTAATTGCGTAAGCAGGTGATACAATGTAAGTATACTGACATAATAATCTTTTGAATTTTATACTTACAAGGCTGTTAATCAATACTTCTGCATCAGGCTTAGAGATTACGTGTTGAATTTACATATCCTACGGGTATGCTCATCATGAAAGTGTGTTGCACTTTCATAAGATGATAGAAACATTCCATATCAAATATCTAGAAAACCAAAATAGAAACAGCGCAATTTTAAAGGAACCCAATTCATGTGCTGCTATTGGAGTTGATCATGTGGGGAAAGTGGATGGGAAAGGGCATTTTCCTCAGGGAGATGATGTAAATTGCTCTTTCACTATCTAAATCTGATGCGATAACACACATCTCTTTTCAGCCTGAAAGTAGTATAGTGCACCATGAACTCTAGCATCCAGCTCTACATTTCACAACCACTTCCCACCTACATCACCAGCGCCACGATCACATTTCACTAGCACTGTCTCCACGGCATACAGCTACTGACCAACACAAGTATGGTCGTATTACCCTGTGCCACAATCGCCAACAACAACCATCAATTGCTACCTATTGACTACAAACACAATCACTGCCCACCTCCGCCTACACAAGCATTACCTTCTTAAACCCCATCCCAGAGATTTGGTGTAAAACTATCAACCAACCTTAAGTATCACATATTACCAACCTCCATGTTCCTTCTGACACCATTCTTATTCCTATTGCTCCCAAGGTCGTATTTCTCCGCTGCATCCATCAATACGTGTTGCCTGTAGAAACGGAATTAGACACCATTATTTACACTTCACCAAAACAAATGCCGACCACCAACCTTAAGTATCACATATTACCAACCTCCATGTTCCTTCTGACACCATTCTTATTCCTATTGCTCCCAAGGTCGTATTTCTCCGCTGCATCCATCAATACGTGTTGCCTGTAGAAACGGAATTGGACACCATTAGTTACACTTCACCAAAACAAATGCCGACCACCAACCTCCCCACCACTTCCAACCAAGAGCACTCCCCCCCCCCTACCTTTGTCAGTTTTAATACGATCCACCATTACGCATCACCCTCGCCCCCCACCGTAGACCACCACCGCTACCATCAACGCCGATGACACTGCCACCTCACCAGCATCACCACCAGGACTCCACCGCGCCGTGTCTGTGATTGATTGGCTACTCTGGCGGTCGTGCCTCGTGGTCCTGTTCGTCAGCCCCGTACACCCTTAGTATCCTGCTCGCCAGTAGTCACCCTACGAGTCCTCATCTCAATACCTCCATTCCACTCTTTTCCCTCTGCTCAACCCTAGACCTCCAATTCTTTTCTCCTCAATCTCACTTATTACCTTCCCACTCAGTCTTATGTTGATTCGTATCTTTACTTTAACCTGAACTGCTTCTTCCTTGTTACTTTCTCCTTATCATCCACTGTCTTATGATTCTCTTTTTCCACTTTATCGTTGCTGCCCCCTTTGATGCACTGTTTCATCAAAACTCTTTTGCCCCCATCACACCCACTCCATCATTCCCCACACTACCCTCCACCGCCTCCTCTCTATGTATTGTTCTATTACGTTCCCCACTAATCCCTTCCCACCTTACCACACAACCAAATCTCACCCCACTCCCCACTTTACTCCTATTCGTTTCCAACCACCTCTCCTTGTATACAACGTCTCGCCTTTTGCGCCATGTCTGGTCAACTTGTAGTTTCCCCTGCGGCCGTCAGAGGATGCCCTTGGCGCCAGAAGGGCCCGGAACGCGCATAATGTATTTAGTCAGTGTGATATCACCACTGGTCGCTGGTGTCGGTGTGAATGATGAATCCCCCGTTCTTTCACCTGCATCGATCACCTGCCCGTCAGGGCCAATGTGCTCTGAGCTACTCAGTCCTGCTCAGAGCTGTTTTGGGCGGCTCTGTTTTCCAATGAGGACCCAAATGACACTAGCTTTACCTTGTTGTGCGGAGTTCCTCTATATATACCTTTGACCTAAGTTTCCTCGAAGTATTCCGAATTCACTGCTATAACAATATATTCTCCAAACCGTACCGAATTTTTAGTTATAGGTTTTATTAGATACCCAATACGGAGTTACCATACTAGGCCTATGGAGCCTCCAGATAGCTACTGAGTAGAATACGGAAAGCCGTATTCTCCTGGGAGAATACGGCTTTTTGGCCACCTGACGGGAATTATATAAACAATGCTCGGCATTTGCGTCGACTTTCTTTTTATCTACAAGATTCTTTCATAATAATTAGTCGAAAGGTGAGTAATGAATACAACATTACTATAATTCCAATCTATGTGTCCATATTCTCCTTGTAGTTGACACAACGTAATAATACTGCAACGTCAACTACGCAGAGAATACGGCCACTCAGATCGAAATCATGGTAATATTATACCTGTGTATGTGGTGAAAGCGAGGCAGGACAATTGCACCAGACGTATTAGTCACCCACCATTATGTGCAGGAGAAGCGGAATCCCGACGCTCCCTGTTGATACCACCTCCCGTGAATCCAACCTTGGTGTTTTTATCTAACTTGCAGGTTGTAACTGTACAACCTGCAAGTTCTGAACTGGCCCATAATATTTCAAAATGTGAAACGCATAGTTATCTTTGATTAGGGAATTCCCCATTCCTGATAGAGACGATCATCTCGCATGTCTAAACACTGAACAACATAAATAAGATCCCAGGATGCCAAGACAAAATACATTGGACACCTTCCATTGCAAGACTTACCACTCTCTCAAGAAATGTACTTGAAACAGTAACAAAAGTAGCGAATTTAGATTTGTGAACGAAGGGTGATGTAGCGTGTGACCGTTATGTCCTCAGAAGCCACCCGGTTTCCAGCCAATGTGTCTGCTCTGTGTCTTCCCCAAACGCCGGTTACCTTTCTCCTCAATCATCATCCACCCACCAGCGACTGGTGTACTGATTTCATATACTAGCATCCGGCGACACTGGAAGCGTAGATTCTATCTACTGACACGGCGAGGACAGGCGCTGTTTACCTTTCTTTGGGAGTAGGACTCGTATACCCTGAGATTCTCTACTACTGGTTTGTCTACTACTGGTCTATAGAGCTTGGTATGATGGTGGCTCTTTCATTATACGGACCCCTTTTTAGACTTGCACCTGTAGTGCTGCTTCCATGGCCACCCTTGCGACGGTACTCAACAGTCCACTTAACATCAGAAGTGAACAGTAAATGTAATAAACCAAGATGTCAAATCTAATTCCACCATCGGGAATTTCCCGAGGTGTTGGTTTCTTAATCTTTTTTGGTAGAACCTTCATGTATGCTACTAAGGAACAGAGTTTTTATAGTATTAATTCGATTTAGACTAAAATAGGGTCAGCCCCGAACCACCTAGATTATAAATGTCAAACCAAGGACCATACATTTGCCACACCTTGAATATGGTTATACAGTCGAAAAATAGAGGGGTATGTGAACCTAGCCACGCCATTCAATAATTAATCACTTTAATATTATATCTTTGCATATAAGGTCATTGCTGATTTGACTATGGGCTTTAAAGATAACTTCATGCCTAGAGGGCATTTGGGTGGCCGTAGAGTAAATACTACATGTGTTCATGAATACTTTTCCAACTCTCTAAGTGTAATTGCTGAGAGGCTATTAACCTACGAAATACGCATTATTATTTCAATAGTGAATTACCCTTATAAACCCTTACATTGCAAAAAACATCCCTATTGTCATGTTTCTGTTTTCTGTTTGAATCACGCAGTAATTCACAAGGGGAAGCCGTGTGAATTGCGTAGTGATTCAAACGAGATGGGATCGAGCTCTGACACTAAACTTGAATGGGTTTCTGAATTTATCTCACCCTTAACATTGACTAATGGGCTATCATTTGTGACATAATCCCCCATTGGACAATTTCTAATGGGCGTTAGATACCAAAATAAAATACCATGGGTTAGATAAAGTGTTTATATCTACCACACAGGTAGTGGGCCTGCGTACAGTGGGTTTCTTGTCTCCTTACCTATTCCTCCTACACAAGTCCCTGTTCCTTCACATCAACGTGGTCAGTAGTACCCGGTTCTTACATGAATTGCGCGTGGGCTCACAGTGTTTTCCAGGCCTGCACCAGCAATCAGGCTACTTCCGCCTGCATCCATCTTGTCGCCGTGCCGCGCGTCTTAATGTCGCCGCCATTTACTGGGCGTCAGGCTGGGTCCACGTCCACATCAGTGTCCTGACAGGGTACCGGTTAGAGTGCGAAAAATGGAGCCCAGGAGGGGTATTGTGAGAAAGATATAAAGTCAATGTAGTATAGATGACAGGACAGCAGGGTTCATGGTGAGGAGCAAAAGAGGATTTGTGTGGGAAAGGAACACTTTCCGTGTTATAAATATTTGAGATACTTATCATGGTGTATTTTTCATCAGCAAAATACACCATGATACAATCACATAAGGGAGTAGGAGAGCTAATGTACTACAATTACACAAGGACAACGATGTAGTTTTATTAAGAGTTAGGTCAGATGCTCATTTGGTGAATTACATTTATCGCAAAAAATACACAGGACTTATTGCAAACCGCCAGAATTAATACACTATTTCATGATGGTTGGCTGGATAGATTACTGTACCGCGATGTCAAAGACACAGTACTGGAACTCTTTACAGAGGAGCAACGTTATGGAACAAGCACAAATAACATTGATAAGTATAATCGTTTCAAAGTATCGCAGACGATATCTATATCATCAAACTGAATAGCTATTGTTACTTGCTTCCCATAAAACTGGTATCAGCTGATACCTTAGTAGTATAAACGAATAAATGCTATAACAAGGATAACACGGTGAAAGAGAGGCAGATTGTGATAGAAATATATGAATATTCCAGCAGGCTACTATAAGGTGAACAAAAGCATGTCGACCGTTCAAATTGCGACAAGATATTCCAAAGGAAATTACCAATATCGTATTTCAAGGCATGTTATGAACTGTCAATTCTATACCCAGAGTTAGGGGAATTCCAGTCAGCTCCATATAAACATAAGGTTGCAATAATCTACTTTAGTTACCTACTAATTCAAGAGTATCAAGGAGTTATTCAATAGAGGATGCTAACATATAGAGGCATGATGTGGAGCGTTTATCAATCAGGGAAAGGAAGGGATAGAGACCGAAGGTGGCATGCAGGAAGGCATGAGCGGAAACGTGCAGAAAATGAGAACCAGAAGCACGATACTCTTTCCAACATCTTGCAGCAGTCGGCTAGAAGGATCCCACTGTGATAGGAAATAGACCAAATAAGACCGTCTCACCTATCTTTTCACGATAGGTCTGCCGAAACAGCTTTTGACAGGCATGATGAAGCATCCAAAGTAAGTTAATGGTTTTGGTGGGTAGGGTAGGAGGAATCGAAGGAGGGGCGGTGCGTTGGAGAAGAAGGTTGGAACTCTTGAAGCTAGTGGGTTGGTATTCGGTCATTGAACCATACCAGAGTAGCAAGATGGCCGCTTAATTGGAAGGTGTCCATAGAATGCGGGCGTTAGGTTGCAGTATCAACGGTACCAGTTTGATGTGACTTTGTGTTTATTCTACCACCATGGGGTCACTGGTACAGCGGCTCGGCTCTAGGGTAGGCCGGATGAATATTTAACGACCACGCTATCCCAGTGTGAACACTCTACCCAATCACTCTGCCTCTGATTTGCAATCTTGTTTTCCCCTGCCATCAACCTCACCAAACAATTTCTCGGTCTAGCCGCGATAGGCGAATAGGCGGAGAGGTCTGGCGGATAATTTGCAAGGGGAAAAGGCAGCTTTGACGATGCCATGACTCAGATACTAAGAACTGGGTGTGGACACTTTATGGTCGCACCTGCTGGCCAATCAGAACCAGCCGTGTGTTGCGCCTGAGCACCGTTAGGTGGCACGGCTGGTCCAGGTACGGCGTTGCCATGGGAACGTTGACTGAGGCCTCTCATGGTGTCGTTTTATTAGCTCCTGCAGTCCTGCCCTTCACACATTCCATGCCTCTCCCCATGTCCTGCATACACTCACTCACATAGTCACCTGCACACGCAGACCCCGACCCCTGTCCCGCTGTCCATACACACCACAAACCCATCCACACGATGAACACTAGTATTGCATCTATCATACCACCTAGTATTGCATCTACCATACCCCCTACTGCCATTGTGACATGGGATCCTGTTTTTGGCTCTTTCCTGCATCGATCTGCAGTGACACTATTGCTGACAACCTGAAGTTGGTTTACCACAATATCCTATTTCCAGCCACCACTCTTCTCTTTCATCCTTCACTCATCTCATCATAAACTTAACTAATCCCATACTCATTTTTATCCTACCCCTAATATAAAATCCCATAGGCTTAACATTGAGTTTTCTTATGCCACGGTGATTGGCATACGGAGTTTTATATGCCACTAGTGGCATACAGCATTGCTATCACATAATATTCCAAAATAGGGGAGATAGGGTAGGATAAAGTTAAAACCTGATTCGTTTTAATCTTGGCCACCTCATTCCACTCCTGAAGTTTTGACTCCGGACTTCACTCGGCTTCGCCTCATGAAGTCACTTTGCCAAACTCCAGTCGTGGAATACGGTGGCCTAGATTAAACCTCATCCAGTTTTACGATAATACCAAAAGAAACCTTGCCGCTCCAAATATCATAACATTTCCCAACCTTAATAATTTTTCGCAACATGCTTGTCTGGGTGGGACAGGAGACACAACCCAAATTCAATGCCTGGATGTTTCGTTCTGTGGCTTTTGATATAATGAATCTTATTCCCACCGATCAGCCACAAAACATCGACTAATTAATCCGGAACAGCCGTGCAATCAGTCCAGCACTATTTATCGACCACATTTTAGCTAACACAAGTTATGTAGGTTGTAATCCTACTCATACCCACCTTCTACCAGCCGAGGCTGTAATTGGGCTTTGCAATTAACAGTATTTGTTGCGGGGGCGGATCGAGGATTTCCAATATGATAGGGGGAACCTACTGGAGGGCATCATCATGTCATAATGCGTCCAGTCTCCAACACGGGTGACCTCACTATATTGACCTAGAGGTCAGTGGCCTGCAGGAGGCATATGTGCTCTGGTGTGCTTCACCCCCACCGTCTAATATCTGAATCCACAACTGTCACCATTGACTCTCTTCCGTAGAAACTGCAGGCATATCATTTGCCTCTCCCCCCCCCCCTAATGACTAGTGCAGAAGAGTTTCTAAGTACTATGGAAATACAATTTATTGAGTGGTTTAACTGAAGACAATAAACGAGATAAATTTCGGAGTACGAGTTGTGAAAAATCTAATGAGCTATGGAAATAGCCTTTCAGAGTTAGATGATTTAATTGGTAGACATACAGAAAGTTTTTGTAGGGTGGGTGGGTGGATCCGAGTGTGTTGGCATTCCAAGAGTGAGTAAGGGTGAGTATAAGGGAGGCGGTTTGTAATGTAGGTGGTCACATGAGCAGTGGGTGCACATGACCAAGCGAGCATGTGAGGCATCCGTAGGTACTCAGTCTCTTATGTCTCGCATTATTGCCAACCTGCAGTTAGCCACTAATGACTAACACAGAAGATTTAAAAAAAACACGGTGAGTGGGCGAGTTTAAGGGTCCAGACAGTTTGACAAGAGCAGGTGAATGCTGGCCGGTAAGTAGCCGAGGTTTGGTGCCTGAAGCCGGAGACACACCAAGGAGGGGGAGAAACGCAGCGAGTTCCGTAATCGCCAACAAAAAATGCCCTATATGTGAGCTTTTATTTCACATTTCACCTGATTATTGCTTCCAATTTGCAAGGTGCTAAATTATAGGCATGAGATATTCCTATGAAATAATATCTCACATACACGCCAATTTGTGTTGGCGATTCCAGAGCTCGCTGCCTACACTCGCTTGGTGTGTCTCCGGTATGACGGTTGACAGCAGTAGGGGCGTCCATGTCTGCCGGGAGACGTGGTGGCCGGCCTGTGAGGTTAACATGTGGTGACATGTGTGTGAGCCCTAGTCCGGT
This sequence comes from Alentia gelatinosa, assembly GCA_950022655.1. Taxonomy (NCBI): domain Eukaryota; kingdom Metazoa; phylum Annelida; class Polychaeta; order Phyllodocida; family Polynoidae; genus Alentia; species Alentia gelatinosa. The sequence continues at coordinate 44,221,458 of OX465582.1, forward strand.
GTTGGGACCAGTGACCAAGGTGGAGGTGATGAGTGCGTGCGATGACATGTGGAGTGCGCCTGCAAGGAGCGGGTGAGGGCCAGAGAAACTAGCTGCAGGTGCCACTGTGCAGAGCGGCTCCTCTGGCCCATGGTTAAAGTACAGAGATCAGATGAGAAGTGTGGGGGGGGGGGGGGGGGGGTGACGTACTATGACATGTGAAGCAAGTTCCCCCCCCCCCCACCTCCTCTGGTGAGCGGGGTTGCCTGAGAGGCAATGGTGAGTCTGCGCTCACTCGACGCACCACCTCATGCCATGGGTGGACAAGCCTCGGCTTTGTGGAGAGAGAACAAGAGGGTTTTTTTAAAGAATATCTTCCCTGGGGCAATTGCCGAGGCAATTGAGTAGGATTGAGTCATGGAGCCCTGGATGGGAGAGGGGCCAGAGAGCCTTTTCATGATCAGGACTGGTAAAAATCCTTGAGTGGAGGAGTATGTAAATGGGAAGATAAAATGGACACTAGATAACCAGTCCATGTGTTGAGGTGATGGCCTGAGTCATTGGTGTGTTCAGGCAGTAGGTCATGTGTGAAAACCCTAGTGCTGGAGAAACAGAGGAGAGGGGTGGAGGGGGTGGAGAGGTGCTAAACCATGGAGCGTTTGTCGAGTGATCAGCCTTTACCTGCTACTGGGTCGTGGGTTACCCATGGCCTATGGTCTGGGGTGGTCATTGCCCCCCCCCCCCCCCTGGTGAAACACCTCTGCACTAGCGCACCCCTGATTCCCTCTCCACTAGCGGCCGCACTAAACATCAAAGTGCGCTAGGTCGACACTGTACTCTGCCTCATACGCTTCTCAGGTCTCATACCCTATACACGTATTTATTCTTATTATTGATATTCATTGTATAACTACTTATTCATATCAATAAGACATATAAAGTTTAATAAAATGTTATTAGCCCACTCCGGCTTTCCTATTGTTTTATCCTGAGATCTGGGGTAATGTGTTGTGGTGAAACGCCACCGGGGTCGGATGATGACGCCGGAGAGGATGACCGTTGGCAGGACCAGACAAAAGGACACCCCGGCCAGCGGTTATTAAGGCGGAGCCGTAGAGGGGAAGTTTTCAGGTTTTTCTGATTGGCAGCTGACGAATTATGGGCGTATCAGGGCGTCTGCCTGCGGAGTTGAAGGTATTCGTTTGATCGGAGCGAGTTTATCGCTCTTGAAGTGTGAGCTTTCCAGAGGGTGTGTGGCTACTGCAAAGTGGTGGCTAATGGCAAGCTGCAGCTGAGCAGGAGAAAATGGAAATGGGGATTCTGGAAATCGCTGCATTTCTCAAAGAGACACACCAAGCGAGGTAGCAGCAATCTCCAGAATTGCCAACAGAAATTGGCATTCCATAGTAATATCCCCCACTGATAATTTAGCATATCAGATGCAATTATCAACTGAAATATGAAATTATATTCCACATACACGCCCTTTTGTTTGTTTGGTTTGATTTAACGCCCAGTCAACCATTATAGGTCCTTACCAGACTTTCTCAAGGTTATTTTACACCACGAGGGTGGTGATCGAATCTATGTGATGAATTCGGGTAGAAATCTCACCCCTACACATACACCACATACACATGGTATGAGAAGGATTGGCCTTTGATATAGCAGTAAATCACCAATGAGGAGAATACAATGCACTTGTCACTATTAAGCCAGGGACACATCAAGTGAGAAGGGCAGTAATTTCCGGAATCGCCAATACAAAATGGCGTATATGTAAAGTATAATATCACAAAAGGGCCCCCATACTCACATTATTTTGCTAGCGATTCCAGAGATTGCTACGTTTATTTCTTCATGTGTCCCAACCATTATGGGTGGGGAAACACCAAGCGAGAAAAGTAGCGATTTCCGGAATCGTCAACAAAAAAGGCATTTATGTGATATATCATTTCATGATGATATCTACCACCTACAATATGAAATATTAGGTCACATACTCAAAATGTTGTGTTGGTGATTCCGGAAATCGCTGCACTTCTCGCTTGGTGTATCCCGGGCTTTAGGTATATGGACAAATACATTTGCTACATCAGCTCCATATATACTGCCCGATCCATTATCCTGTACCAACGAGATTGCAACCATTTTTCAGCACAAATCATTCCCATTTTGACTTTCCTTTAAATCCCTCTCTGAGCTATATTTACTGAAGCTGTCTCAAAGTTAATACTGCTACAAGCATTTCAATATGCGCTACTGCACTGACTCCATTTATATCACTTCGCTACATCCATCGCAAACTCCACCACGTCCATCTTTTTATAATCCGCTTCATCAACGACAATTATTAAAATTTTCGCCAATGGGATGGAATCCCCTAAAAACGTCCAAATAGATTTGTCAACAGCATCACCTTGTCATCAACACTTGCAAGCCATCCACCGCACCAACATCACCTGAGACATACCTGCAGCACCTTACATATATCTATTAACCCTTTCTGGCAGGGCAATGCCATATGGCATTCCCCTGGCCATGGCAGGACAATGCCATATGGCATTCCCCTGGCCAGGGCCGGACAATGCCATATGGCATTCACATATGGAATTGATGAACCACTCTGTATTTGTTCCTTTGTAACTTTTTGAAAAATTATCGCAGAATCATAAAAAATTATATGAGATATTATGATAAATGTCGCCAGTATGTTTTTGAAATATCGGAAAGTTCTAATAAAAAATACAGATTTACTGGAAATTTTAAATTTGTAATTTCTCTTAATAATATTGACTACAAAAGCCGGCCATACAAAGGCCACAGTTGGGTCTGGTGCCTGCTGTAGTATGGGTACATGGTGAATGATGTGTGGCTCTTGAAGGGTTAATGCATAGAGATCATTACTACTACTACCTTCCGATTTCATTCACTGCGTTAATCCTATCCAGACCACTCCTAACAACAACAGCATAAGTGCTGCTTCAATCCTGCCTAAGTCCACATCACCAATTAAGGCCCGGCGTCCGCCTACTACGATATGGCTCCGATATGGTCTACAATGCACCTCCAGATAAAATATCAAAATCGCGTCGGAAGGTCACCTAATATGAGGCCAGTTGGCCACGTTTCTGCGATTTGGTACCGAAAAAAACCCATTAAGATGCGTGGTGGATTGGCATGTCTAGACATATGTCTACGATTTGCACCTTCCCGATAGGTCTCCGATATTTGTTTTTTGTATCGGTGTCATATCGGTAGGTCTAAACTTCTATGGTAGTAGGTGGACGCCAGGCCTAAACCTTCTCCACTACCGACAAAAGTCCAGTCTGATAATGTCAACTGACATCTAACTAAATGAGAATACTGATAATCCGCTCACTGCAAGAACATCATCCAGAGCACTCTTGTTACCATCACCAACCCATAGAGATCAACACTCTATTCATTGAATTAATTATACCACATTTATCCCTCTACAACCAATACTACCATAAGTATTCCATATACTACACTACTGCCAACCCAACCACTGTAAGGGACGTTACCTTAACTACACTAACCCAACTCTCCCAGCCACTATCAGCACTTTGACCCCTCATCAGCTGCCCCAGCTCATCTCTGCTGCCACTACCACCAGTGCCACCCCCAAATCTGCTAAAACCCTATTAGCCATTTGCACCGCCGACGTTCTCTGAGTGAGCGCGGCCAGTCGCTGTTCTGCTCGTGATTTACGGGTGGCCAGGTCCGGGGGTGGAGCGGCTCGGCGAGGTCTGTGTGTGTGGGGGTAAGGGGATGGGGCGGTGCGGTGCGGGGTTCAGGTGGGTTGACAGGTCGTAAGGGTGGACTAGGACACGGTCAGGCCCGTCAGACTAATAATCCTCTCTGGCTGATGCTTTCTGAGCGCGCCAGACGTGCCGAACGTGTGTCCTCATGGTTGGAGATTCTCTCCCTGCACGTCTTGGACCCTGGGTGACCAGTCAGTAGCTAGACCGGCTAACGGGCATATATGGGGTTTTCTGTCCTATTGTCCTCGTTCCTGACCTGTACTGAGGTTAAAGGGATTTTTCTTCTTTATCAATTCACAGGTTTATTTTCCAATAAAATGATATTAAACAAGGACGATAGATCTATAAAGAAAATCTGTTTGGATGAATCACTAGAGGTTTAATTTTTACACGAACGATATATATATATTGACTGTCATAGCCTTTTTATCTAACAATCTGCGCCCTTGAATGCTATCCAGATGAATATCATATTCGCGTATCCTATAGTAAAGCCACATTTGAGACTCAATGAGGAAATCCCTTGTAAATAATGGTGCATCGTACTTGTTTTCCATATCATCACATTTACAAATATGCATATTAGTTCCCTAACCATGAACATTGCGTAACCAATGGAGATGGGGGGGGGGGGGGGGGTAAGTGATCAATAGCGTAACCGGATTGAACACAGAGTATGATTGGGTTAATACAACTTCTGGTTAGTGCCTGTGTGATTTTATCATTGGCTAATAGATTAGTTAGTATATGACTTCGCTCTTCCAACATAACCATTTGTGACCTCTCATAATCTCACATTTAAGTTTTTCTGTAACTAACTTCGATATATTAAGTGGAAATTGCATTTTATTCATATTTCATATGAGGAATAGGCAGAATAAAATAGGATATATATATATATATATATATATATATATATATATATATATATATATATATATATATATATAAAGTATATATATATATATATATATATATATATATATATATATATATTGATAATATAGAGAAAAGAGCATTACAATAAAAGAACAGTACACTACAAACATAGGGCATGTGTGTCAAATAACAGCAATTAAGATTTACCGGGTAACGACCATGCATCATCTTTTGATGGGGTGTTTGTGAGATTTGCAAGATGTCTTAAGTAACCAGTGTCACAGCAAGAAGATGCTTGTCTAGCAGCATTCATGAATTTGGTTTTAAAGAGCAATTAATAAATCTGTTAATAAATGGCACCGCACACTTTGCGAATTTCTTCCTTGACATATGCTTGAGATTTGGCACCGAAAAAATCGCAAGGGGGTGCTACCAACGCAGCAGGGGGTTGGTAAAAGTCAGTGACAAAATCTGCTCGGGCGTCTGTCACCCCAGCAGTCCTGAGGTGGTTTGAAAATCTCTTGGTAAATATGTGCACGCCTTGGGATTTTTCTGGGATTTCGCCCCTTAACACTGAAATAAATCTCAACCATGGATAACTTGTAGATATTTTATGGATATTCAAAATTTAGATGACATTAAATTATATTCTTGTGCATTTTATTGCTCAATCACACCTGACAACTACAGTTTTAGACATTATTATGAGGGACATATCGCAAGGGAAACAATGAAACATGTTTCATTTGAAGGTCTCAGGGAAAAGTCGGCGACAAACTCCGAACCAGCGGGGGGAGAGGGGGTGAAAAGAGGGTGGTACAATATCTCAAGGAAACCAATGCACACCTTGCACTGTTGTACCAGAAACATATCGTAAGAGGGGTTTTGCGCCGACTTTCCCCCTAAAAACGGAAAAAGTCGCAAAGTGTGGGATACCCTTTATGAACATAGGGGGATGGAGTAATTGTTGCTCCCAATTTGCTGCATAAATGAGATGTTATGATATATGCTATCGTTACGTCCCTGTGATTGCTTTATCGTAATAATATCATTTAATGAGTACTCTCGATACTTTATTGCTGCATCCCACCTTCAAATTCTGCATAATGATGTCACATTTTTCAGCAGCATGACTAGTTCAGTAACCAGTATCCGGGTATGTTGCTGGGAAACACCTTTCTTTCGGATAAGAGCATGTTTGATATTACGGAGAGGTGCGTTATCTGGTGGGCCCCTGGTATGGCTGTAGAGACCCAATAGCCAAATTTCCAAATCTGTGCTTTTCGGTGAACCATGTTCAGTATGTGGGTTGCCCTCCTCTCATCTTGGAACGGTATTTCTGGATCCATATGACTGTAGTTTTTACTCGTCATTCTATTCGAACCTATATTGTTATTTGTAGGCATGTATAATCTAATCATGTATGATTTAGTATAATCTGCAATTCATCGTATAAAGGGATAGCAGTCAGATATCAGTACTACTATGTTTGATATTACAATTCATCTTAGCCTGCATGTATAAACGTACCTAACGGTTTAACATTGGGATCTCGTGCTCAACAGGCTTGCGAGTGCGATAACTCGTACTCAATGGGCGATAGACAGATACATATTTCCAGGCTAAGATGAAATCAGAGACATAGTCGTGCTTGGTCTAAGTCAACATTCGCCATCTCGGTTGGAGTGCTTCAGAATATTCACTTCGCTATCGCCTCGTTCACACTACTGCGCACTCCAAACTTGATGGCGAACGGGGACATAGACCAAGCACTCATCAATTCATATCATAGCAAGATTATCGTATTATTCATATTTAACATTTCAGACACCCAAACTGAACACATCTGACCAACAGTCATAGTGTTCATTCCACGCTTGCTCTCCTCTGCATAACAACAACCTTCGGTCTGGATAAGTGATTTTAATTACGGAAATTCCCAATCTCACAGGACGGGTGTTTTACCGAGAGGGACCAGAAGGAGAGAGCGGGGAATGGCGTCAGTTCCTAAAATTCATGACAGAGTGGGACCACTGAACATGAGCATGGATTCAGGTTCCTGGGCTGCCACTCTGGCGTCACCTGGCTCCAACTACCCATGCTCCCCAAGAGCAACGAGTCGCGCTAGTCCTAATTAAAGTTCAGTCAATAAAGCCTTAATCTATCGATGGGTGATTACAACACTGCAGATTACACCTCGCCACGGTTAGGGCTTGGCCTGTGAGCAGGGTACCTGGTGTGTGTATGGAGGTCGTGCCTAATGCGGCCTCATTTATGTCGTCCGAGGTCGGTATCCATAAACGTCGTTTCCATTGGCCGATGAAAACGGCGTAGATTTTTTCAGCTGCCCTAAAGGTCCGTCCGTTGTGCTACCGACTGTATGTTGGTATCAATTTATCGGTGAGGGTGCCTTGTTTTCACTGTTTCTACTGTTTATTCAAGGTACAGATTAATTTGTGAGCATTGTCTGCACGTCTGGATCCAGTCACCGGATTGGCGTACACCAAAAATTCTTTCGCTGGTTCTCGATTGTAGATCGATGCCAAATAGTCTGCCATATGGAAACCTGTGCTTTACCACTTGCTGACAAAATGATCGACAGTTTTTAGGAACCACTCGTTGTGATATGCAAATAAGGGGAGGGTGGGGAGCGTGTTAAAAATCCGCTCATGATATATTACCGATTTTGCTTATCGATGGTCTATTTCTAGCCGACATCCATGTTTTAGTGTTTGTTGCCGGCCAGTTCGAATTTCTTCCCAACAGAATCAAACTGTGCTGAAATGATCTGCGAAGGATCTCTTCAGAAGTGGCACCAAATAAATCCAAAAGTTGGATCATTTTGCTGACCTTTTTATTTTATGGCCCAGTTGACACCTACCGATTTTGACCACGGATCATGGCAATTAGCGCCACCGACCAATTATATGAGCCTTCTGTTGCTATAATCGTCAGGTGCATGGAAACAAAGAGGGTCAACGTTTCTTCGCTTACGCAATATAGTTCCACCGACCGACTTCTTGTAATCTTGACGAAATGTCTCCATGTTAAATTCATCGGCGGCTGAATGAATTTGAGTGTCAAAAATCGGTCGGCGTCTACTATTATTCTTATTGAAAACCAGCGTCTATTTTGACTGCTACCGAACCGATGATATATCTCAAACAGAACCGCCGACCGTGTTTTTATAGGTTGTATACAATCGGTGGCTTTTGCGTTCGCAGCTGGAAACGTGACATCCTGTAATACGGTAGCAGGAATCAACTCTAGAACCCCGTGGATTTGACAGCGGGAAGTCATATTTTGCTTTTAGTGCCACCTCTGTAATATCTCTAAACGACTCTTGATCCCAACAGTATCTTTCACAATACGCCCTAATTTATATAGGACTCTTCTCTCTTTATGACAACCTGTTATTCATAGACCATTACCATGCGACTATTCCACACGTCTCCCTTCATTTAACACTGATTCAAAACAATATTTTGATAATGATTAAAAAGATCTTGAATTTATCTTAGCCTGGTATAAACGTCCACAGGCTTAGCATTACGAACTCGTTCTCAACAGGCTTGCGAGAATGGTATCTCGTTCTCAACGGGTGATAAAGAGATGAATATTTCCAGGCTAAGATAAAATCAGAAACATATTCGTGCTTGGTCTGAGTCCCTGTTCACCATATCGTTTGGAGTGCTTCAGAATATTCCCTCGGCTATCGCCTCGTTCATATTACGGAGCCCTCCAAACTCGATGGCGAACGAGGACACAGACCAAACACTCATCAAGTTCCTTCTTAATCCTTCACGATAAAGAGTAGTGATTTTGATATACTATTGATTGATATTGCCGGTATACAATTCTGAAACACAGACCAATTTTCTTCCATATTAGAATCGATTTTAATTGAAATCATAATTTAATATCATTCACCTTATGTTATACACAAATATCTGTGTTTAGGAAGTGTAATAGGAGAGCTACCTGTGATTGAAAGATTTTCTGATTGGGTTAAACATTAGCGTTTTACAAATGGGTTCCCTCAGTGTCATCGCACCTGCTACCAGTATATTCACGAGTTAGCAGCCTCGTATCTTATTGCACATTTATTTATATTGAGTCGTGCTCAATCTTATGAATGATTTCAAAGAACGCCCAGCCGATTATTTACAGTATAGAAGTTCATTCTTTATTCATAGGCACAGAGGCAACATATGTACAGCAAATATAAGGAAAAATAGCAATTGAGACAAGCATAAGTGTCGTGCCCTGCCCTGGTTACTAAACATATAGTACCACCGTCGAGTTGGATTCTTTGTACTGGAATCAGGGTCAAATCATATAATGATGCTGACATCAGGCCATTTGAACTCCACCTGGCCTTATCCATCGAAACTTAATCGATTATCGTGATGTCACAGTTCTTATTCTCCTGTGCTATATCGATGTTGATCCGGCCTTAGCAAAACCCACCCACAATGCCGCCCAGTCCGATGATTTTCCCGTGGCCTTCCCTGTCCTGGCTTGACCTACTCCATTGACTCTGCCCGTCCCTTATTCTTTTGCACGTCGACTTCTCAGCCGACCCAACCCGAGACTGCCGAGCACATCGTTTGTCACGCGATCCTCCACGGTCCCTGCCCACAACTTCACGATCAAATCCCGTTCAATCTTCTCCCAAACATCACGGCCAAAGGCTCGTTCAACACCCAGCAATACTCCATGACCCCACAATCCTGAACTCTACTAGTCTTTGCTGGGGCGACATTACACCGCCCCTTTTTCTACACCCATTCTGCCCTTGTCACACCCGCTGCTGCCAAAACCCCACCTGAAGCAGCTCCCAGCTTCGTTAAGCCACGCCCCTGCCTGTGCCCCTTTCCCATCGACTCCCTTCCGCCCTGAACCCGGTGTGATGCCGTCGTCGCGGCCGATCATGGCCGGTAAATAGCCGCTGAATCAAATATTCATACGCCGGTGATTGCGGGTGGAAGTGACGCGGTGCGACGGGGATCTGTCTGTCTGTGCGTGTGAGTGGCGTCCCCGGGTGGTGGATCCAGACACAGACTGAGGGCAGGCAGTTTCCGGTGCACTGTGTCAGCTGTGGAGCTGGCGCCCATATGTAAAATCACGTGGGTTTTTTTTCGGGAGTCATCAGTCTTAGCTAGGCATTGAAAACAGTATGCATCTATGTAGTACACACATAGCACATTATCAATTCTTTCGTTCAACTTCCGGTTTAAAATCATTTGCCATAGGAATTTTTTTGTACACACGTTGTGTTTCATCAGTTTGCAGGTCCTGACCGTTTAGAAGTCTGTCGTGTTTATAAGCTATCGGTAAGGACCAGTTTGCGGTCTTATAAATAGGGCACCGTTTACAATAAGCCCAGTTGAAACTGCCGCAAAAGTCCAGCAGATAGTGATATGTGCGGAGAATGATAGTAGTGTTAATAGTAGTCATCAGTAGTACCAGAATTCGTATACAATCAGGTGTTGTTTGACATCGAATAAGTTTTACAAAGAAACCCAATGAGACGAGCTGTTGTTTGGTGCTTAGAATAGTTTTTGATTCTTAAGGTATCAATTGACAAACGGCCATTAACTAAACCTTGAAGAAAGAAGCCAAAATCAGAGGATTGTGCCATTCTAGACGTTACGAGGCTTTGTGAGGTGGTGCTGGGCTCTATTGGGATAAGAACCGATCCGAGAAAATTCAAAATATTCGAATAGGTGAAGTTGATGAGGGGACAGTAGATTCTAGATTACAGTATTTAACTGACAAATGATATGAGAGGAAAGCAGGGGAATCTACAGAGGATAGCTGCTATAGAGAAGAGGGCAAAGTGCGAGTTGGGAAACCATTGACTAATGCAGAAGCCACAAAATGGAGGATAAAGAGAAGTGGGCTGAATGCATATAGGAGAGAGGAGAGAAGAGGGGAGGTGAAGCGATGTGTGCGCAATGATTCTCCAGTGGCAGAATATGTGCTATTTGTACATTCCCAATAACAGAGCCGCGCTATGTACGCGTGTACACTGCTGACTTGAGGACTCTCAATAGGCGCTGGTTGTGGTGGATGGGTTGTTTAGGAGATGGGGTGACACCAGTGCGGAACTCTCATTGTGGCCTGCGGACGGCGCCCCATGAATGGTAGTAGAGAGCACGCCCGCCTCGACATTCAGTCCCCAGCATCATTTCCCCTCATTGTTGCATTATAGACAGCTTTTTTGCCGCAGAGTTAGTGTGGAAAGGAAGGTACCTTGACTGCGGTTTCGTGTCTGGGGCAATGCCATGCCTGTGGATATTTACGCATTCGGACTGTCATAATGAGGAATAGACTTGATGGCAATGCAAGGAGTGCATTTTTCTATTGCTTTATCAAGGAGGGAGTAATACTAATAATCATATTTACTCTGACGAGGACGAATATGACATGCAGCTTCCCTCATATTCATTTCGTTCATTATTTTCAAAGCACTCCAATGGTTTCAAAATCTAGGACATAACGGCTATAATCTGTCGTCTCACCAGGCTCATTCTCACAGAACCAGTGCAACTAGGGTTAGGGGGGTCAAAAATAAAAATGTTGGAAGATGGTAAAAATAATTATGGGGTTCTATTGTCTATGGAGTGGACCATTTTCCCCTAAAATAGTATCAGTTAAATATTGAAAATGTGATCATGGTGGCCCATGGAACATATGTATGTCAAAAAATTGTCTTACAGCGTGGACAAAACTCCTAATTTAATTGAAAACAAGGAAAATAATCAAATTTTAATCATTCGAAATTGCTAAATGGCTTATATAATAAAACATAGGTAGTATGAATAATATAATAACTTTTCATACTGAGATAATTAGATTTTCCCTTCAGTATGAACCAAAAATTGAATTTTTAAAACCTGAAAACCATGATTTTTAGGTTATTTTAAAATTTACAAATACAACGTTTGTTGTGGCTTTTTTGAAAAAAATTAATAAGGTAAGTCAAGTCCAGCTTACTATTCTATAATATGTATACCTTCAGGTGAGTCATCCCTTTTTTTGCTAAAAAATGTTTGAATATCCATAATTAGTCATTAATAAATTGTATAGTTTTTTTCAATTTTTGTCCATGCTGTAAGAGACTAATAGTAGGCTAATATCAGCCGCATGTGGGTAGAGTACTAGAATTTGTTTCTTTGCTTTTTCAAAAGATTAATACTATAAAATTGATCTATTTAACTAAATAAACATTGAAAGCTATAAGAATATATGGGGATAAAACCCAAATATTTGATTAAATAATAATAATGACTATGCTTGTACAAGTTCCTGAGAATATTTCTCCTATACCACACGTTGGCAAGAGAGACATAAATTTGGTTAAAAATACCATAATTCTCTTCTAAATACACTAGAAAATTGTACTATATCTTCTGATTTATTTATATTAATACAGTATTATGGTTTGGATTTCACACACAAAAAATTGCATGCTTTATGGCCCAGTCACATTAGGAAGCTTACGGAAAAGTAACCGAAGAAAAAAAGTCCATCCGTTGACGGCCGTTATACAACCGTTACACCTCCGGTAGACGTCCGTTGATCCATACACCTGGGCAACATTCCTACATCTTACATCTCTATATCCCTACATCCCCACATCCATACACCCAACATCCCTACACCCTACCACTCTACATCCCCACATCCCTATATCCCCACATCCTACATCCCTACATCCTACATCTCTACATCCCTACATCTCCACATCCATACACCCCGACATCCCTATATCCCCACACCCTACATCTCTACATCCTCACATCCTACATCCCTACATCCTACATCTCTACATCTCTACATCTCCACATCCCCACATCCATACATCCTTACATGCTACATCCCTACGTCCATGCATCCCTACATCCATATATTTCTTTATCCCTACATCCTACATCCCTATATCCCTACATCCATATATCCCTACATCCCTACATCCCTATATCTTACATCTCTACATACAAAAATGATCTGGCCTTTGTATACGAGCCCCCTCTCTTTGCCAAGTCACATATTACCGGGATGTAGGGATGTAGGGATATATGGATGTATGGATGTGGGGATTTAGGGATGTAGGGATCTGGGGATGTAGGATGTGGGGGTGTAGGGATGTAGGATGTAGGGATGTAGGATGTCGGGCTGTAGGATGTAGGATGTAGGGATGTAGGAAGTAGGGATGTGGGCATAGGGATGTAGGATGTAATGATGTAGTGATGTAGGATGCAGGCATGTAGGGATATATGGATGTATGATGTAGGAATGTGGGCATAGGGATGTGGGATGTAGGGATGCAGGATATATGCTCACGCCTTCCATTTTTCTAGGCTATTCATGCCTAAACATTCACGTTGGCAAGAGAAAGATAAATTTGCCTGAAAATACCAGAATTCTCCCCATTTACAATAAAAAAAAAAAAAAATATGATAAGCAAAATTGACCCAGTTCAGTTATCAGTTGCATGCTTCCATAGGCTTTTAATTAATGACTGAAATTCCACGTTGGTAAGACAGTGTAGAATTAGCCTGAAAATAACATATTCCACCTATATGAAACCGAAATATCAATATGATATGCTACAATTTTATCAGAGTAAGCTCTTATCACTATCATATTGTAAAAAAAGCAAAATCAACCCAGTTCAGATATCAGTTACATGCTTCCATAGGCCTTTAATGACTGAAATTCCACGTTGGTAAGACAGTGTAGAATTAGCCTGAAAATAACATATTCCACCTATATAAAACCAAAATATCAATATGATATGCCACAATTTTATCAGAGTAAGCTGTTATCACTATTATATTGTAAAAAAAAAAGCAAAATCAACCCAGTTCAGTTATCAGTTGCATGCTTCCATAGGCTTTTAATGACTGAAATTCCACGTTGGTAAGACAGTGTAGAATTAGCCTGAAAATAACATATTCCACCTATATAAAACCGAAATATCAAAACGATATGCTACAATTTTATCATAGTAAGCTGTTATCACTATCATATTGTAAAAAAAGCAAAATCAACCCAGTTCAGTTATCAGCTGCATGCTTCCATAGGCTATAAATGACTGAAATTCCACGTTGGTAAGACAGTGTAGAATTAGCCTGAAAATAACATATTTCACCTATATGAAACCGAAATATCAATATGATATGCTACAATTTTATCAGAGTAAGCTGTTATCACTATCATATTGTAAAAAAAGCAAAATCAACCCAGTTCAGATATCAGTTACATGCTTCCATAGGCCTTTAATGACTGAAATTCCACGTTGGTAAGACAGTGTAGAATTAGCCTGAAAATAACATATTCCACCTATATAAAACCAAAATATCAATATGATATGCCACAATTTTATCAGAGTAAGCTGTTATCACTATCATATTGTAAAAAAAAGCAAAATCAACCCAGTTCAGTTATCAGTTGCATGCTTCCATAGGCTTTTAATGACTGAAATTCCACGTTGGTAAGACAGTGTAGAATTAGCCTGAAAATAACATATTCCACCTATATAAAACCGAAATATCAAAACGATATGCTACAATTTTATCATAGCAAGCTGTTATCACTATCATATTGTAAAAAAAGCAAAATCAACCCAGTTCAGTTATCAGCTGCATGCTTCCATAGGCTATTAATGACTGAAATTCCACGTTGGTAAGACAGTGTAGAATTAGCCTGAAAATAACATATTTCACCTATATGAAACCGAAATATCAATATGATATGCTACAATTTTATCAGAGTAAGCTGTTATCACTATCATATTGTAAAAAAAGCAAAATCAACCCAGTTCAGTTATCAGTTACATGCTTCCATAGGCCTTTAATGACTGAAATTCCACGTTGGTAAGACAGTGTAGAATTAGCCTGAAAATAACATATTCCACTTATATAAAACCAAAATATCAATATGATATGCCACAATTTTATCAGAGTAAGCTGTTATCACTATTATATTGTAAAAAAAAAGCAAAATCAACCCAGTTCAGTTATCAGCTGCATGCTTCCATAGGCTTTTAATGACTGAAATTCCACGTTGGTAAGACAGTGTAGAATTAGCCTGAAAATAACATATTCCACCTATATAAAACCGAAATATTAAAACGATATGCTACAATTTTATCATAGTAAGCTGTTATCACTATCATATTGTAAAAAAAGCAAAATCAACCCAGTTCAGTTATCAGCTGCATGCTTCCATAGGCTATTAATGACTGAAATTCCACGTTGGTAAGACAGTGTAGAATTAGCCTGAAAATAACATATTCCACCTATATAAAACCGAAATATCAATATGATATGCTACAATTTTTTCATAGTAAGTTGTTATCACAATTCTATTCTAAAAAAGAGCAAAATTAACCCAGTTCAGTTATCAGTTGCATGCTTCCATAGGCTATTAATGACTGAAATTCCACGTTGGTAAGACAGTGTAGAATTAGCCTGAAAATAACATATTTCACCTATATAAAACCGAAATATCAATATGATATGGTACAATTTTATCATGGTGAGCTAAAAAATGGTGTACTAAAAAAAAGCAATATAGTAAAGGAGACAGACAATTTTTATTTGTAAGGTTCATAATAGTTTTCCAATAATTTCTAACATTTAATAGCATCATTATATTATGTCCAGGCTGCAAGAGATTACATATCCTGAGCTAGATGCACAAATTTCAATAAAAGATAATTTTCAATTTGTGGGTTGATTTTTTTTTTAATTATGTATACATACCTCCTAGAGCTACATAACTAGCACAGTTTGATTTCTTAAATATTCAAATATAAGGAAATATATAAGATTTTAGCTATTACACATAAATTGATAAAAAACTAGCTTTCTAACAGTGATAGGGTTACATATTAGATTTAATGTTTTTATAAACATTTCTTGACCTAAACAACTCAATTTTTTTGGTAGATTGGAACAATTCTAGGTAATGAATGCCCTTGTGTAGTTGGACAATGTTTATTCATTTCATGTAATAAACTAAAAACGTTCCAAAAAAATGTCCATGCTGCAAGACCTGTAACTTCACCAACCTTCATTTGGCTATAACTTTTTCAAAAATGAGTAAATTTTGAGTAATTTTGCAGAGAAATATATGTTGCACGCAGATTCCTTATAGAAAAATACGAAATTCACCTTCCTCTAAACTTTATATCAATTATTTCCAAAAAATAGGTTTTTCAAATTATTTATATCTCTATTTTTGTTGATTTTTAGCTAATTTTGAGCCTCTGGTGCTTTTAATATACATATTTAACATATAAAACCTATACTCCCCCTCGAGCACTCATAGAGATACATCTATTAATTCAAAAAAAAATAAAAATTACACACTAGGAAGTTGCTGGTAGGCCGGACAGGGCTAAAATTGTAGTTGCACTGCTTCCATGATATTGAACCACCAATGTGTTAACTTTAGCTTCACAATGAGAATTGCATCATGGCCATTAAGTGTCTTTAATGATCTCACCCTGGTATTTTTCTCCATAGGCTTAACATTACGAACTCGTACTCCACTGCCATCAAGTTCGTGTACCCAATACTCAATGGCTAATTGGGTGATTCATTTCATCAATAAATAATGTTATACATGATGAGATAAAATCGGAAACTCACTTGATAAAAATAACCTGGTCTACACTCCACCTCGTTTGATTGCAGAGTAATCCACCCAGCTTCTCTTCGTGAATTACTTTGCAGTCAAACTCGGTGGAGTACGGACCAAGCTATTTTCATCTCGTGGGTTTCCTTCTAAAAACTCTTCAATCTCTGTCATCAAACACTGACTTCTTCCTTAACGCTGTCCAGTCGCCTGGCCTGATTGGCCGTGACATCTGGTTACCTAACCGTTACAACAACCAAAAAACCGTCTGCTATTGTTCCGCCCATCGAATGTCGTCTGGCTAGTGAGTTTTTCCCTCCAAAAATGTCACGTTGGCAATTAAACTCATTACACGCGCTGCAAGTGTTACAGGCTGGTTTTGCTTCGGATCTGCTCATCACTTGACTTGGTTTTCTTTTCTGATGCAACTTTACAAAAAATCGTAACAATATAATGGATCACACTGCTTCATTTTGACTAGATGTGGGAACGACTTGATTTTACTCCGGTAATATTTAACAAAATCATTCGTCCATTTGGAGGTTGGAAAAGCAAGGATCCATTGATCTTCTTTTCGGAGGTGGAGTAAAGCCTGAAAATCATGCATTTACTGTATTGGGGGGAATAAATACACAATTTATCTATTCTAGAATTAAGGAAAATAATACATGCTTTACTATCCTACCCTTCCACAAATTTTAAATTAGTTACATACAAAGTTATACCAAATTGTTTTCAAATCCTATTCCTTTGACAGAAGACAATTATTTGAATGGAAAAACAACAACCACGCTAAATGATATTGAAATTAAAAAGATATCCCCTTTGAGTGAACCATCAATGAAGACATAGTTTACTAGACTCGCAAAAAAAGACATTTTATTTCACATAAAATCAAACCTTCATCACGCCACATGAAGAAAACTATGATTTATCCACGCCAACATTAAACGTTACTTCGACCACGATTCCAACTTCAAACATAGGTACAATCGTGCACGCATATTGGTTACAGAGACTTGTGATCTCAAAGTGGAGGCTCTGCCTGGTGCACACGCATCAGCTTTGATGTCATCGTCTACCGATGTCCCTCTCCCATACCTCAGAATTTAATAGCATCAGATCTCCCGGTGGTGAAAAAAGATTATATAGGGTAAGAGGATGTTTGGCATCAGGGCAACATACGGATTTACTACTTCTACGCTCAGTATGTCAGCCTCGTTGTATTTTTGTATGTGCTTCATACAATTGTTCACATTTACCCTAAACCATCATGAATGGCCTTTGGAGGGAATCGGCTCGTCTCATTATTGCACCTAGGTAGAGATTAAATGTTAATCACATATTTACTTTCTGAACATATCTACTGAGGTAACAGTTGCTGTTCTTAAATCTAGATTATAGTATGACATTGGAACCTGTTTATCGGGTACACTTGAAGTACATTGTAATATATTTATTTCATAAAGACTCCTCCCTCTGCTAACCCTCTCAAAGGTCGCAGTATACGATCCGATTGGATTCTTTCAAGAAAGAGTGCAACGAATGTGACTCAATGGCTCTGCCGTACAAGCTAGATTCTCAACTACTCCATGTAAAAATACCTACTCAGAGATCATGAAGTATGTAACCCAAGCGGTAGAGCCATATGGTGGGATGAGGTCTCTAACCTACGCCCAGAGAAGATTAAACATGTGGAACCTCAGGTATGTTTGCATGAGCTCCGCTTATCAGAGGGAGTATTTCAGGGACGACGCTCAGTGTCTCCTTCGTTATGCCCAGCGATCCACACCTCCATCTGCTCCATCTGCTGGCATGTCGATCTATTCAGCATGAGTTCACCCAGTATTGGGTCAACCAAACGATTCCTGTGACTCATCAATACTAGAGGCAAAAGTAATATCCATTTCCAATAGAAGCGCGGTGCGGCTGTAAACCCACATAGTTTCTGAAAATCTTTCAGATAAAAATTATTTGAATGCAAGTTAATAGTTGATAAAGCAGGCTGCAGCCCGATGAGTCAAAGGGTCAGTCAGTGACTATATTGGCTTTGGAATGAAGCTCCCGTTTTCAGAGTAACATATTAAATCACAAAAAACACCCAAACACACATTAACCTCCATAGATAGGAGCAGTTTGAAAGCAGATTAAGGCTGGACTGCGCTATGCATACTGTTTCTATCTACATCCGATCTAAAATTTGGTCTAAAAAGCTCTATAATTTCAATAGAATGATGCAATGTATCGGATGTATGTGGCTATACCGTACTAAACAAATACATGGTTGTCATTTCCTTTTCGTATTATGCCTTTTTTATTTTTCGACATGCACACCATTTACCTTATGAAATGAAAAGTGAAATGGGTAAAACAAGAAAAAGACCAGATTTACTTCAACACGGTTGGCGCCTGCATCATATCCGGTTCCAATAAAATTAGACCGCTATTGGTGAGTTTACATTAATAACGGTGATTCGTCCCGATGTATACCATTCAGAGTTCGACACCAATTTAAACCGCTAATATTATTATTATTATATATATACTTGTTGAAAGATACTTCAGTAGTATTTTCTCAACTATGTACTATATATATATATATATATATATATATATATATATATATATATATATATATATATATATATATATATATATATATATATCCAATCCGGGAGTCGACAAGGGTCCGGTTCCTCTTCGCTGCGGATAAAGCGTAACCAATATGAATAGCCAAATTGAAGGATCTCCACGTGGCTGTGCCTAGCTCTACACAATGACATGTGAGAACGATTCATCTTCAGAATTAGATTTGTGTGAAGCTTCCCGTCAGACAGTCTCAGTGAAAGCGCCATCACCCGCCCCGCTATTGCACTTCACATTCCACTAGCATCAACCCAGGACACCCTGCCTTCTCCAATCGCCTTCTTGTGACAATCATTTCAAGCTATGTGAAGGAGCTCAGTCTTCATGTTCTCATGCACTCCCACTAACGTCAGTATTGAACTAATTATTTTCCGGTTGAAGAAGAATATAGTGGTCCCTGTAATTTCCACACTAATGATGTTGCTCGGATAGGTAGGACCGTCAGCTAATGTGTGTGTTGCTGGATGTTAAAGTGTGTGTCATCGGCCCCCTGTAGATTGTATCGCCTTACGTTTTTTATCATCTTATCTGAAAGATTCAATCTTGCTATGATATGTCCCTAGGAGTACCTATGTTGTACACTATACCAACACATATCACTTAACTCACCAACCAGCCGGGGATAACATTAATTTTGGGATTCTAGGGTTGAAACCAAGTAATGCTTAAAATGTTTTTTGAACAAGATTGTTTATTAATCGGGCAATTTCTGAATGGAAGAATTCTGATGAAATTTAATCAATTGTTGTAAATGAAATAGTATCGTTTATAGTATCTTAAAACTATACATATATAGATACTACAAGGGCAAAATTTGTGCATTAGTATATATAATGCACAGTAAAGTACAAGTCGATGTGACCCAGCAGAAGCACTCCGTTATACAAAAAAAACATTTTCAGTTTCCATTTTGGTAATGTGAAATGTTAAGGTTATCGACCCTGGCATGTTATGGGCAGCTGCAAATAGACGAACAATGGTCAAGAGTCTGCCATAGTCCTTTGTTTGAGGTGACCTCACCATTAAGACTGCTGCTGCAGTAACATGATTCCTCTTTG
Organism: Alentia gelatinosa; assembly: GCA_950022655.1. NCBI lineage: Eukaryota > Metazoa > Annelida > Polychaeta > Phyllodocida > Polynoidae > Alentia > Alentia gelatinosa. The sequence continues at coordinate 44,241,463 of OX465582.1, forward strand.
TTTCTAAAGGCCTAAACATTTTCTAGCCATAAAGTCTGCGCTGCTTTATATTCCTATAAATAGACTGTTTTCAAAGATAGCTAAGATTTCTTCGACATTGAAATCACATGTAAAATCTTCATGTGAAGTACAAGAAAGTAGAGTAGGAGAAAAAGATAGCGGCTTTAGTGTATTGATTTCCCACCATACGCTACGGGCGTAGAGCTACTCCTTGTCAATCGCCTTTTTCCACTGTCCTACCACCTAACGCAATGTCTCCATTGATTTATAATCAGTCCTAATGGAACACAAATGCTTTGAGCTGAGCGAGCATTGATTGCACTCAGAAGTACCACAACTGCTATATTTTATTATCGTTAATAAATTGAATCAATTCGGAGCCTTATGCCAGACCATCAAAGTATATTGTCTTCTGTCATATCACTTGAGGCCTGAAGCCAAAACGGTTTATGGAAGTTATTTCCACATACTCTAGTGGGTGAGTATCAGCATGAACTACCAAACCCTAATGGAAGACGCCATAACATCTCGATCATGATCAAGTAGGAATAGCGATGCGGTATACGATGCGTACAGCTTGAGCGACTACTGGTAAGTGACTGGGTTTGATTTTGTACGTGACTTGACAGGTGAGTGAGTTTTTGCCGACCTAGTTTGTGCCTCTCCTATTGGTGGGTGTTGTACATGCGACTTGATCGTTCATTTTGATTGGACTTTGGTTGACCTGGGTGCTGGTCACTGGTGTGTGTGTGTATGGGTTTATATGTGTGTGTGTGACCTCTGGTGTGGGGCCTGTGAACCAATATTCTGTGTCCTGCCCATTGGGGGTTTTCATGGTAGAACGTTCAGAGGAGTATCTGGGTTGTTTATATAGGGGAGGCTTGTCTTAGCCTCCCACCTTACCAGCAGTTTCGAAAAATCTCATCAGGCTATGATTGGCTGTATATTTTTCTGTGTGTTTGTGAGAACCCCACTATTTTGTGTGTTTTTCACTGGTTTTCCCTTTACAGTCCGTATCCAGGTCACTTACGTCGCTTGGATAACCCTTAACGGAGTGTAAATTAGGTAAAATTTCCTCTCCTGTGTGCGTTACATGATCTGGTGGATCTGTGAATGCTTTTGATCAAAAAAGATTTCTGACGTGGCATTCAGAAGGGGTATTCATCCATATCTACTATCCATGATGTTCATCCCTGAAGGGGCCTGGCTTCCAAGTCTGTGGATCCAGTTGTACTCAATCTTCACTCTCAGTAGTTTGGCTGCCTTACTGTTTGGGTGTCTATAGACGAAGTCTAAGATGCTGAACTCTATGTCTTCCCCACCATTGTGGTCTCCATCATTGAAATGTTTCGGTACGTCACTAATCTTGCTTTTGTGTTTGACCGAATAAAGGTGTTCTCTCATCCTTTCTTCGATCTTTTGATTGGTTTGTCCCACGTACTGGGTTTTACATCTTTTGCAAAAAAGATTTTCGACCGAAAGCGTTCACAGATCCCACCAGATCACGTAACGCACACGGGAGAAGAAATTTTACCTAATTTATAAGGAGGTATAGCCTTGTTAGTAATTCCCATTTTTTTGGTAATTTTTCATAACTGATGAAATGTAAAAGCTGGAGGTGTAATACGGATCAATACCGCGAATAAACTGGGCTCCCAGTTGTGCATTGACCGATTGGTCTTATCCTTCGACTACAATGCATCCCGATAATTGACTATGAACCGTGAGTAATGTAATCTACGTCGGCAGCTAATTCCAACACATCCACAAAGCACCTTCTAGCGCTCAGGAAGCGATCGACAGTTTGCAATTTGTTTGCGGTCTCTAATGTATTCTTCATCAAAGCAGACCGCCTTCACTTAATCAACTGCGAGACGGATGCTATGGATTTAAGAACAGAGTGATTATATCTGATATATAGCTTGTCAACCTCTAATGGAAAATGCCATGGTATATCCATTGGTACTTAGACTACCTTATAATTAACGAGCAATATGTGTGATGAATTCCGTGATGAAATAGAGGCAACATGAAAATTTAACGCGTGCTCTCTCTTTACCAATTTACGACGGCGGATTGTGTGGTGGTAAGCAAATGGTGGTAAAAACAGATACACGACAAGTGTCAGTCCAGAGTGTTTTTGATACATTCAGAGTCAAAGCGGTGAACAGCGCTGTGAGACCTGGATGTGGCCGATAGTGCTGCTGATACCCGGCGTCAATACGCCCTGATAGCCTTCGTCGGCAAGCTACCAGCCGTCTAAATCACCTCCGCAGATTGTATAATAAAGCCCACCGCTTTGACTGCGCCACCTCCCACTGGAGGCGCTGCCATCGGGAAAAGGCGTGACCACAGTTTTCCGAAAAAGCCCTGAACCGGAGTATGGGTAAAGGATAGTCGTATGAGCAAGTGGGATGAGGATTCTCAATGCCAAAAGGAAAGATACCTCCGGTGTGGCTTGTACAAAATGACCTGGTTAATAACATGTGTCCTATATCTATAAGATAATCAGTAATCACTTATGTTAAGGTATTTTTAAAAGCGCGTGAACTATAGGTACTTGAGAATTTGTTAAAAGAAAGTGGATGGTTTTATAGACATATATGATATGTATGGTTGCTATAAGGAACTGTTGAACAGCACAGCAAAAGCGATGGTGGTAGATATTTCTGGAGGACTTGGTATTCGGAAAGGGGTTAGGGATTGCGGGAGGCATGAGGCATGCATCTATCCTGCTGTCAGTGGGTGAGGCGGACGGATCAGGAGGTACTCTATAGCAACACAAGGTGGTAGCATAAATCACAGCGCGTGCGCACACCTCCGACTAATTCAATGAAAAGGGGCGCCACCAGAGGGCGCCCCAAAGGGAGACGCTACCGTCCAAGAACGAGGCTGTTTTCAGGTCTCACCAAACAACTTTCCACACCGAGTCCCTTGCAAAGCAGGTCTCACAGTCGGATTACTGACGAGATGGTGGAGGTGCGGGCAGGAATAGCAGGCTTTACCGCGAAATCACGGAGACCCCCGAATAGTATTTGTAGTGATTTACACGTCGAACCAGAAGTACCCATTTTGAGGTAGTCTATCATTAATGTATATCAAATAGGGATTGCTCTGATTATCAAGATAATTTATCTCTTAAAGATATGGTGAAAAATATTCTTTAGATTTTGTGGTTTTCCTGTCCGTAAAATGATCATTGCATGCTAACCCAACCTATAGTATCCAGGGCAGTGGTCCAGGGCGTCGATCCTCAGTTGGCAGCGCCCAGAGTGGTGGCCAGGCGAAGCGAAGCCCTAGACCAGGACTGGTCTGGCTTGAGGGACCCTCCTCTTGTCACCAGGAGGGACAGCTGTAGGGCTCTCCAGGCGCCCCACTAGGAGACAGCCAATGGAGTTAGAAGGAACCCGAGGCCCAAGTACGTACTTCTCTACTCGGGGCTTCAGCACGGAGAGCGAAACGCGGGCATGTATGCTTATTGGATACGTCCTTGAGCAGTCAACTGCTGGCACTCACTACGGTCACACAGACCTGGGGCCCCCTCCACCTCCAGAACACCCTACCACCCGTCCTCCCAGGTCTTGTAGGAGCCCCCGGCACCCTGATTCCGGTACCTTTAGAGTATCAAAGGACGTTGCTGGGATCTACATGGTTTCGATCAGCAGTCCAAAGATATTCGGTATTCAGACGGACATGCAGTACAGGAATCTAGAGAAGATAATCTCGTGTCATTACATGTTTTAGATATCTGACGATGTGCCTGTCACCATGCTATAAGTACTTCTTATGTATGCCTTTATGCCATCGAGCCTAACATTTTCAAGATAAGGGAGCAGGCTTACAATAATCACTCACGATTTATGGTCAGGGAGGAGCTGTGGGAGAATCATAACAATTTCCATTATCGATCTCCATTATAGACTCAGAAGCTACTCGTCATAAACATGACAATCCTTTCGGATTCCTTTTCTTAAGTGTTATGATCACACAAATACAAATCATATCATACTAAAACTGTTCAATGCACCTCCTCAAATTGTGGTCAAGATGGAAATCTGCTCTATAGAGTCTGTGTAACTGCTCCGTTGTAACAGCTCCAGACGGATACAGATTAACATTTATGCTACATGTATACAATATTAGTTAGAAGAGTAGCATTGGCTAAATATGTAACTAGTTGTCGGATCGATCGTTGGAGGTTACCTATAAAAGATATTCTTAATTGACATTTCGGGATCCTGCACTCTCTAGAGCCCTGTCCGCACCCTATCACAGATTCGTTTTCACCGTAGCCTCGTCCTTATTCTAGCTACATCATATAAGCACGACAGTGAAAGTTCCTTGCGCCCGGCGACCACCGACTACGATATGACTCCGATATGGTCTAAGATGCACCTTCCGATAAAAAAATCAAAATCGCGTCGGAAGGTCACCTAATATCGGGGCAGTTGACCACGTTTCTGCGATTAGACACCGATTGAAAAACCCATACAATGTGTGGTGGATTGTTATGTCTAGACACATGTCTACGATTTTGCACCTTCCCGATCTGTCTCCGATATTTGCTTTTTGTATCGGTGCCATATCGGTAGGTCTAAATTTCTATCGTAGTAGGTGGACGCCAGACCTTATTCTAATCAAACCGCTGAAGTCCGGGAATACGTCAGCACCCAGTGACTAACATCAGGAGCAGCTCTTGCTCAAGCCTGGAGGGACGTGCCCCAGTGCTGGTGTAGATAACGCCAACAGTTCCGTCCTTCTTCCATGGAAACCCCCGTTGGGCACGACCAGGTGACAGATCACTCGTTGGGGGCCAATCTACCCACGAGACATTCGATGAGGACCTGAGGTATTGTGTGCAGGTGCGTGAGTTGGTGTGTGAACATCTACAAGCGATTCCCTGGTCTGTGAGCCCCAGAACAAACCGCCATTTTCATCCATGCTGATTTGTAAAAGTCTAGACATAGTTGAGATATCTATTTTACTCCTGAATTTCTCATGCTTTTACTGATTAGCCTCCTGTGGCATCATTAAATACAGGGTGACTGTAGGGAAGGTGCATGTATGCAAATTATTCAGAAAACGCAAAGGAGCCCAGTAGACAGGTTAAACTATTGCATAGGGTCCCTTTTCAAATGTGATATGGCATGATAAATATGTAACACTTTGTTGCCAAATACTACTGAGTATTGTAGATCTATTCACAAAATGGTATTCTTTGTTTTGTGCTATTTGGAGGTGTAAAAGTGTGAGTGCCTCTGGCAAGGTGCGGACCTACTTCGTTTTCTTTACTAAATAAGAGATAACATCTGATGAGTCGAACTCAGATACAATTTTTATCCTTGTCTCCACCCTTTAGAGAGGTCTCTAATGGTAGGTTCTACTGTTTGATAATTAGGTTTATAGTGTCATGGTTTTATGACATATGACAATGTCCATAATTTAGTCCAAAGCAAGTGCTTGAGAATTTGTGGTGACCCTAGACCCAAACCCACCAACGCCAATCCACGCCGATAAACCCCCCGATACACGCCGATATAAAGATGGCCAGATCGTAGTATGTCGGTAGGTCCATATCGTAGCGTATCGGTGTGTATCAGTGCGAGTCATAACGTGTTATGAGGGTGCAGAAAAAGGTGACCATGGTCCCTATGCACCTCACGATGCAGCTAGTGCACTAGTACAGGGCTTGAGGTAGAATTTGCATACTTTCCATGTTTGCAGGTCAGAATTACCCATATATAGTCTAGGTAATCTGTAAATTTCATAATTTCCGATTGATTATTTCACATGTTTTCCTGGCCAAATGCAGCATCAATGCACTCCGATACACACCGATACACTACGACAATTGACCATGTTTCATTGTCGTAGATACCCTATGATAGGGAGAGGGGCCCTCACGTATTAGTTTATATTGGTGTGTATCAGTAGGGTCATCGTAGAAACCTTACTTACTTCCGCGATATCGGCTACGATCTTGATTTTGTATCGGGAGGTCAAACTGTTTATGTTCTGTTGTCGTCCTAATCTGCATGGTATGTATGCATATAGTTAACAATTAGATGTTCAAAAGAGAGGATTTTCGTGCTGAACTTGGTCTTGTGATATATAAAATAGTAAACACTGTATTGTATACGCTCTCCTCGAAAATTCGCTCACGAGCTTCTTAGTAATATGCTTGAGATGCCCAGTGAGCCGCACGGCTTGAAGACCTCTTTGCTGATTATCGCAGCCCCGTCTTTGCCTCTAGCCACAGTCGACCATGCGACAAGATCGAATCAGAGATTTATTAGATCTTTAAAATCCCGTGCATCACGCTGCCTCTGGGCGGCAGAATATAGGCTCCGATATGCCCACAAGACATGGCCCACTGCACATTATACTTAGCAGAGCTATGATTGATGTGATACATTTAGAACGAATCTAGGTTATTTTGGGACTTGTAGAGAAATAAGGTTCATTTTGTGCTCCCAGTGGTGTAAGGCAACTTCCATTGGAACTGCGTGTCTAGAGAAATAATCGCTAGATACCATGCAGAGGCTATGATTTCCATGGATTTATCTGATGACAGGGCATTATAATGGTTACGGTACATGAGATATAATATGAAAGAGAAGCTAACATAGACACACTCATCAGTAAGCTTAAGGAAGGCAATATTCATTTAAAACAGACTATATAGTTAAACTAGCCAAGAGGTATTAAGTATTGCAAGGCTGCTCAATCGGATACTCTTTTTTTGTTGAAAATATGTGTAATGACCAGGAAAGACATATTCAATGAAGTTAAACATCAATCTTTCCTATCACTCGCCCCCAGAGGCATACATGACTGAAAACTTACAGTATATAATACATCACAGGGACAATTCAATAGATACACACAGGACTGAAGAATTGTTCCCACAATATATTTCCAACATTTAAGGGCGATCGTTTAATCCCGACTGCGAGCACTTATTACATGTTTTTATACGTAATATGTAGTTAGCTCTTCAAATAACACCTAACATTAGGATGTTAGTTTATGGTGACACAAAGAGTGATAACTCCATTAAGTGATTCGACTACAATGAAAGTATATAGTCTTCTTATAGAATTATATAGTTCCCTGAAAAGGAAAGGGATGATACACAATCAACTTGATGTCTAATTGTATGGATCAAGCATATGACGAGGAAAATAAATCAAATTGCTTACTTTAGATCCCTTATTGTTTTCAATGATGATAAACTGGTCTTGCGTACAACATATATAGGTCCATGTATATAATAGTATATCAAATTCCAAGTATTCGTGGTACCATTTTTCTAGATGTGACATTAGTGCAGATATATGGAAATTCCGGCTGTGAGGATTCATCTCAGGACCAATACACCTAAATATCTAAACCAGACACACCAGGCTTCTTTCTTATGTAATTATTACGTCCATGATCACTAATTTCTTATCGTTTTCTGGTAATGAAATCCAAGTTTAATTGAACCAGGGTTTCCGATACTACATAGCCTTTATCGGGATTCCAATTATTTTGTCCTTGGTCGTATCATACAACAGTTAACGACAGATATAATATCCCAACTTCCTGACTACAACATATAGTGAAGAGATGCTTTGGTGAGTGGTCACTTGATCTTCTGCACCACTGTTTCCACATAATCACATAGGTCAATTAAAACACATGCTTCCTTGTTGTTGCCGCAACATGAGCCCTAAAAACTGATTATATGGTAAACCAATCTTCTAGATTAACTCTGCTTTTAAATAAGGAGACTGGAGTGGAGGTAAACAAGTTGCCACCCCCGCTCCCCCTCTCCTCGTCTCCAATTTATACCTATATATACTTTATATATCTCCATAAAACTGAGTTATATCAACGTTGTAAATTCAGCAAATGAAGCCAGTTGTTATTTTCTTGAACAATCATTATGCCCACTTTACCTTAAAGCCAACCTTGTTTTGTTTCCTTGTTTTTTTTTAAAATTCGGATAAGATTTCTCTTCTGGCTTTTATAGTGACTTTGCAACAGAAGCAATTACGCCCATATGAGTTGTGCTAATCAATAAACGTATGTTTGAAAGACTGCGACATATGGGTGTGACAGCGGAAAAATGAAATGAGGGAATAAAAAGAAAGGAAAAAGTGAAGTATTTCCTTACCACTAGCCATCAGCTGCAGGCCGATCACGTGGCTATGCCAGACTATCACGTGACTGCCAGTTCTCGCCCATCTCGCTACAAGGCGCTGTGCTTGCAGGCTGGTAGTGCATGCGTTTCGAGGGTAGTGCTGATGGCAGAGGTTCTGGGTGGTATTGGCTGTGTCCGTGGCGGCGTTGGTGTTGAGGGGTGGGGGATGGCAGTGACGGTGGTGCAGGGTGGCGACGGTTGTGGCGGTAGTGAATGGGCGGAGAGGTGACAGGGTGGAGAGTGGCTGATGGGTCGGCGGCAGACTTCGTTGTGATTAACTCCCTGGCAGGGGTCGCTGGCGTGCCGGCGGGCTACGTTCCCCTGCAGGTTATAATTTAATGTGCGTTAGATGCCACGGTGCAGGCTCCTAAAACCACGCCCACCATCACACTCCTCCCGCAGGGAAGCCAAAGCTAGTGGCTTCCCGGTGGCCCTGCCACTATAGGGCCGGCGTCGGGTGGCCACTGGAGGAGGGTGTCACTTGGTTGACCTCTGCGTCAGGAGTCTGATACATCACATGCTACGCTACCCGTCTACAGCCCACCGATTACTTTCCAATATCCCCGAATAGGCCGCCCCGAGGTCTCTCTGCCTTCCCCTCATCTATACTATTTTTAGCCGGGAAGGACACCAATCAGTGGATACTGTGTATTCGATGGAGGATGTATGTGGTGTGTGAGTCCCATTCCTTAGTATGACCCACATCCATTCAGGATTTCTTTGGTAGTGACCCGAGCCCTGTCATCTGCAGAGCTGCTCATTCCCAATGGGGGAACTACTCAGACAAGGCAGGGCAGACTGTGGTAATTATTGATGGCAATTTGGAGCCATTTATCGCTTCCCGCACTTAACCCCACATCATGGTCAATGTCTTGAGAGTACCGGGGAGTGTGTGGATGTGGCGCCACCTGGTGCCCCGTGGTGTGCAGCATCTCTATACTATCCGTCCGAGAATGTTATACACCACTAGCTAGCAGGACACCATCCACTATAGGACGTCAGAATATCTAAGTTCGCAAGCATCTATTCTGTACTATTCTCTCCCTTGGAAATAGTGTCTTTAACTAATATCCAGTACCTTATCTTCGCATAATACACAATGGAAATCCATTTGACGACAAGTGATTTGACGAGGTAATTTATTCACACCGTTTTAGAAAGATCTACAAAGAGACAGCATTAATCACTTTACTTTGCTGATCGTGGATGTCAATCTATTACCATTCTGATTAGTTTACATTATGTAGGAGTAACTGAGAAATGAAAGGTGATATATTCCCATGATCAGTACAGGACTAGCAATACATTCCTGATGGCCTTGGTTGTTTTAGACTGTACCACACTACTTTATCCTGATACCACGGTAATTAACGTTCAGAGTATGCCTGGGCGGAACACAAAAAAGGATGTATACAACATAGTGTTAGCGTTTAGATGCAAAATAATGATAGAAAATCGGATCACATCGAGCAAAAAATAAGAAATGGGCATGATGTATAGTACCATTAGAGTGCATCTACCGACATTCGCCATGTAGATAATTCCTCACGTTTGCCTGCATTACCCTTGGGACCGGATCATTGCTGGAGAGCGCATTTCGCATAACTCCCATGAGGAAGCGTTAGGGAAAGCAGCGACAAAAGCTAGTGGGAGGTAATAGTTGTCCCTGGAAACCTTACTCACAGACTTCACCAGAAACATACCGGCGGTATCACCATAAAAACAACAAACACTGCATTGACCCTATTTGGATAACGCTGGTAACAGCATAGTTAAGCCTCACGCCAAGGAATTATATCGTATGGTTGTTTTTACTTCATAGAATGAACGTTTATGTGTTAAGGTTGTCGTAGGCATTTTAGATATTTTAGGACGCTTCATGTTTATTAGATAGAACGTGAGGCAAAATGCTGCCCTTTGTGCAAGGACACTTGAAGACATTACGTGTGCATCACTTGGGTTGAGGTTCGGGGTTTAGTGGACGGCAGATAGTTTCGTTGGCATCATTCATTGATATCCCTTCTGGGTACCTGTGATCCTCGACCCTAATCTATCCATATTCTGCTTTTGCCTTGTCCATCGTCCGGCCGCTTTATCTTAAAGCTCTCCAGACAAACAAAGCATCCTTCATATTCTTTGGTTATGCTGTTCAATATCAGCTCTTTAGGCTGATTTTCCGATTGAAAGTATGAAAACCGGTTGAACGATTGAAATGTTGTTGTGGTCAACGACGTGGTAACAGCTCTCCGCAAGTAGCTGTCCTAGTCGCGTACATAAATGTAATTGATATCACTGTCATATTCTTTATTCAGCTTCCTAGGACATCAATAGTCAGGTAACACCACAGCTACAGAAAACCTAGTTTGAGGCTTACGGCTAATAGTTTATTGCTCCACTACCTTCCCATTGCAATTACGATGTGGAATGATATTACCATAGAACGGTCTTTATTTACAGTGGTCATTAGGACAGTACTGTTCCAATCACATGGTTGCAGCATTTAATTAGAGTAATAGAAAGGATATCACAAATCAGATCATTCTTATGTCCAAAATCTGATGTAATAAGATTAATTATGTCATATTTATCCGAGACGTTTTCGATGAATCATCGCATTTTAATTAATTTTGCCGTATTGTTCATCTCACAGAAGACGACTCTTATTTGGCATCCTACCTGCCACCCTTAAAGGCGAGTGGACGGTGTAGTTATTCCAATATGGCAGCACATTAACCTACTGGCTCCTTTAAGCAAATTCAGCAATGCTTAAACTGGATAATCTATCGCTTAAAGGCCACTACATTACCCAGTGGCTATGCCTATTGCAATATCCTTATTATAAGTCCCTTATGTGAAATGTTGATGCTGGCCTGACATGGGTACATGTTTCCCCGAGACGTGGTTTGTGGCAGGCTCCTCCGGTTAATAAAAGAAACCCTCATTCTATCAGATAAGGAATTTCTTCCAGCGACGATGTTTTTGCCGGGAAGAATTCTACTTCTTCCGTATCAATTCCAACAAGTATTCTTTTTCCTTTCAATGACTAGTGTTCTCCATCGGAATTAAACAAGGTTACATGCTTTGTGGGGTGGCCGTGGGAGGGCTGGAAAGGCCATTCCTAATAAAGAATGTGGTGCAAAATTGTTTTTCCTTTTGACGCCTTTGCGCCTCGCACGTTCTTATGTGATTGCCACCCACTTGGTGCGTTGCCTCGTAGTAAAGAATCTTTTCTGTTCACGCCTAGTGGTACTCTACCATAGTTCTGGAAGTACACGTTAACAAGGAATGAACGATACAAAGTTTATTGAGATCTGATGCATCATTCACTTCTTACACCCACGCCCAATCATTGAACCAACGGGATGTTCAAAGCTTACCAAATCTGAAACAAAGGAAAGCAGCACGTTTTATTCATTCAACGCAGAACCCCTTACATATTTTGTTGTTTCGATGCATTTCAGGTCTGTTCAAAGCATCTATTCTACTGAAATTTCGCACTCGTAATTTCTCTGTAGTTCCACTGTTTATATCTAGTAGCAATCTGCTTACTGAATATGATTGAGATATTATGGATGGAATGTTGAACTCCGGAAAATATGGAAAGAAAGTTGAACAATTATTTGCTTCAAGTTTAAACATTTACCGTGTACGGTTTTCACATTGCATCGTTAATCCAAACCCCCATCTTCTGCACGCAATTCCTAAAATAACTCGGTCGATAGTCGAAGAAGATGTGGAATTAACAAATGGGAGAGGTGGTGTGCAGGGTAAAGTTAATTACCCCATGATGACTTCGAAAATATCGATATCGCAAACCGAGGCAATTTACTAGTCAGGCGAGTCCTATAAAGGCCTCGGTACATGTCATCGGGTACCCTACTAAGATTTAACTGCGTCACAAAAATGTTACAAAATTTGAACCTAAACCGGATTATATTCTTTGGCCAGTCACGCGACTCAGTGACTAATTCAGCAAGATATCATGGTATCAGAATTACTCTCGAGCTCTAAGAAAGACCAAGATGTTCAAAGTAACCATTCTGATTAAACTCGGTTATTATAGCAGGTCATGCTTTATAGAATTAGTTCTCTATAATAACAGCTTTGGTGAGGAAGGTAGCTATGAAATTCCTCATTAACTATGTCCATGTCAATACATTACTGTTCCCTTTACCCATGAAGCGCTGAGAGATTAAGTCGTACAGTAGAGATTTGTAACCGATTTTAAGAAAGTTACAATAACATTCCAAATATTTAAAGTGTCTCTGCCATTGTTGAAGACCTTATTTGACTTACAACTAATTTTATGTGGCCTAGCTACTTCTCCCTACAGACGATATATTCCGGAATATTTAGAACCAGACTGGATAGTGATGCATGCCAATACATTTAAGGAACCTCCACGTAGGTTTGTAGTCACTTCTCCAGTGTTGATTGAGAGTGAAACATTAATATACTTAACTTATCATTGATACTGATTGTCAAACAACCTGATATATGTCAATATGCGTCTGATAATTAATGTGTTATCATTAGTTCGTTCTGTTTCTTTTTTTAAACTAAATTATCTAATGCAATGTTTGCAGCATATTCACATGGAATATGCCGAGAAAAAGCAGAATGCAAACCTGTAAATCAGCGTAATCAGTTATGGTACTTGTTAAAATAAAGAAAATTGGGCTTCATAGTGAGCTGCTCTGGAAGCCTGCAGACACGAGAAGGGTGATCAGCATATTCATCCCAGGCCCGTACCCTGACTACCGAGCAGATGTTTCCGGCAATCCTTTGTGAGGGGTCCAGATCCGGTGTGGTGCAGAATTATCCTCTGAGAGACGCACTCTTTCGTTACTGGTGGCTAGCCTCCGAAGTACCTCGTCGTATAATCCTGTGCAGTGATTTTATTTGGCTCAGGTTTGACTCATGATCATTGAGCACAAATGGTAGTTATTTTGGTGTTGATAAGGAAGCCTTCACGCGGGTTGTTTTCACTACCGAGCCTTTGAACAGAACACGATACACTATTGATTAATAATAGTAGGAATATTTCAGTTTCAGAGGTGTTATACTGGGACAAAGGTATTCCTTTTTGCTGTGCTTCGTATAAAAGTCCCATACGACGTAGTGATACGGAGATCCATAGTGAAAAGGCAGTTTCTCTGTAGTCGAAAGCTCATCTCTCTGAAACATAACGTGTATTTATTCCTTATTTTATTTACCCTATAGTGTTGAGTTTTTTTCCGTGGGTATTGCGTTTGAATTTCGCAATATGCTGCTATACTTACACTTTTCAAGATTTTCATGTTTATCGATCCATTACTTGCTATCTTTTCAACCTCGGAAAATTATGCCTCAAGGCATTAGTCGGGCGCTACTGGTTGATGCCTCAGGGCATTATCTTGCCTGAAAAGGACATCATAATCCTGTTGTTGGTAACGCAGTGGCATTTCCCTTGCTACAAGTATGTATTTGAATTGACGTGTCCGACAGGTCTTAACCCCACAGTAACTCCAATGTAAGCCACTAAGCGATGAGTTATATTGATTACTTATATTACGAGAGGCTGGAATGACAGTACTTGAAGTAATGCCTCATTCATTACAATCAGGGTAGCACAAACAAATCTAGACTGAATGCTCAGGATTTGAATGGTGGTTCCCTGAAGTTCCCGATTGAGACGTATTGCTCTTGGGGAGGTTTATCCTTAGAGTGGGTTCGACTACTGTGCCGATCGGTAGTTGATCTCTCATGATGACACTACAATGTGCTCAAGGAATAGTAACCTACATCTATCCTTCAATATTCCCCACTGATTTATAGTTATAGAGAAAATGATTAAGCTACATGAATTAATTCTAAACCAAGGGTCCTTGAATTTATCAACCATCTTGTCGGCATTATGAACTCATATTGACTATAATTTTGTGGGCAAATTACTATCAGGTTTCTAGTGGCATAGATACAGACCCAAGAACATTAGAACGGTAAAATATGACATAGAGATCACCGAATTAAAGAGCTTACATGTACCATCTTGATATGGTGGATTGCCACGCGATAATTCTGTCGTTCCTCGTTCCACAGGAGGCATTTGTGATTGAGCAATACAACCACAGGCCTGTTTTTCCGTATGGATAAGATGAATGTGCAACCTTTGTATGGTTTAAAACGATTATAACATAGAACATCAATCCGACATACCAATATTAAGGGGGACTGGCGTTGAGTGATGAGATGCAAATTGCCTATTACCTACAGGTCCCTGAAGGTGGGTAACTGATACAGGGATTGGTGTTGTCCATGAACTGGGATTCTGTGAAAATAATGTACTCTATTTATACAACCAATGAGCCGGCTATTCCCCACGTGAGTGGCGATTATACCTCGGTGTTGGTGCGGAATGTGGAGAAATAAATCTGCCGGATAGGTCTGACTAGCCTGAATCCGAACCATTCGCACACTTTTAGGACAACATAATGTGATCCCTAATGGGCCACGTTGTAATTGGGTTTCACCACGGTCCTCCTCCCATGTCTGGGTATGGGAAGGTCAAATAAGTTGGGTTTGCTGCTCTTTCGGTCCTGTTGAGAATATTATGTAAGTAATAAATTATTTCAAAGTGATATCTCCCACTGATAATTTAGCGTTTCGGAAGCAATAATCAAGTGAAATATGAAATAATAGACATGCGGCTTCGAACGTATGTCCGCGATAGGTGACCTCGAACTAAGATAGTTTCTCCAATATCAAGGTCATTTTCTCTTAGTACGACCAGGTCAAGATGGTTTAAAGCTAAAAATACTATTATCTTTTTAAGTGTAGGGCACACACTCATATACGTTGCCCATGTTAGGGAGACATTCAGCGTGCTGCAAATCTATCCCTTGACATAAGGAAAGGGGTGGTGTCTCAGTGTCGTAGAGGTGTGCCCAGCTGACAATGATCAAACACTAGAGACCGAAATATCCCGTTGGCTCATTGGTGTTTAATATATTTGGATCCCAGAAAGGCAGTTGTGGAAATGGCAACTTGGATGGGTGTAAGTGGGTTACAAAAAATGATCCACAGATTGAATATAACTGAAGCTTTTAATTGTAATTTGGTTCATAATTTCACGCTGATTCATGAATGATGAACATATCATTTGTTCATAGTTTCTTTCAGTAATTGATAGAGAGCACTAGGGTGGCAAGGGTGCGCATACTCGCTGTCATTTCATTCCTGATCAATTGGGCGGAGGGTGATTTGTCAGCAATAATAGGATAAATCGTGCTTTGTTTGTGAATACTTAGTGCATCTTAATGTGTAAACGTGATTAGCGCAAAACATCGTCCCCGTTACTATCTCTAATTGAGGACGGCAGCGTGGTGTATCCGATAGCACACTCGACTGAAGATCGCAGTTTAAGTTGGCCTGCTGCTGCATTGCTTTTGATTTACCCCTGAAACGAGGTTGTCATTGGGCTATTCTAGTACATTGTGCTCGAGGACATAAAACTAGTCCTGACCCCCTGTAACGAACGGCATTTACTTTGTCAGGCTTTAAAGATGGCGGACGTAGGAGTATGTCGATGCATCTGAGGTAGACTTCTGAGGTAAAAAGATAGAATTAGATTTACGACAGGACGCAAGAACATGAGTAATTTCAACGAGTTCATTTGGACAAATCTATTTAGATGGCATTGAAATCCTCCAGGAGAAGGGAACGGCAGACCGGCCCTTTCTTCTGTTTACATTCCTCTTATTGAGCATTCTCAATTGAGTATGTATATCTGTCATCCTCTCAAATCTCTCCATGGTCTTTCCTCTGGCCTAAATGTGTGTTGTGTGTTCAGAGGTGTGTGTACTTATTCTTCTAATCCAAGGAGTGGTTTACTCTTTTTTTTAAAGTAAATTATGGAAATATTTATGAAACCTGCCTGTAGGCTTGTACAGGACAAATTTGTGACATTACATCATTTTCTCTATACCCTTTATAAATAAAATTGCGATATTACTTTAAGATGGTGTCTTGTGAATTCTACAATAATTACATATGCATGCAAGGTATTGGCGCGAAACGCCATGAAATGAAAGTACAATTTTTCAGACGTAGACCATATGAACAATTGATTACGACAAGGCGCCAGGTCTGATGCTCAAATGAGATACTCTGGCGGGAAGAGCTTATCCTCTTTTCATGAAGGAACTAAGTGAGCAATGAATAAATGAAGGCAGGTATTAGCTCCATAGACCGTGCCAGAAGACATGGCTCTCAGTGTTTTGTGATAGGCCAACCACGTTTTCGGGATATCAATAGAAACGTTATTTAATAAAGCTACAAATCCACTCAACCTACTTGCAATATGGAAATAAATTTCGTTTTTGACTATTCATTCACGTGCTATTCTTTCACGTGGGAAAGGGAAATGAAATGATAGATGTTATAATTACAAGTTTATTTATTTACTACTTAAAGTACACAGTCTGATTCTAGTTGCTTTATATAGAATCAACATTTCCTTTGGACTAGGTGGGTTGACGTGGCGGCTTACGCGACTATAGAGCAAGTGACTGTCTTAGGCTACAGGGCACCCGGCTGGGGCCTGCTTATGTTAATTATTTTCACAGAGTTAGACCTCGATTGGTTCTTTACGGTCACATGGTGTGCTTTCCGTTTTTTCATTGGTCAGAGGACTGAACAAAGAGAGGCGGGAAAGTGTGTGAGCCAATCGTTTTGTAGTTTAGATCTGATCATGGGGTGAGCCTTCTGGTGGCTCCCTATCCCATACGGTGGATGTTTCTGGAACTAGAAAATCCTAGTGTGTAGTGGGTGAACTGATCTGAGCTGTTTTCTGAGCCCTCCCTGGGGCTGTTTCAGAAATTGTTTCTCAGTGTATTGGATGTTAAACTAGTTTTGTACAGTTTAAACCTTGCTCCATAGTTTCGATGATCTCGTCTCATCAGGTGTTTGTAAGCCGGCCTTTAGGTCTGTTTTATATTACTGGCTGTTTGTCAGTTTTCAAGTGATGGTCATCACTTTCCAATATTTTTTGTATTAACTGCTTATGACAGTCACTTAGTAGTCGCCTATGGGTAATAACATGGGGATAATTCTGGTGTAAATTTTCTCCCTTCCTTGTATTTTATTCCTCACACCTTGCGGGGTGATATTGGAGATAGAGTAGTTCAGTTAGGAAAAAAAAATTTTGACGTGGCATTGTGTTCTGATATTACCCATATCTACTATCCATTGTGTTCATTCCTCTCGGGGCTTGAGTTTTCAGGCAATGTATCCAGTTGTACTCAATTTTGTCTCTGAGTTTTCCAGCTTGCTTGCTGTCTGGATGTCGGTAGATGAAGTCTAGTATGTATACACTGACGTCATCTACCCCTTTGTGATCACATTGGTTAAAGTGCTTTGGTACGTCACTTATGGCACTTTTCTGTCGGATAGATCTCAAGTGTTCTGAGATTTGTTCCTTTATTTTGCGTTTTGTTTGCCCTACGTACTGGGCCCCACATCTTTTGCATTCCATGCAATATATCACGTTGGAGCTATTGCACGAGATATTCTCCTTGCATTGGTGTGTGGTACCTTTAGTCTTTGATTTGAGACTGGTCTGTTTTTTCAGAATTCGGCAGTACGTGCAGTTTAGTTTGTTGCACTCGTTGTTGTTTGTTTTCCCTTTCTCCCGTTGGTTGGTACAGTGATATGTGGTTCTTGCTCTGACTAAGTGATCTTTGAGATTCTTTGGTCGCTTGAACCCTTTTACCAATTTACTCTTGTATAGAGTTTTGGTGGTTGTGGATTTTCCCAGAATTTCCCAATTCTTTGAGACTATTTCTGGGAGGACCGGTTTCCCTTTTCTGTAGGTGCTTATGAGGAAGATTTTTTCTTCCTGGCTGGTACCTTCGTCCTTCTTTATTGGTTTGAGAATGTCCTCTCTTTTGATTTCGTCCACTCTCTTTTTGCATTCCCGGAGAAGCTTCTCGGGGTACCCCCTCTCCCTGAATTCTTTCATTTTCAGAGTAGTGTGGCGACGATAGTCGCCTTCTTTGGAGCATATCCTTTTTTCCCTCAATAGCTGGGTGTAGGGTATGCTCCGTTTCTGCGATGGTGGATGGGACGATTCGCATCTCAAATACGTATTTTCGTCCGTAGGTTTTGCATACAGATCGGTGTATAGTCTGTGGTCCAGTCCCACTTTCACTGTAGTGTCCAGTTCACTTCGATTCAAGGACTGTTCCATAGTGAATTTGATACTGTTGTGTGCATGGTTGGGATAACTGAATCATTTGTTCAGTTCCTCATGTCCATGTTCTCAGATGAAGAATATATCATCGATATACCTCCACCATACTTTGGGTTGGAGATGGTATTTCTCCAGTAGCCTCTCTTCAAGTGATTCCGTAAACAAATTTGCTTATGACGGGGCAAGTCTAGTGCCCATTGCCGTTCCGCTAATTTGTATATAGTTCTTTCCATTGAATTGGATATTGTTCTGTGTGAGTACGAGTTTCAATAGTTTGACTATGCTGTCTGTGTTCAGATTGCACCTGCTACCGGTTTCTGATAGTTTATCCCTGATGATGGATATACCTTCATCGTTCGGGATGTTGGTGTATAGCGCACTAACATCCAACGTCCCGATTATGTCTCCTTGTTTCAAATTCCGTATCATATCAATTTTTCCAATGAAATGATTTGTGTCTTTGATATAAGATCGGATTTTGGGGACTTTGGGTATGAGAAAAATGTCCACAAATTTCGAGATTTTTTCGGTCGCACAATTGTTGGCCGAAACTACTGGTCTGCCTGGCGGCGGTGTCACTCCCTTATGTATTTTCGGTAGAAAATAGATCTGGGGTGCCCGGGGGTTCTGGGTTTTCAGAGCTTCACCTAGTTCTGGTGTTATTTCTCTGTTCTCTACTATACCTTCTATTTGCGTGTTTACGAGTTTGTTTAACTCCACCGTGGTATCTTTGTTTAGTTCGCGGTACACTTTATGGTCAGTCAATTGCCTCTCGGCCTAGGTTATGTAATCTACTGTATTTTGGATTACGGTTGCCCCTCCCTTGTTAGCTGGTTTGATAGTTATACTTTTATCATTAGCTAAACCTTTAAGTGCTGTTCTTTCCAGCTGGGTTATGTTTTGTTCCAGTTGGGTTTTGTGAACTGATTTATTTGTTAATCTGAGTTCATTTACAGCTATGAATCCCTCCAGGTTGGAGGAACCCTGTGGGGCACTGAAGTTATTTGGATCTTTAAGTTCTTTGACTACTTTTTTGACACCAAAGGGTCTGAGGACCTGTTCATTTTTACTGACTGGTATGTTTTCTCGTAGAGTGTCGTCGGCCACTTGGTTGATACGTGGCACGGCTTTACCCGTCTGGATTGGTTTCTGGAAAAAGTGTTTTAGTCTCAGATTCCTGTGGAACTTGTCTAGTTCCATTTTGAGTTCGCCTTCATCTACTTTTGTTACTGTAGGGCAGAAGTTAAGTCCCTTGTTAAGGAGAGATAATTCAGTGCCTGTGAGTTTTCTATTCGAAAGGTTCACTACTGTACCGGATTTAATTTGAGTGTCTGGTTCTACTGATTTCCTTTGGACTAGGTGAGGTTAAAAACCTTACAATATTCCACAGATACAAAATAGGACAGGTGCAAAATCGGAGACATATGTCTAGACATGCCAATCCATCACGCATTGTATGGGGTTTTTATCGGTGTCTAATCACAGAAACGTGATCAACTACCCCGATATTAGGTAACCTTCCGACACGATTTTCCTTTTTTTTATCGGAAGGTGCATCGTAGACCATATCGGAGCCATATCGTAGTAGGCGGACGCCTTAGGGTTATTTAATATCAACCTAGAGTATTTCAACCCATACTCTATAAAAAAGATAAAAATAAAAAGCTTGCATTTTACTATGGTGTCTGAAGTGTATGCAGAGTGTTTCGAGTATGCGTACCTACAGGAACTGACAGCACTTGTGGGAGGGATTTTATATTACGTACAGACGCTTTAAGGGCTTAACCCCAATTAGGTGCCTATAGTTACATATTTCTGGTCTAGGAGTGATGCTTTAAGAAAGGACTAGACAGGACACTGATAGAAAATACACTCGGTATATTTTGCACAGTACATGATATTGTGATCCATTTCTCATCATCGAAAATCCAATGTTTTCTTGGAACCTTTTAACATGGCTCAAATACCGGTAGAACGTTTATACCTGCAAACTTTCTTTTTTTTTTTTTTTTTTTTTTTATACGTTATTTGCCAATTTTACTTTTACAGTCGCCCAGACACACGAAGGAGCCACTGCTTATGGCTTCGGGGCTGATGCTTCATTAGTTGGCGCACAGCTGTTCACTCTCCGAGCAGGTCTTTCACGAGGGGCTATACCGAACCTGTTTGGTGATTGACAGTTACAGCTACCACTTCGGAATATATCTCTGCTTCGGGGTCACTAGGAGATACTACTCCTAAGTTTCACTATTAGAGCTTGTAGTTGGAACAAGCTGCTTCTGTAGAAGTAGCGGACCTGACCGTTGGCAACGTCGGGGCGAGATCTGTTTAACGATTTCTAAATCACGCCAAACTACGACCGTGCCAAAGACAGAGGAGTATACTCTGTGTACTCTGGTCAAAGTAGATTTATATAACCTCTTGAGGACTGGACAGTTAGGCGAATTTTAATTAAAATCCGTCAATGGTAAAAGCGATCCTTCTTTGATGCGAAGAAGGAAAAGAGCAATAACCTTATACAGAGTTCCAACGAATCATGGTAATTTGAAATTCATGTGGTAAAAGTAACACTAAGAGGTCAGAATTAATCGCCGGCGGTTGTCTCTTAATATAGCTCTTACAATGTTTCTTTCCAATATTTCCATGGCAAGCTGTATACGAAATCCACCACTATATCTATTGTATATTAGAGACAATAAAATGTTAGATATCCCTTTTTAATTTAGTTCACACTTTTATTTATGGTTCGTATATTGCTTCTGAGTACGATCTACTTTACCTAAATTGAGAAATCCGTGTCCTTGTTTCCTTTGATGTAGACCTTTTATTGATACGCCTTATTGAGTTTGCCAGTGCTGATTCCGTTTGCGTGTCTATTTACATCAGACCTTGGGTTCTTGAGTGATCACCAAAAGTAGGCAAATGAGAACTGGCCATAATTGAAGCCAAGACGATGAGATCTTCTAAAAGAAAAATGCAGGTTGTATACATGAGGAACATAGGTTGATATCACGGTGAAACATTATAGCTACGTCCTTAATTTTATGTTCCGTTCTGTATCTATATTTACATTGCCAACATTAGATCCCAGGGGTCAGCACTGTCCAATGGTATGTAGCCACGGGATTGAATTTCGGCTGTTGGAAAGTGAAAGGGCCCCTGCTAGAAAAATAAGTACACACACCTCTGAACACACAAGCGCCACTTATCAACACACGATACACCCTCACACCTCACAACCTTTACCTACTTCACTTCACATATTACATACGTCACATCACCATTTATTCCCCCCCCCCCCACATCCACCACCCTCCCCTCTAAAGGAAAATCCAGCTACACAATGTTATAATACCCTATCGTCTCATTATTTTTATTACCTTTTACCAACTACCATATGCATATCCTATCAAATTTCTTCTTCTTTGTGGTGGAGGGGGGGGGGTGCCTCTACACTGACCATTTTCTGGTCACGGTGCGTTCCAGTACCTTTGTCTCTCCGATACAGTGAAGAAAGCGAAAACATCGAATACCATGGAGTTCGCGATCTCTATTAAAGCAACATGATATATATGCGTTGTGGTAACTGCTATGTTTCTTGGATCGAGGTTCATCATTATCGGAAAGACTTCTATAAATCAGACGTCTTGAATAGTAAGACATCTATAGCTTCTCTCACAAAGCGATGCCTCATGCCTGAATTGTAAAATGTATTTCACCTAAGTATAGGCGAGCAAAACTAGAAATATGAATTGTATAGAATATGAGTTCTATAGATATTCCACACTCTCTGGCACAATCAATGACATTATAGAAAACTCACCAGACTCAAGATGCCCCACCTCCTTGGGAACATTACGTGATTCTTTTTGGATCTTTTTTTTAAAGTCTTTATTGCATTCGATAATACATTATCGTTCTTCCAAGCAATAGAACAAGTGCGTAACTGTTACAACAAGCTTATATACATTCACAAATGACAGTAGTGTTTTAGATGATTACAAGTGAAATAGTTACAGTTTGATGAAATGATGCACTGCTTTAGGAACATCCCTGCCATCTCGTACTTCTCAATTCCGATCATTCTTGAAGGCATCCTCCTGGTCCCATCTGAAGAAAGGGTTTCCTTGGCCATTTAGCGTGATTCCTCCTCTTCTTCTGATAGTGTCGGAATCTTACTTTGGGACAAACCGGGTTGCCTTTTTTGTCAGTTGATCCGCCAGCTTGGCTACGTCTAATGCCTCCTGTCAATGTCGTCTACCGCAAATTATCTCAATATACAATACGTAAAAGATTGCCAGACTGATTAGTGAGTACAGTGTCAGACGAGTATCCTGGTCATATTTGATGCAGAAGATAGTCGAGTTGAATAATATTCTACCTTTTTCATTCATTTTGAACATGTATAGTGCGAATCAAAACATTATACATCTGCATCTAGATATTTGATATCGGTTTTTCGCGTTCAACGGAAGTCATAACTGATGATAACGATTATCTACCTATACAATACTAGAACATTCAGTATTTGTATTCAATACGAAATACTAAAGCACTACCCTCGGCCTCCTTCCAATGGAACCACTCCACAGCAGCCATTGACAAAAAAAGTTATTGCATGGGTACCCACTGCTGGTTCTTACTGGCATGACCGCGTTTAACCATTTGCTTGCATCATGGAAAAAAGACTCCAGGGATTTTCTGCTCGGTAACCCATCGCAGGGATCCCATTCCTCACCAGGTGGTGCCACCGGCAGAGTGTAGATCTGTGGACTGCCGCTGAGCGTATCTGGGTCTAAGTGAGCGCTTAGTATGAGTGTGTCACAATACCCGCTAGTGATAGGAAATATGACCTGAGTTTATATAGAGTGATCGATGCAGGAAGCTCAAAAATTGTTGTTTGATTCAAGAGATAGTAAAGAATACAAAGGTGATAATGTTTTTGTATTCATGTCATAACGTAAATGTGAAAATGCACTGCGCATTGAAAAGGTGAACTGTCTTGGCGGTTTCTAAAGAATATTCTCGTAAAACTGAGATACATAAGATGCAATCTGATGAATAATTGGATATAGATAGTTCAATATAAGGTCATATCTAACTGTAATTGAATATAAATCAAGTTTTTTTTTTCAAATAAGATACGTATCGATCCTGAGAAAAAGGGTAAGGCCATACATCAGGCTTTTACGCGTCACATGGCAAATTTGGTTCATATTCAATGACATTCCCTTGACGGTGGCGACCATGGTACATGTTCCAGCCTTGCAGAGGCCACACTCTCGGTCTGCTTGGCCTTTCTAGCACCAGAATGACCCCCGCCCACCAGTCCCACACTCCCACTCTGCACCCTTCTCCAACTGCCCCCTTGGTCGCTAGGAGGACTCGGCAAGGCCTCTCACGGACGCGTTCTCTAAAAGCCACCGTGCCCCAACTCTCCATCTTGCCACTAGGGGCACTCCGCGCCAAGCCATTTCCGGTCACATGGGGCTGAGCCTCACTCTGGCAAATTAGATTCGGCCTTTATTGTCTTCCACTGGCATTATTTTTCAATGCATTAGTGACCTTTCAATTAGGGTCATTAGGACTCCGTGCAGGCTATTGACATTGTATCCAGTCCTTGAGTTAAATACGACTGAAGTGAGTGTGCCTGGTGCCCCAAAAAAGAAGAAAGATAGCCATCACATGGACATAACTCGCCATTAGGTCTCTAATCTTTATTTTCATGTTTTTTGGGTACTAATCACTCAAATATGATATGAAAACAAAGAGTTCCAGAGTATGTTTTCAGGGATGTTTATGGCAACATCTGGTGGCAAATCAGCTCCTGGAAATTTCTTTAGAAAGTGTATATATAGCCTCAAAGTCCTTAAAAAATGTTATACCCATGCTATCCTAGACGATTTTCGTATCATATATTGAGACACATAAATCCTTACGACCATCCAGCTAGAGTGGCCCAGTAAAATGGCCTGCAGATGATAAATTGGGTGGAAGATTCATGTGTAAATGCTAATCATTAAATATATTCTTGATGGATGCTAAGCAATTGTTACTCTAGGTAAAAGGACAGGATTGCGAGACTTCAGCTTGATGTTGGTAAAGCCATTAACACATACAAATTCTTATACTAAACAAGGGGTTGCATCTAGGGAGCTTTAGTCATCTATAATCTGGGTGATTGTAAGGTGGACATTGGTGCCAGCACCTTAGGCCGAGATCCGCCTAGCACCTCTGTCGGCTACTTTGAAGGTATTATTCAGCTCGGCCTAAATGGATGCATTGTGAAGGTGACCTAGCTTTGAGATTCGGCTCGTCCCTACATCGCCATCCCCATTCACGCGAACAGGAAGAGGAAATCTCTTTGCCGGATTCTGTTTGAGCTGGAGGTTGATGGCTTTACGCCATTGGAACTGTCAGTGCTATCACATAGCGAGGCATGGTTGATAAAAAATGAATTAGTGCCCGGTTGTATTGGTATTCTCATAGCAGTATCTAGTGTTAGCAGCAGCATTGAATATCTAGGCGTTTAATCCTATTTGGATTACGAAGCAAAATGTAATTACAAAACAAGAATATGATTTTTTCAGCCTTTATTGAATGTACAAGTTGCCACATAAAGTCAAAGAAGGATCGTTAGAACTTAAAATTAGAATCTTACTTGAACAGTCTAAGACTCCTATGCATTATGTAATCTCGGCATATACAAGATAATTAGTTCTGTTGACTACAACACAGTGACTAAAATATTCATATACTTGCGGAGTAGGTTTTCTAGCTTATGTAACAAGTGGGAAATATCATGAAAAGATCAATTTTGGTTACAATAAAAAGGTTGATTTTGGTTACGATAAAACTGAAGAATAAACCATGATATGGGATAACTTGAGGAATATCAATTTAATTAAGGCGTCTCTGAGGGGTTCACAGATGCGACTCGCCATAGGAAACCCCGATGTTACTCATGTTTTCAAGATAAGAGTGGACATATGACTCACGAGTGTCTGAATGGAAAAGGAGATGCATCTTTCTTTCCTGCCTCTGTTTAAGACCCATGGCCGAGGCCGATTCCAGCACTGGTGTCGGGTCAATGTGTGTATACAATCTGCAGCCTCCCCCTGAACCCGGATGTTGGTTTAGTTGCGGACATGATGTCATTAGTCAAACACTCCAATATTGCATCTCCCTGAGCAACAAGTAAGCAAACGTTGTAGCCTACTGACTGAGCGCTCCGGCTGAGTCGATCACGTATACTGCGAGACATCCTCATCCTGCTGCCCTCTGCTGGGGTGATGTTGAAGCTTCTGTTAAGCATGTTACATAGTAGGGCGCTCTTTAGGAAGTTATCATTGTAAGGCCTTGGCGATTAATGATATGCAAATTAGATGCACTAATTCATGAGATGTAAAACCGTAACTGTAGGGTTCTTAATATCTACAAATTTGGGAATAGTGATTTATATTCCCTACCCAAAGGATGATGCCTGGATCCTTATCCTAAGTTTTATTGCTGAAATATCGTTTGATACAAATTATTTTATGTGGGGGATTGGAGCTTGCCCTGTTCGGACAGAAATTCTATTGCTGAAATATATTTATCTCACCCCTGGTATTTTTTTCTCATAAACTTACTCGTACTCAACGCTCTCGGAGTATTGTGAATGAGAAATACCTGTGATAGATATAAATGTTCCTTCAAACCATATAATTCCCGGCAAGATGAAGAATCCATCAGCGCGGGCTTCTGGATCTCTGGTAGAGATTATATTTGCCTTTTGGGGGAAGCAATAATCAACACAGGTGCTTCATAAAGGTAAAAAGGTTTATGGAGATGAATCGTTCTAATCGGTTTGTTAAATAGGGAGCCAGCCGCATACGAGAACTAGTTCCCTCAAACCTGCACCAGAACCTAGGGGGATTCAAATTATCGAAATTACCCAAGAATGGATATATCACATATTAGGCCGCAAAGACATTCTTAGTCCTGGTATATTACTTGCGTGAACTAGTGGTTCATGGTGTCAAGGTATGAGCCTCTTTTATAGCGAGTATATACACGGCACCTTGGACCTACTCGATATATTCCGTCACTTGCCAATTTCCTGTGGAATCCCAGATTTACGCCAGTCTCCGATTATTCCAATCTGTGGAGAACACCACTGTTTTGTTTGTCATTTGTCAGTTAATATAAAATCCTATCTCATATTTATCAGCAATTTTCATCTAAAAAGTCTTTCTAAAACTCGATTGGTAATTGTAAGAAAAAATATGAAAACTCGGCTTTTTAAAAGGAGATAAAAATAAATTGCAGCGATGCCATGGGTTACTCTTCGTATGAAGACCGACTTGTTAAGCTGTACTTTTTCATATATGCTATTATCTTGATGTATACTAGACCAGATAAGATATGCATTGTATCATTACCAAAGAAATCAAGCTACTTTATATGATAAAAAAAAAGAGAAGAAAATCCGGTCTTTACTAGTATTTACAGCAGGATGTAAATGTAAATATCCTCGCGGTTTCTGTGTAGCAGACGGCATTTCTGCTACAGAAGATGACCCTCTCTACTGAGGACTCGGTAGCGCCGTCTGGAGGGAATTCGGGGTGCCACCTGGCGTCTGGAAAGCTAATTGATTTTGATGATCTCGGGACTCCCTGTGAATGGTCACGTGACCTGGAAATAATCATCTCGTAGTCTCATTTGCCCTCATGGCCCAACAGCAAGATTCCACATGAGTGTCAGGGTGAGGATCGAATGAAAGGGTGTGTATATTTATGAGCAGTATTGGCGTGAGGCAGTCTTGTCTACCGGAGAAGGCCAAAATGGGTGGAGACGAAACGAACCGGTGACTGTAGTACCGCTTGCTGTCACCAGGAGACCACCGTATCGACTAGTGTCAGAAAACTAGGCCAGGCAATTTGTCTTCTCGCGGAGACCGGTCTGTAGAATCTAACCTGAAACGGGACTACGTATAAATGATGGGCCGGGAGGCTAAAATAGACAGGAGGTGAACAACATAACATGGACTTAACAGTACCTGTATCTAGAAATATAAATAAAGATATTTTGCCCACATTGTATGAATGTGTAATTTAATACCTAGAATAAAAATGATAAAACTAAATGATGATGAATTTGACACTTATCTACATCCTTTTATTGCCTATCTATGCGTGTAGATGCTAATATGCATAACAATGGCAGTCCCTATACAATCAATATCTATAATTCCCAATAGGCGTGTTAAAGGTTACATTTTAAAAGATGTGTCTGATATTTTCTTGAAACTCTTTGCTAGTAGAAATATAATTGAATAATCTTATGTACATGACCTCTGATACGTTGTGGTATCCCTTTACTTACCAGCCCTTCTTTTGTCACAATCATTATAGTTACTTGGTTCTTACTTGCGATACATATTTTTGATAACAGGCGAGAATGATAAGAATTGATACTAATACTGTGAGGTAGAAAGCGGTGGATATTGGTAAATAATCTAATACATTCATATCACCCTACAGTTTGAGAGTATTGCCCACCAATAAACCTATCAGAGTTTGACCTCTGTGCATCGGCCATCATCTATATTCTAAATAACATCACCATACAAATGTGGATAATGAATATTACAGGATGATTGGAATGATACTATAGAGAAAACCTAAACTAGAGGAAAAATACCAGGGGTGAGATAGATACCCTTATATCGCTTACTCAATCGATTAGTCACACATAGTGTATGCTACTATTTATTAGGTGCATTCGACAAGGCTCTGGAAATGCATCAGGTGCAAAAGTAACCTAGGTTCGATCAGCTAAGACTGTTCTACTTAAACAAAAGTCG
Organism: Alentia gelatinosa; assembly: GCA_950022655.1. Lineage (NCBI taxonomy): Eukaryota > Metazoa > Annelida > Polychaeta > Phyllodocida > Polynoidae > Alentia > Alentia gelatinosa. The sequence goes on from OX465582.1 coordinate 44,269,729, forward strand.
TCCATTAGTGTTGAATGAAGTATACCTACATTGTCCCTGGGTCTTCTTGGCGTACAGAAAAGGGTCTTAATGATGTACAAGCCTAATTTATCCAAGAGGCCCCTATCGGTATCTACCTGAAGCAAACTTTGGTTTCCATACACTACTTACGGTCCGCCGATGGACCTGCGTTCGGCGACAGGAAGCAGCACACGCCATCTTCCTGATTCGTTACCATCCTGTACACTAGGTGGCAGCATTATCACAGAGTACCAGGGTACTGGCAGTTGTTAGTGGGAAGTAGTCATAGAGGAAGGATGCCGTCGCAAAGCAAAGGGTATAGGGGCGCAACTTTCCACCCCTGTCTTTGCTGCTTCAGTTTTCTTACATTTCAGAGGAGAGCAGTGTGACTCATTAATGGGACGAAGGAAATTCTCTTTGCCAATCATCACAAGCAGGTATAATGATGATAGTCTAAGATATACAATATTTACAGTTTTGTTATTTGGAAACTATCAATTGCTTTATGGTCGTAAGTTGTTTACTCTTTATATATATATAACAGAAGAGAAAGGTTAAGTAGAAAAATGCTCTGAAATAAACACAAACTGATAATTACAGATTGATTTATACCTGTAAATAAATCAATGCTAATTGTAAATAGCTCTATACATACCTAAATAGAGCAACCTTACCATGGCGGTTTGTTCACAGGGGGAAGTACGTTCACGGGTATATGATATTGAATTATACTGACCGCATGTCCAGGTAACATATCTATGATATTAATGAGTATGGATAAAACACTATATATTCGTACATTACAGGATTGTATACGTCAATGGATTGCTTTTATAAAAGAGTACATTAGAAACCTTTGAAATGGGCAGCTTTCAATTTACTTGTCTCATGCTATAAATTACAGGTGTTCCTTTCGATAACGGCACCACGAGAATCTAAACTACGAAGAATAGAAAAGAGGCTTTCTGTCCTTAATGTGTGTTATTGCGATAAGAAAAAAGTGACTATTTGGTTATAATGATACGACTTTAACTGGACAGGCTGCCAATATAGATTACTTTGCTTAGTCGGGAACTCAGTTATATACGTAAAACTGTTTATATTTGTCTCAATCCACCCAATATTAAACTGTGTCTCCTCTGACATGACACATTCCCTTTTAGTAGAGGAGCAAATGGCCTAAAAATGAGTTAAATTGACCCCCGAAAGTCTACTTCATTAAACGTGCCATGTCAGTAAGTATCAAACTACGGTTTTTTTCTCTGTTACCATAGACACGAGTATGATACCACACTTTTTGGAACAAACGAGCATCAGATTCAGATTCCTGAGTTCATAATTGACCTTTATGCCAAGTCTCATGCAGTAGCCTTTCGAGGGTCAATCGGACCCATTTTTAAGCTATTTACTCCTCTTCTATTTACAGAATACAGGTGCATCGGCAAATGCCCCACTGCGATGTCGTTGTCATGTGCACCCCGTCCTGCATTACAAAACCATTTCCTAATTTACTTAGATTCACTTATGAGTTACTCATATCCCCTCAGTATGACGTAAACCCTGGAGTGTCCATCAGGCCTGTGGGGCTGCGTTACCTAAGACCCGGGAGCAGGCGGCGCAGCACCTGGCGCAGCACCAACTTGGAGCCACCTCCCATGGCGCCATCTAGCTGGGCAAGCAAGAGCTACCCCTTTTGGCTTACTCCAGAGTTCACACCCGTCGGTCACTAAGATAGGAAACCAATACGTTGGTTTGTCTGGCGAAATTAAAGTCGGATGAGCTAAATACGATTGATAACTAAGAAGGTGTTCATTGTGAACTGAATTATGCTTTATGACAAGGGAATTGCCTATCAGAAGTGATCATCCACTCCTGCAGGGCAGCAGCTGGCCTAATTACTAAGGAGCCATTGTGCTAATTGTAAAAAGGACTAATAGGCCTTATGTGTTTAGGCTATCGTACTATGAAAACGGATTCTACGCATCGGCAGTAAAGATGTGTAATCGACTCATCACCGAGCTAACGTTCAATTGTATTTTCCTGAAATCCGAATACCCAAAGGATGGTCGGTACAACAGGTGAACGTTCCTGCGTCAAAGCCCCCGTAGTGAAGGTGTAAGTCCTTGTAATTGTCGTCATGGCAACCTATCAGCAGAATGTTTACTTGATTGAAGACGAGGTTCGGCGGAGAGGCTGTGTTGTAGGAACAAAGGAATGTAACATACTTCATGGCCTCAGAGGACTCAACCACTGTAGCACTGGCCCAATAAAGGAGTTTAATTTTCAAAGAAATTGATAGCTTCTGGCTCGGCTACATTCAAACTATCAATTGCAATATTTCACTGTTTCTCTTGCTAAAAGATGTAATATACACAGCACTTGATATTTGTAATCGCATTGAGTAAAATGTTAGGGCAGGTGGGAGATTTCACTCTTTTTTCCATCTATCCTTTGCAATTGTCCAGCTGGTATAAACAAAAAGACATCTGCCTTCATGTCTACGGTTTGATTTGCCAGAATTTCGCCATAGCACTACCTTTTCAATTATCTCTTAATATTCATGAATGTGGCTTCGTGCAAAGGAGCTTTGGCAAATTTACCAAACATTCTCACCATAACTATTAGTTGAAATGTCTCATCACTTTTGTTTTTGTACCTTGCAGGAGCCCCTGACACAGGAGCGTCAGGGGCTACTACACCGGATGAGTACTCGCAGGAGCATGCGCAGTAAAAGCAAAAGTCACCAAGCAACAGAACTCCAAGGTAAGTCGGTGCTTGAGATACCTTCATGGATCTGCATTCAACGATACACCCGACACGAGAGGATTTTATTACAGGTTGTTGGATCAAAACACCGAATGTCTTTTCTTCCAGATAGTATATCTCCAACTGAAAATATCTTGAGCTGTGTAAATATATATATACATATTTATCATATATCCATGCAGTATATTTGATGATTACGTACTGCTACACCCTCTGCAGTATAAATTGTGTACTGATCCCTGTGCAGTACACTGTTTTATCCTACCCCTAATATAAATCTCCATAGACTTAACATGGTGTGTCTGTATGCCACGGTTATGGAATATGATATTTAAATATATGCCACGGGTGACCTATGCAATTAAAAACATGTGACAGGGTAGGATAAAATCTTAACATCACTCAAATTCATATATTTCTTTACATGACGTTCATTGTCTTCCGCTACAGATATCACTCAGCTCCGCTATCCGTGATATCATTCCATGAAGACAACTCACGCCATATAAACAATCATATGAAATTTCGTGACGTTTCTTGATAATACTGTAAACGTTGAAACATCGACAGTTTGTTGGCTTTCATGCTGACATGTCTTCTATGCCAATATATGGAAATATTTGATTAATCTTGGGTATATGATAAATATATATCGACCCACCAGGCTTGTACATGCTACGAAACTCGATGGGAAATGATGTTATTTATGGAACTCGGCCTGGGGCCTCGTTCCGTAAAAAACAACAATTCCCCATCTAGTTTTGTAGCATGTACATCATAGTCAGGTCATCCTATATAAATACATATGACACGATGTTTCATTACACTGTGTATACTTGATTACACTGGTATTATCACGTGGACAATTCGCGAGCTTTTATAGTTTGTATCCGTAGATGATACTTACGGTGTTCATACTGGGCAGGGGATACCGAGGATATTTCAGTGTAGATCCCATATCGTTGTATGTAACATGTAAAAGTCCTCTTAAATAGGACTGCAGTGTGCGGTAACGCCGGAGTGATAAAGGGTCCTGACTCTTGTTATAATACGATATGCGTTGCATGATCTAATGGGCTGTTTTTTTTCTGTTCTCGCTAGGAAATATTGTTCATTAAATTGCATTAGTCCATTAATCCCCTAGATTATTCTATCGGATGTACTATGTTCAGGATGTGTGCTGTACAATACCAATATACTGATTAAAAAGATCGACATCCATTTGAGCACCATATGTATCCGGAAATGGGTATTTCTGACATTTGTTACAAGGTTATACATTTGAATTTTACAGAGTGATAATCAATGGGATGTATATTGATGGTGAACAAGCCAATACTGTGTCAAATGTACGCGAGACCTGAAGGATTTAACGCATAAAGTAGCCAGGGACAAACATTTTAAAACAATTTTCTTTCATGAATCATGAAATCATTCTAGATCTTGAGCTATCGGCATCAATGCATAGGGTAAAATATGATATTTGTTTGATGAAAATCAGGAAGCATTATGATGTACGAAGTGTTAAAAACCTCAAATACCTAATACATAAACTACCATACCTATTTTTCTCTGTACAGTAATTCATAGAAACCACTCGGTGGAGAGGGAATTTTGTTGAACTCATTCAGTCCTGGACCCTAGCGATTGCATCCTGCACTCGTCCCAAGCGTTAATTCGAAGCAACCTGAGCACTAGAGGCCTGTATCAATAGGTGCTAAAGTCACGCTGTGAATCTCGCAAGTATAACCATGGAACCCAGGGTCTACAATATTCTACATCACAGCGAATTATGACGAGAGCGTAGATTTCTATATATATTTAGTGAAGCATCCTGTAAGTAGATACATTATTTCTCAAGAGAACTTGAAATCACTTATAAGGATAACGCATGAAAAACGTCTGGAATCATATTCAGACCCTGATTTTCTTTCCATGAAACCATGAAAACTCCTTTGTGTTGGTTAGGAATTGTTTTCCCTTCTCAACTCCATGGTAAATTCCGATCCCCTTTTGTAATATTGCTAGAAGGCCTTCTAGCTGATTCTACATGTATATATTAGAAAGAGGAATTCAAATTGAGTTAATTAACATTTATTAACAATAAGAAAGAAGAAGTTTACCACACAAAACCAGACTCGTTCAATGTAAAATTAGAAAGTTTTATTGATGATAAAGTGATGAGATACAGTGAAATCAATGAGTGATTGATGAATCATGTAAAATCTCTTTTATTAACAAGTTCCTCTGGTTATATATTGTCGCCAAGTTCTCTCGAAATACATGTTTAGCGCAGGGAAACCAGTTTTCCAGTGATAGTCCTGATAACAACAGACAGTAATAGCATCATGGTATCCGTAGCCAATCAGGAGATTGTATATAAGCCCACCTGTTCGTCAATAAAGTCTAGTCTTCACTCAGGTTGTACCATGTATTTCGTGATGTCTGCACCTAGCCAGTCTGGGTCACTAGTGCAAGTGGTCTCATACCGTAGTGCATAAAGAATAAAGAAACGAGCTAAGGCAGTCATGGATTAAAAAAGCTACGAGGCCCTCTCGAGATCGTAGGGCTGACAGTAAAGACGTTTCTGCATCATGAAGTAAATGTCTATCTACTGCAATTGAAATCTCGTACTAGAATCGCCCTTTTCACTCCTTTAAATGAGATGTGATGTGTCTCCTGACTCAGTCAAAAGCTAGATCAATGCTGGGAGGTTGGTTCTACCTGTTGTTAATCACCTTGAACCAAGCCCCAGGTAAGTGGTCCGTTTGGTAATTGGATTAATGATCATTTGGACCGTACATAGTGGAAACCAGGTTATAGTCGGGGAGAATTCAGCCTCCAGCGCCTGGGCCTTCTATTACTGCAGCTCTTGTGTCAACACACCCCTCAGCGAATGGACTGTCTATTCAGTGCGTAAAGTGGATGGAATCTGGACAGACACGGTTAGGGCGTAATGTACTGAGCACAGAGCCTGAATCGATACTTAAAGGGATGTTAAGTGCCAAATTTAACCATTCACAAGTGTTAAATTCACCTGAACAATCCCCGAAAAACTGTTTTGCTGTACATTCTCTATTGGTATCATATAACGAATTGTTTATAATTATTTATTTCTGACAGCAGTTAAAGGGGTGAGCATTTGGCCTAGCAAAGCCTGGTTTTCATATTCTACTCCTGTCTGAAATGTAATGCAATTTTCAGGTGGCATTTTTGCGGGTTCTGTGGAGTTATTTCAAGTAGCTCAAAACAAGGGAAATATGTGGGCGCTTCTTGTTGCTTCTTGGGCCTTTGCTATGTTAAATGTAATTATGATCATGATTTATTATATACCTGTGTCCGAATGTCTATTAAATACTGCCCGTTGCTAGGAGTGCAGTAATAATAATGTTCGTGCCCGCAGTGACTGCGACCTTGTGAGTAATTAAAATGGAGTTTTTAATTATCTTAAGGTATAAAATAATAAGCAAACGCCCTTACCGTGAACGAAACATTTCATACGTATGAAATCGGCGACTGACCTCGAACAATAAACGTTTCGCCCACAGTAAGGGAGTTTCCTAGTAGTACGATGTGTAGAGATGGGTCCGTTATAAGGTTATAACTGCATATAATATCCCCCCTGATAAAAACACATCATTTAGTATCCTGAAACAAACACTCATGTCCGGATACCCCTGTCTGCATTCTCAACCAAGCTCAGATTGCCTCTTGTCTGTGGGAGGTTAAAAATAACGAGTTGCTCCTTGTGACCCCTCTCGGTGATTTTCCATCCGACTTCTCATTGTCTCATCATGATCTTTAACCTGACGATCTTAACCTCCTCTTGTGGCTCCTTGGGTTTTTTCAAAAGGAATTCGGGATTATTTTCCTCATTTTTTCCACCAACATCTCTTCCCCAAACATTGCCCTTATCCGCCGCGAGGCCTCCTTTATTTGGCGGCTTCTTTGTAAGAAGTGTCTTTCGTCTATTTGTGAGTGTGACATCTGAAGGGGATATCTTGAGAGGATTCTTCAGTATCTTTCCTGATGACAACATTGCTGATATTCATGTCTCTTGACGAAATGTTTACTGCCGAACCAGTCAACTGCAAATAGTTCCTGAGCGGTGCAACGGGAGTTGTGGATATTTAAATAAATGGTCTAGAGATATTTTTCTATTTCCATTTTGTAGTGTACCGTTGATCAACCCGTCACGTAAGGTTTCTTGACCATTGACGCACTATGGATCTTGACCCTTACTATTATTACGTGCAATAAACCAAATATTGTGTGCACGATAGTATTATTCGACTAATTTAAGATGGGTTTAAGTAAGATACCATCCTCGTTATTCTTCAGATATGACTACAACAACACAACGTATACAATATGTGCCCTTCGCCTAGGATCGTTATCATGGAGACAAATCTATATAGATATGATCAGTCTGTGTTAAAATTGTGGGACAACTACAAAGCGATTATAAATTTATACTAGATATTCACGCTTTGGGTTTTGCATTCACACCAGAACATTTTGTAGATATTTGAGGAAATTACTGATTAGATTGACAAAAAAAGAAAATTCAAAACATTTTAATTTATTGAATATAAACTTCACTACAATCTGCGATTCACATGATATTAGTGCCACATGGGCCTGGCCTGTTCAGCTGATCGGTTTTCTTTTGGAAATAACATCTATTAGACAAAAGGGTTTGTTAAACAAGGTAGCTAATCTGCCTTGGTACCATATGATGATGCGATATTTTCTGCTGCAACGGTATGAATCATGATTAGACAGTACAGGAAGGTTAGAAAATGTGTTATGAAGTGGAGCGTTTTCCATATAATGATGCAGCAGACCACTTTAGTATCCTTTATAACAACCGGGCTATAATGGATTGAACGCATCGGCTAATCGAATCAACCTCTTTATTACTCTCGTGTACCCTGATGTGTTGTTAATAGCTAATGACCTAGGCTGTGAAATATGCGTGAAGATACCGCTTGGTGGTTTCGGCCTATTGCCCTTCAATATATGACCTTGGCTGGGCGTTCAGTCAGCTGCTAGTAAATATTCATGACATGGACGTGTTAGGCTCTGTGCCCATGAGGGCCACACAACTAGCAAGTCTCTAGCAGCTTTTTAGATTGGCATTGCACCCTCCTGGAGCATTCACAAATACATTACCATGCAGAGAGCGTTCTTATATTGGCTCTTGATTTCGCGGTACTATGGTGCAGCAATGCACTGAGTCATAAACAGAGACTGTGGTTAGCTGTTGTGGCTAAGTGTGGAATTCATGTATCATGCTTTAGAGAATGTCAGAACTTGGTACACCACCAAAGGTATTCCAGGGCAAGCAATGCCCATAAGGTGTCTAACATTATGATCCATGACGTAGTATCACAGAACATCGAAAATACTATTTACATACCTAGTTATGTGCATTTAGAACAACCTTAAGTAGCAGTCGTAGGTTCTATTCATAGATAGATACATATTTAAGAGAACATCAAAATAGACTCGGAAGTTAAATCAATGAATTGTGCTGGATGTCACATCCTTTATTGTAAATTTCTAGATAGATTTCTTTATACATATATTTAGTGGTTGACGTAAATAACACCCATTCCCATTTTTAGGCTGCGGGAAATATCTAGAATGAAGGGTAGAAGGAATTTGAAAAGAATATTAAACGGTAAAATAAGCAAATTTCAGAATTTTCTAAACGATACAAACAGCGTCCTCTTCTTCATCATAAAAAGTGGTAATGCGTTGATTTAAATTGCATACAAGATAAGGTATACCAAAAGAGGATCTCCAGAGCATAAGCATGATCGAGCTGATATCAAATATTAATGGCGACAAAGCCAATGATGTGTCCATACCTATAGTACTGTATGTAACCCATCACTGACACTTTATATCAGATACAGCAGTTCTTAAAGCTTCTTATGTAAATGGGATTGTCAGCATGATATGGTGATGGATGCAAATATTGCCTGCCCAGCTTTTAAGCAATGCCAGTATTCTTTCATTAGTATGACGAACATGAACAGGGGTGTGTTATCTTGCTAGACTACCAACATACCGGAGGGGGTAGGTTGTCTATAATGTCATATTCAAAAGGATTAATCACTATACAGTGTAAACGCATCTTTGTGATACCCCATAGTCTACCCTGAATCATAATCGCATGGAGCCGGTGTTGCCTTACCCCATCAATTGTCTCAGTGACAACATCAATACATCCATCCAAAGCATTTTAAAAGTCAGCCAGCACCAGGAGCAAACAGAGGCAAGCATTATAACGGTGCTGTAACCGTTACCATGTTTATTCAATCTTCCACAATGCGGATGAGTTGGGTTCTGTCAATCTAACACGAAACTTAATGGGTCTCCTCATGTATGAGAAATAAATCCATCATCAATAAAAAGGCTAATGATTGGCGTTTAATCTGATAGAGACTTGACATAACCGTATACAACATTAGCCGCGATCATCTTGCTCCATCCGTTCGTAAATGGAATCTAAATTCAATGCAAACTATATGAGTAGAGTAGAATAGAGTAAACAAACTATACCATCCCTCATCAGTCTCTAATTATCATTCCTTTGTTGTATGCGACTATATAATGTACAGACCGTGTAGTTCGCTAATACTTAGACTCAAGGTCTGGTAATGTTGGTACCTTCCTTGGTTTTCTACCACTATATGAATATTCCTCATATCACTTTCTGGCACCCCTGCTGAGCCTGTTATGTTTTTTTTAAACAAAATATATTGTACAACAAAGATATTATGAACATTCCTGCATATCCTTAGATACATCAGCCGGATAACCCTGTGCCAAGCACAACGAAAACGTTTATCCTGTCAAGTAAAAATTAGGAGCATGTCTATGACTATTTACTGTCAACGTAAAATGAGGTCAAATGATATGTCAGCCAGTATATAATACGGAAGTAGAGGTTTGACTGGTTTCTAAATATTTTCATATAAAGCTAGCATGCCACATTGTAATTCTTACAAGGCAATCTACACCTCATCGCAAATGGATTAGAGTATCATATAATAGATAATCAGAACATATATTCGTAATATCGCTGTAGAGCACAAACATGTGTTGAGTATCACCAGCATCCTTTAATTATATCCTTGAGTTATATGCAGGACTACCGACTCATTATCGACATGAATGCTCGAGGATTAATCCCTAAGAAGGTTTAGATCAGTATTTATTCAAATGAAAGCTAGGCGAGCGACATTGATTTGGACTACCAGTGGGTTGGACGGGCAGCTCGGGCCTGCCTCGTCAAAGGAGGGTAATGTCTCTCAAGTCACATTACATCAGAGAATCTAGATTATCTGTGCGTGCCAAACATTCATTAGCCGTACAGCTGCCGGTGCTACCAGAATGTGGGTGTAGGCTGGCCTGTAAAAGGAATATGTGTTTAGGTTTGGTTGAGGATCAATGATCCTGTGTGGGGATTTAATATGGCATGCCTAGTTTGAACTCTTCCTCACCCCTCCTTTGAACTACCCGCCCTCTTCCCTGACCTCATAGCCATTCTCAGCCCTTCACTTGACATGCCAGACGTCGGACAATCTACCAATCACGACACGATACATCTCACGCTTGATATACCACCCACACCACCTATTAACATCCCATTCTAAATCATATTACTCACACCGACAATCAATATCCCATTCTCAATCATAACACGTACACCACCCACAAACATCTCACCCTTAGCATACCATTGACACCATCCATCAGCACCACAGTCTGAACAAATCACTCGTACCACACAGGAATACGCTATTCATGGAAGAACTGTACTCACAGAATGAATAAAGCTCTCTAAAAAAATATATATTAAAAAATACGCCTCTATCGGTCAGCTTTCATACCATTTACCAGTATACTTCTCAAGTCATACCACTTTTGTGACAAGTTTCTCGTTATACTATCAGACTATGCTGTTTACAAATACCGGTGGAAGGGATAATGCCTATCAGACATCCTTTAATCAAATGTGCATTAAGAATAAAAAAAGAATAACTCTCTGGATTTACCAGTTTACTACTTTATTCTCACCAGTTCATCGCGGTGGGTAAGTTAAAAACATAATTAGCTTAGGAGAAAGTCTTTCTCTCGAAAGTAAGTTGGGCGTCATCATTATTAATTGCCAGCCTGCTTTAAGAAATGTACTCTTAATCGACTCCAGTCGTTGTCTCACACTTGGTATTTTCCCCCATAGGCTTAACATTGGGAACTCGTTCTCCATGCCCCTAGGAGTATTGCAGTCCGTTCTCCATGGTCAATATATCCTGTGTGTCATCCATTCCTTTAGTGTATACAGGGGTGAGCTAAATACCGAAATCAATTCGTTTTGGTCAAAGAAGACGTTCCCCAACCGATTTAAATGCTCCGTGATATTCACTCGGCTGTTGCCTCGTTCATATCACTCCACATGGAGACCAAAACTTGACCAAAACTTATTGGTTTCTTCTTTAAGACGGATTGTGTTGGATTCAAACATACAACCTGACCTTCGCGACATGTAACTAGGTCTGTTCTGTTTGTATATCGCACAAGAGGGTTGTCAACGCTCTACCAGATCGTCGATTTTTGTGTCAACCATGTCAATTACTACAAGAACTAGACCGTCCGGTTTTGCTTTAAATCAGTGAAGTGGAAGTGAGCATAGTATATTTTTGGGTAACCTGATTTATACCTAGGATTTAACAACACAATGCATTGAATCGCTACGTAATTCACGAGGCTTTGCTTTGTGAATTACTACACAGTTCAAACTCGATGAGTTACGATCTCTGACCCTAACCTTTCATAGGTTTCCTGTATAAAACCTCTCTTTTGTATGGCTGAATATCTCGCCGAATCTCGCCAGACAGCGCCACCCGTGCAGCGTCTCGACGATGCCTGCCTACCTCGTGGGCGAGACACGTGACAAACCGGGGTTCATCTAACTGCCTAATGACGTGCTTCTTCCTCTAGCCTTCTAGGATTTCTCCTAGTCTTTGCGGCCAAACATGAGAGTTAAGTGTTCCATCAAAATAACAAAAACAGATACTTTTAATTGGCCATATTAGGTAGATAATATTTTGCTAATCACCAGGGGAACTTTTGTGAGCAGTCAATAAGCTTGGTTGACAGTGATGGCTCGTTCTCTTCTTTTGATTTAATCTTGGAATGCAGGAATGTATGATAATACTGAAATAATGAAGGTTTTCTGTGTCTGACGAGGAAGATTTACTGTTTCTGTGAGGTTACCGTTGTTTACGAATATTTTACCATATCAACTTCAAATACCATTTGACAATCGCTACATCCTTATAAATTGCTGCTGTTTAGATAGTTTTGCAACACACTAGAAGTAGACACAATGGAAAATATCGAATTGTCTGTAGACCCAAGTAGTGTGGAATTTAAAATCTAGTTTCTGTGGGACAATAACGTACACAACGAGCTAATGACATAAGCCAGTCAGCGACCGGTTCCTGAGAAGAATATATACAAGAAAGACATCCCCTAGGAAAAAGCTGCCCACATCAATTCTACTGTCCAGAATAGTTCTGAATCAAAATTTGAATATATTGCTGTCTGTCGGAATCTTTTAATTTGACGGATATGATATAGTACGACACAACACGGTACAGTCTCTGGATCACCTACAATTAGAATGAGTAGAAGAGAAAATCCGGATAGCCTGATTTTAGAGACCCTCTCCCTGGTATCTTCCCCTCTGTGACGACTCGTGCGGTCACCTTCTGCTGCAGCACCTTGCTTTTATCATACTACTTGGCCATGTTTGGAATCAGCTATCCCCAGTTGGATGAGACCTGTGGACTGCATCATGTACGCCAGTCATGCACTCTCTCCACCCTAAACCCACCCGTATGGAAGAGGAAAGGGGGGGGGGGTCAAGCCGGAGTTGTGCTATATATTGGCCATTTACCAGCGCCTGGACGCCCCACTCGAATGCTAGCCGACACCCTAGACAGGCCTCGAAGTGTGAGCTATAAAGTGCAGACGGGGCTTTCAATATTATTGCCATTATTGTGCGTCTACCATTGATGGTTGATAGCAGCAATAGATACTACAGTCGTCTGATTATGTAGCAGGATAGGGCCATTAGGAAAATGGTGATCTAAGTGGAAGATCTGTCTGCATTTGACAGAACTGGTTGCAATAAACAAAAAAAAACAAAAAAAAACTATCATTACTCTGTCAATTGAGTGGTCGGATTCTTTTTAGCCATTTTGTCTATTGTTTGTTTTACGAGTGTTTTTATTTGGATGAGCGTGGTCTGCTGACACGTATTAAATCTATATATGGATCAGGTGGCAGGAATAGTGAGCCCATTGCGATTGACGTTTGAGGTCTGAGGTCTATAAGTACTCTCCAGTGTCGGGTGGCAGTTATAGCACAAAAGACTGAGAACAGAATCGCTACGGAATCACTCCCTATGTTTTTCATTTTATTATTGTATACATAAAAACACATTAAAACGCCATTTTATTTACTTATTCAAGTCGCCTATTGCACAATCTGGTGCACAGTCAGATCATATGTTGGTGGTCTTTCACTACGTCACAGTTCATCCAAATGTTATTTAAACTGCACCGCTAGCAGCTGGTAGTATTTTATAGACGTATGGCCATGAGTATGTAATATTATCTTTTATTGCTTGTACGCTCTTGTGTAGCAACTGTAATTGTACTTTCGGGGATTTGAAAACTAGTGACAGAAGGAGATACGAATAGGAATTACGGTAGATTAGTCATATGATAAACCTACCTATCTATCTATGGCAACCGTTCTCTTCCTTAAGAATCTGTCCATCACTTAACCTGAACTATTATTATCCTACCCCTCAGTGTGAGGAAGGGCCTATCAACATCATATGTAATTATGGGTTAGGGGGCTTCATATGCTATTCAAGGCATACTCCAACATAAGGTTGCCCTAAAGTTATCATGAATTGATGTGAAATCTCGCTGACCATCAGAATCAGCTACCTTTGAATCTGCAATTATCATCTAAACCATCTAGAATATAATTCTTTTGTATACCATCAGTAAATCATTTCCTATTTGAATCTCTGAGTTTAATCCTGTATATCGGAATGTAATAGCATAGGTGTGTATGTGTGCAACAAATCCTGATTCTGTGCTACGTCCGTCCCGGGAAACGTTATCCTCATCTATCCAGCATGTTGAATTCTCGTCGTAGGTCCACTAGTCAAATCTTGTCAACGCTTTCATCCAATGTATACCCTAACGTCATACACCAACAGCCTAAACCGTGGCAGCTAGTCACCATGCCTCCATCCTACGCCATGGGGCATCTTGTTAAACGGTGCCTGGATGCAATGTAAGTAGTCACTAGGCAGGACTTTAGCATAGTGTGGCGATCAACTGACACAATGTGCATCCACGGGCTGCCGTTGCTGCTGTCAACATTTTATGTTAACACTGGCTCCTTTTTTCAAATGCTCCTGAAACGACACCTGGTTTTCTCCGCTTTCCACGCCCATAGTCTACGTAGCAAGGTCTCCTCAGAGCATGTGACTTATGTAGACTTATCCGGCTCTGTGCTGGGGGGGGGGGGGGGGGTTGATGATGAAGAATAGATTAAGTGGTGTGGACGTTGAATAAACATAGAGGACGGAAATGATGCTGAGGGAGGTGTAAGGGAGGGGGTTCGCAAGTGAGGAAATCGGAACAGGGCGGGGAAAGAAATACGTAGGTCATTGAAAATAAGTTGACGAAATAAAGGAATGGATACGGAATATTGAGTAAAACAGGATTTTAAAAATATTGGGACAGAGAACGGTTACAATACAATGAGTCTGTGTTATTTATAAACTATTATTGGGATTCTGGATTATTATACAGATTAAAGGTTTTATAGATCTATTAAATCAGATATGAAAAAATACTGACGGAAACAGTCTTAAGGAATATAAGGAATGCTATGGTGAAAATTCCAGAAAAAGAGGAAATAAGGCAGAGTAATTAAGCAGTGCGATAGATATAGGGAACTCCTCCCCTCCTCTCGTTGCCTTACCTCTGGCATGCACGTGTACCCGGGCCCGCGGTACCGCCGTGCCACAATGCTGCCGCTGCTGCTGCCGCCGGTGGCTGGGCCGGCTGAGACAGCTGATGCCTCCTCCTGTACAGACACTGAAGAGCGCCTGACAGAGTATGGGCGTCGACAGCCACGCCCGTCGGGGAGCGCTCGGAGAGAGAACGGAGGACGTGAGGCCAGGCGGCGCGAGGTGCGCCGGGGTCACGGCCAACACGTCCACACGAGCAGCTGCCGAGCAGCTCTGAGTATATTGCGTCCGCCGCGGCGTTGCTGGCGGCGCTGAGCGTTGATACCTCATCTGCGGTCGGCTGAGTGTGTGTGTGAGAGAGAGGGCGAGTGCGGTGTCGTCGTACCGCTAAACAGAGCACGCCAAGACCGTCTCGCCCGCCGCGCGCCTCCAGCCTCCAGGTCAGACGGACTACACTAGCACCACCAGCACCGCTGGCACCACTAGCGTCCCGCGCGCAAGCACACGTCCGCGGAAGCACTGAGCAGCTCCCTAAGATCCTCAGACGACGTCTTGCGCACCTGGCGTCTCTTGGCGTCGGGCCTGACGCTTATCTCTCCCGCGGCGTCTTACCCGGCCCTGGTGGTGGAGAGAGGAACGACCAATAACAACACAAACACACGGACGACAGAGCAATCTCCGTTTACCGCCACCGACATCACCACCACCACCAACACCACCACCACGGTCATCTATGTTTAAAGAGACTCTTAACCGGGTTCTCCTGTCTGAGGCAATAATATAGGAGGACAGAGCCCCAGGTGTATCAGTGAGCTCGTATGGCATGGCGACCACCTGTAACTCAGCGCGAGACTAGGGGCGCGCGTTACCTACACTGAGCAGCTCACCACAGCATGCGCTCACTGTGTGAGCAGGCAGAGGGAGGAGAAAATAGGAAGACGCGCATGCAGGAAGTCCCTTCTCCTCCTACCACAGCCAGCACCACCACAGCGCCACCACTGGCCTCAGCCGGTCTGCCTGGCATGGCTGTCTCGCACTTGCTGCTGGCAATGAGTGGCGAGCCGGGGAACTGACTCAGTTACTGCCGTGTATTTTATCCTTACCAAGTTGGGAGAGTGGCTTCTCCTCTTCCCCCTCACCACCATCACCGGCTCGTCGTCAACCTGTGCCCGTCACCGCGCGCTGTAGGCGGCGGGCGGCTTGGTTCCAGATGCTCTAGGTACGTTCACCGAGCTGCTCACAGTTTCCGCCTCTATGGTCTCCCCGTGCACGAAAGCCGGTCTGTCAATTCGGATTACAGCAGACAAGGAGAGCTCCCTTTACGCCGCTCACCAGCATGCGGGAGTAATGGATATCATTCCGGAGGACTCTTTGCTGGGAGTTGGAGTAGTATGGCCTGTTCAGGTTTAGACTGGGAGTGTTGAGCCGTTGATCAGAGGGAGCTGAGCTTCCCAGCGGCGGCGCGTTGCCTGGCATATGGAGTGATTGCTGGCCAGGCTTTACACTGCCCGTGAGTCCTGGCTAGTGTTCAAATCGGAACGGGTTGCTCCCTTGTGGTATTGGCCTCCAACAGCTTTGCGTGGGGCAAGTATCGCACGGAGCTGATTCCTGAGCCATCAGATCTCCTGAACCTCTCAGAACCTGCCCACAGTGTCAGGACGAATGGCATTGTCCGTGGATCTATAGACCGCTCTAGTGGGTGATATACGATCTGAGCGCGATGAGTACATCGATACTTTGTAGAGGTAATGGCCCAATAGAAGTGATCACCTTCAGTGAGTAGCTCAAGCTGCTTTTGGCAAGTTACCATGAAAGACTACGCGGTAAACCGCATTCGAGGGAAAAAACGTATGGGGAACGTACTAAATGTTGCATGCCCTGCTGAAGCCTGACATAGTTATAACTGGTAAGCAGGTGTAACATGAGGTTATTGCGAGAGGTTGACCACACAAGGAGCTCATACGTGTTGGCGGGCGAGTCGATGAGGACCGATAAGCGGAGCAGCTCGCGACCATGACGGAAGGGTCCCTCTTGGTAATTATCGCCTGAGACTCAATGAGCTGCTCGATGGTATCTGGGTTGCCATGACACCTCGGTGGCCGTGTGTGTTTTGGTACGGCCGGGCGACATCGGCGATAACGTCATAACGTCACCCACCTGTTCCTCGGCCGTCGCTATCTGCCCCGCCCATCCTCCAGGAGCGCAGGAAGATTGCTTCAAAAAAAGACCCTCTGTGGATAACATAAAGTGGGGCATAGCATTCCGTGTCGGAAACCAACAGAAAGATGAGCTTCACACGCGGATCTAGTTCCCAAACTCAGAGTGCGACAGGTAAGAAGACAGTTATGACGAAGCCATGTTTCGGCCCGGCTTCATTCCCTGTGATTTTTATCCTGGTGTTGGGACTTCCTGATTTATTAAGGATTCTGATCGGGCGTCGGTGACGGCTGCTCACTGAGCCCCTTTGGGAGCTGCGGTCGGCGCCTCGCCGCACACGAAAGGGTTAATTAATTTGTGTGGGTTACAGAGTGGTGCCGTCCCCTGTGACGTCGTCCTGTGCCGCTAGCCGGATTACTGTGTCAACAGTGTCCCTGTTTCGTCTGGGCCTTGTATAGGGCCCATCCGTCATACCTCGTGGTTTTCATGCTGAGCAGGTTAAGTGCAAGGGCTGCATTACTTTTATGTGACCACCTATAACTTCAAATATGTATCATAGGTTACTGCCTGCAATAACAACATAAAATACGACATAACTGAATAGTACATAGGTGTGTCAACAGTCCTAAAAACGGTCATACTCTTTTTTATTAAATGTATACATGTAATTGCCATTGTGTGCAACTGATACAATATATTATATTCCTATTCGGTTTCACGACTCCCATCAGTAAGTCCTACGTATAACAGTATCATCATACAATGAGATTGCTCATCATTCATCTCAAAGTGTAGTATTTTCCCCTCGTGGTCTTTCGTGTGATTCAATTGCTCGAAAGCCCTTTCCTGTTAATAGACTATCCATCATTTAACAACAGAACCAATAAATACAGTTGTCACCAAAGTGGTTTACGTTCTGGGCATCGA
This sequence comes from Alentia gelatinosa, assembly GCA_950022655.1. Taxonomy (NCBI): domain Eukaryota; kingdom Metazoa; phylum Annelida; class Polychaeta; order Phyllodocida; family Polynoidae; genus Alentia; species Alentia gelatinosa. The sequence continues at coordinate 44,287,658 of OX465582.1, forward strand.
CATTCTAGTCCCAAATATTGAGGCCTGATTTATATTGGTATCATATATCAATATCATTTTGATAATGATATAGATGACCATCAACACATTTCCTCAAGTTGAAGGACCTTTTCCAGGATTTTATCTGTTATCGGTTGTAGACAAACAAAGTGCTGAATCTCACTAACTCAATTGTAGAATCCCTACATCTTTCATACGGCTTGAGTAGGTCACATACATAACCGATGAACATCTAGCGCCTATGACCATTGCACTATAATTGCCAGTGTTTAATCATTGCTTTATATTGTCTCTACTTACGACATACATTTGATTTGACACAGGGGCATAGTTTGTGAATTCTATATTACAGCATGATTCCATTGCTTTGCACATAATCCCTAAAGTGTGGATCATGGATTGGTGTCCTTTATGCCTGAAGCTGCCATATTGACAATGAACCCGAAATTTGGTAATCGGCAAACGAACCTTGAATGCCAATATCATGTCAAAGTGTTATCATAACGCCTGACACATGGGAATTACTTCTTTTCAAGCCAATTTCAGCTTCATACAGTAGAAAACTATCTGCCGTGGCAGAACTGATGTGCTTAATAATAATAATAATAATAATAATGATAATAATAATAATAATTTTAATAATAATGATAATAATAACATAATCATAGACACTGATGCGTGGGTTTATCTTTGACCAATGTCTATCCTTTGTTTCCACCTGAATATATACGCGGTGTGAATCAATCGTCACGCCGCCTTCATTTATGTGAATGCATCTGAATACGTCTCGCTCATATAGACCTTCTGCCATTATTGACCTGCAAATCAATTGTACAAGTGACCGGAATGAATAATCAATAATCTCAGCAATATAATAATTACATGAATATAATCAGTTCGAGTCTAATTATATACGCATGCTTTAATTCTCTAGTTGCAATCAATAATATCAGCCAAGCTTCTACCTACACATATAATTGGAATACAGTGATTGAGTACTCATATCTGATTAAGTGATGCTTTTCGATAGACCTTCAGTTGGGAGCAACATGATATCATTACGTCATAAACATTGCTTTAGTAGCAAATGCTGGACGTATCCCCGAATTAATCTTTGAACCACGACCTGATTACATACGGCAAACACGGACTAGAAACATAAACAATAATTCACCCTTAATGGATAACGATGAAATTGTTTACCATCGCATTCGAATGTGTACAGCAGATACATGTATTCGGAAATGGCTGAATGATTCCCATTTCCTTAACTTATGAAGGATTATGCCATGAGGCAGATGGAGCTTGGGACTGATAATGCCCTCAGACAGATCGTTCTGGTGACGATTTTTACAATATTACATTTTTTATTCAAGAGCTGATATATCAATGAACAAGAGAATTACAAAGAATATGGGTGTAACATAATATCACGAGAAGTGACGAGTTTGAGTTTATTTATGTTAGGCATTTAGTTGGCTCCGTAATCTCACGAGTCAAAGGTGAGTGAGATTGTGGAGCCAACAGAATGAGTGACATAAATAAACACAAACTCAAACGAGTGACGTCTAGATTTTATCCTAACCCGTTTCAACGATTAAAATAATAGAAAGTAGTGACATAAAAACACTTTATATTACACCCGTGACATAAATAAATCCCATGTTTTTATCAAGGATAGGATAATATTTATGTCTAGTAGACAAAAGAGAATAAGGATGACGTGTTATATCACTCGATGAGACAATGGAATATAGGCTCGTCTGCTAGCGGTGTCCAATAAATTACATCAGTAACTGTCTCGACATGCATGGCTCTTCCACAGACTCCCGCCGATGAAGCTCTGACCATTAGTGTTGAAATTTAAAGAATATAGTGCTTAATCGATTATACAAAACATCCATCCGGACATGAGCCCATGCCTGAGGTAAACTTTGATGCCGCGTTAAGCGGGTGTCAAGTACGTCACTATGTAAACGAAGACTACTAAAGTGGGCAGCTGCCTGGATTCACCTGATTCACACGTTCATGGAGGTAACAAAAGATCTTCCAGGTAGCTGGCCTCCGGGGAAAGGAAGGTGTGTGTGAGAAGGGGGTATGCCGGTAAGAGCTTTTAACATCAGATATATATATGAGACACTATTATATCATTCCACTGGCCAGTCGACACTTCTAACCGGAAGCCCCTGGACCCACACCGTCCAACCATTTCCCACAGCGACCATGCCACCTGCTGTTACCACCTTTGTTTCCCTTGTAAATCCCCATCCCCCACGCGCCGTCATGCCCCCCCCCCCCCCACCCACGTGACGAGCAATGAAGCCATGAACTGAATGGCACCTTTTAACGCTTTTGATGAGGATCCATTTCTGTCCCACAATGGTTTCCAGATGTCTGACGGCGGAGGATGCCAGGAAATACTGATATAAAAGGATGTTTTCTGTATGCAGGAATACGATGTTATATAATAAGTGTGTAACACTTATGTTTGTCCCCGCGTGTTCGAACACCTATGACTACACTAATATGTCTTATCAATATAAAATCTGATAATGGCAGATCATACTTAGCCTCTTAGGGACACGATTGGAGTAGCTGAGTATCCCTTGTTCACAAAATGTTGAGTGGACCTGATTTGATTATCACTAGCATCGTTCATATTAAGTTGGGTGTTGTTGAATCGAGTAGGAATGACAGAATAAAAGGCAATCTGAAATAGAACGGATACAACATCTGTAATTTGTTAGAATTAGGTCATCGTACGTTGCACTACAATGTTTCATAAATCTATATTTCAATTTCCAACAGGATGTATTTTTTGCTGTTTTCTGGTAATTATATACTTATCAAGGTTCTCCATGGCTTACATTTCGGTTTATATTTCTTATTGATTATCCATGTTCTTTTTAGAACCTCCTTGTTAGTTATTTTTTGCAGTAATGGTTACATAGAGGGAATATCCTTAGGTTTGAAATAATCAAGAATAATCAAGTAAGTGATGCGAAATGAGACCATCTATATCGTACACATAGGAAATATAAGACTTAATGTAGAACTGACATAGACACCCATAAGCCATTTCCAACTACAAAACTATTCAGATTTAAGGAGCATCGATTATCCACGAAACAGTGATCCCTTGAGGTTAATTCGCCAGTGTAGTAAAATTAGGTCCAATTAGGGCTGTGACAACGGATAGAGAGATCGGTTTTGACGATTTCGGAATACAAGGGTTCATAACTGAGAATGCACTGCATTCTTTTACACAAATACATTATCACAACCTTGGTTAATTACCAGGACAGTTATCACCAGTAATTCAATAGTTTCTATTCTCACACACGTCAACTACATCTGACTGAGGAGGCCGAGTCCCCATATTTCGTAGAAGGAGATGTCGGTGCTGGGCAGTGATTATGGTGCTCTTGCCATTTTTTCCATATTCTGATATCAGTCTGCATATCGGTGGTCAAGCCAAGCAGTCTGATATTAATTAGCTCAGTCAGAGGACCAAGGCTGATGTAAGGTTACTCACCATTATAAGATTCCTAGCAACCCGATACGGTAAATGCTGGTAAGCTAGTCCTTACGTCACTTCCGGTAGTTACTGGCATCATTACGGGAATGACAGATGGTCTGATTAAGCGCAAATCAAGACTCTATTGAATAAAGCTCGTCCGCCCTCTACCATGTCCGTCATTACCTCGAAAAAGGTCGGTGCTGCTCATTTTAGTACAATTGTTGTACTCAGTTCTCTGATGAATCTATTCTCTATGAGAGTTCAGGTCTTCGACAGGGCAGCCAAGTTAGATACTTAATCGTAGATCCCGCACCCTTATTTTCTTTTTGTTTTCTGCCAGTCTCTGCCTATTTCTATCCCCGTTTCGTTGGATATATGATGTATGTCTCTCATTCTCCCACATAATATACGGACCTTTCTCATGGGTAAATCATATCCTATCATTTGCTATTTTCCACAAACGCTCCCACGAAATTAATCGCAGGTATCAACACTTATTTTATATACTATGTATAGTGCTATATAGATATTCAAGATCTCATGAGTTTTATTCATTCTTAGGGGTAATGTCGCCAACAATTGCAGGGGAAAAAACATGTCTCAAGGAAATGGAACCTACAATGTAAATAGATAGATTGCGTTCCAGTACAGAATCTCAGCAGGATTTTTTTCAGAAAAACACCCTGTAATTAGGCACGTGAATCCCACCGTGTGAATCCCATTTAAGCTACACCCCATCCCCTGGTAGGAGTGTGAGATGTAAACACCAAGTGCCTGTTCCTTATGTTTTTGTAAGATTCCTTTAATTCAATAGAAATGATACCTTGGGGCATTATCATTATCCTTTGGGAATCAACAAATAACGGCTTCGGCTGCCTTTATTAGATTTTAGGTAGCCATCTGCGGACCAATGAAAAAAAAACCTACGTAGGCGTCATGTGACATCATGCTTTCAAGTTTCAACAGCATTTATGACAATTCCATCATATTTTACGAGAGTGTTCCATGGCTGCCCTACATTATGTTCCATCGAACAAAGCGGCGACACTACTCAGCCCTAGATGAGATCAAAAGGCTGGTCTTACGGGGAGTATCTTATACAGCTGATCTACTGTATGTTTTATAATATCATATTTTGACTGCTTGTCACAATTCCTAAATCAGTGGCTGATGCCTTCCTTTGTTGTACAAGGTACATGACACTTATAACAGACTGAATTATTCAATCATTTTATTCTGCATCTCTATCTCATTTAATGATCACATAGAATATAAGACTTCACGTTTTCTGGCAGTGGTTACCATAGCTCTAGCTACGTCGTTATACCTATGCTCAACCAATTGAAATGTAATCGAATAGACGAAGTACTGCTTCCGTCTTCATTATATCTTCCGTATTACAAATCTACCAACTAATTGATTGTTCTTGTTATCAAGCCCTATTGCGCACTGACATTATTTCCTTTCATCATAGGGCATAGGGGAAAACTAAGTGAAAAATTCCCGTCAGTAATGGAATAATAGAAAATGGATGTGAGCATGTCGTGATATCATCAGGCTTTAGCGAAACAATGACCTATGAAATGATTAAAGGCACATCCTACAATTTACAGTGTCGCCATCTGGTGATTTTTAAATAATGTTAATGTCAAAACTGGTTTCTTGGGATCCATTCTAATTCTATGTGATTCAATTTGATGTTTTGTCCAGCTTATCCGATCCCAATAAGTAAGATATGCCAATTTACCCATAAACTATTTACAAAGGAAACGTACTGAAAATATGGTTTTCTTCAATTCTTTCAAAAGCCATGGCGGTGACCTATGAATTTTAAAACTTCGTTATGTAACACTATGCTTGTACTATTTTCTGTTAAGTCCGATAAGATGGTATGGGTTTTACATGTCTTTTAAGAATTTCTGTATATTCTATTTTAATATTATCGTAACATTGATCTCTAAATCAAAAACTAGCATGGTGACCCCCAATTTTTAAGTTAGTTGTGTGCTCTAAAACACTTAAGGGCTTATCATATTCAATTATCAGGAAAATGACATGGGTTTTAATTTCCAGGCCAAATTGTCTGATAGGCCTTTAATAGAAATAAAGGGCACAATATTCCATGCCTATACTGGGAAGTGGCACAGTTTTTGTTCTTTTTTGAATATTTACAGTATTTGTTGACCTCACGGATTCTTTATAGCAAAATATCTATCTTCTATTCATTTAGTCCTAATAACGAGACAAGAAACAAGGGAACACAGTTACCGAACTCCGCTGAGGCATTGGTATTCTTGGCATACCAGCAAACTTTTGAAAGTGCACTTTGGGTGGGGATTGATGTTATATTTTTGGTAATTATTTAAATAATTATCGCTATTTTGAGGTATATTACAGTAGTAAGAACATTTAGCTTAATTATGGGCTCGTTTAGTATATTTTGCTAAACAGACATGGTTTGGAATTCCATCCGGGTAAGGTGAATGTAATTCGCTAAGTTACCGTGTATGTCCCGTCTAATGATGTTTTTGTCACAGGACAATCTTTCGTGGTTACCTCTGGTTGAAAATTGGGACCCTACTTCTCATTATTGTCATTATACAAAGTGCAGTGCAGTACAAAGGTGCTTTTCTTATTATATAACTGTTGCCGTATATCCTACCGTCCACTCCTACTCCTGTCGTACTTATGGCCGTTCATATACGGGGTATATGTTGGTTATGGGGTATGTACCTTATACATTGTTCACTAGCGAGGGTAATAAATGGTTATTTTAAGGTTTATGATAATACGAAAACGGAGATTTTGTGTCTGATCTGTACGTGATAAATACTTGGTAAAATTAATGATTAGATTAGATCGTCAATTTAGCGGCCAATTCAATTATGCACAGCCACAGTAGCCCAGTTGTCTTGTACCAGCTGGCCGACCACCCACCTCATCTGTGAGAAAGGTCCACACAGACCACGTGTCACCAAGGTGATAGATATTGGTTACCTATAGTTTCCAAAGAAGTATTTTCGTAGTTTATAGACGTTGCTTATATAAATCTAATATGAACTTCAGAAAAAAATGATAGGGTTAAATACAACGACAGTGTGTCATGAAAGGGTTAAATGTTGGCTCTGCTGGCTGGCCGTAGCTGACGCCCGGCTGGCAGGACTCACTGTAACTGTGTCCGCCAACAGGTCGTCTATAAATAGAGCTGTGAAAAAAATGAGACGGCCCAGCCAGCGCCATTAGGCGAGCTGCTCTACTGAACAGAGCTCGCCTCGACAGCCTCGATGCGCAGTCTCAAAGACGGAAGAAACCGGTGTATGTGTGAGCGTGGGGCCAATTTGCAACAAAGGTAGCAACGCAGAGGTTGAGGGTGTGAACAAAGACAAGGTAGTACGTGGGACAAATGGTGATTAGATGTGTATTATAGTACACAAAATAGAATGTGACACGCGGATCATATTACACGCGAAAGACATGATAGAGCCAATATAAAAACGGAACCCAATTGATCACGCATCCTTTGTATTTTTAAAGAGTAAATAAAATCGAATTTCTGGATATAGACATAGTGTGACTGAGTAGATATCACCTGTTTCACTGTGAATAAGGGACGTTCTATTCGGTTGATAAGGAACACTAAGGGTTAAGATAGGAACACTTCTTATCGAGAAGGGAACTATGATTAACATAGGTATATATCTGTAAGTGTTGTAGACACACTTTTACAACTGTCCCGGAAAGGGGCAGTCTACTGATTCCTGATGATTTCTCTATTCGAAGGTAACAACGCGAATTATACGAAATTAGTATTGATAAAATGTACACATGGGAAGAGATACACAGTTGGTGTAATGATGATAGAATAAGAACCCTCAATACAGGTCTTGTAAACTTCGCTTTTGAGCTTACTGGCTTATTCCATTCAAGTGATGTTCATTTAGGCGATCCAAAAATAGACTCGTTTGAGGGAGAATAGATCTGTTCTCATCAAGTGCAAATGAGGCAGTACTTTGTAAATACTCCGAACTCTGTGTAATACCCTTAATCACTATAATCAATTGGTATTAAGAAACCCCATCGGCCTAGAGTGAAACTGCAAACAACTGAGAACGAGAGATAGTTCTAGATATTTGTTTGAATATTGCTGAATACATTCACAAAACAAATGTTTTGGATAGACCGTTTCAGATAAGGTTCCGTAAGCTTCTCGCTGTGTTTACAATTAAGATTAGGGTTTTAAATTTGGCAACAACAGCAGGATGGATTCGATAAGTTTCTTTGTATTTATCTTTAAACGATGATTTTGCATTGTCGATTGTACCACTGGATTAAACCTAACATGGTTGTTCATTTTCCATATCATAGTTGTTAAAGGTACTCAATTATGGCTATGCATAAATGAAGAAGCCGTCCAGAATCTGGTCGAGTTCCTGATCCATGTCAGTTCAAATACCTGAGGTACGATTTCTTCATGTATACGCTGTTCATACGGTTGGGTTTCATCATCGAGCTGGTCCCATTGTCCTTGCTTTTATAATACAATCTGTTTCTCGGCCGTCAGTATCAGCACACATCTTTTCTTATTCTCACTCAGCAAAAAGGTACAATTAGCTCTGAAAAGATGCTGACAAGATCCGCTGTTGGACATGTTTTGAGTGCATTTTATTGCTTCCCCAGTTTCTCAATCATCAATACAGGATGGTGTTCACAAGAGTGGTAATATTAATTTGACTATTTAACAGACAGCAATAAAACTGCCTATGATAATTGTATACTTAGAATCGATATCGGCAATGAATAGAAAAGAATACCATGGAAAACTAATAGATCGATCCCTCAATAGAACTATCCAGGTGGATTTCAGTCTAGAACATGCATATTTTCATAACCCCAATAGGTAACTGTACGGCATCAGCATCAAATGCACAAGTAGGAGACATTTTACTTTGTATCATACATATACAGGCAGAATCATAGGCGATGGGAGAGAATAAGGCAGAGGGATTGGAGAACTCTTGTAGGTAGTGAGAAAGGTTTGGTGAAAACAGCCACCTCTTTGACGCATGATAAAGTAATCAGAATGTGAGATGACAAGGCTCGCCATGGGGAACAGTGCGAAACATGTGCCCACGACGTAAAGAAAGAGTACTGCAACGTCTCCGATCCTACGGAGACTGCAGGGGGAGGATCTGCGGGTATTGTGTCGTTGACAGTTACTTAACCCATCGGGACATATATTAAACTATGGATGTTATTTCGGGAGGAGGCTCCTAGTGATGTCCTCATATATGTACGCAAAAATAGTGCGTACCTAATTGAACTAATATCAGTACCCAACTTGTCAGGAAAAGGTGGATAATAGATACAATATAGACTGGTTTCTGATAAAAGCGGTTGTATGCTCCTCGGAGTTGCCTCTGCGTAATATCTGCGCATGCGCGGGGATATTACTACGCGTCAACTCCGTGGAGCATACAACCGCTTGGATCTGAAACCATTCAATATTATATATTATATATACATACAATATATATATATATATATATATATATATATGAACCGTTCTCACGAAGCGGGAGGAACTCCTATGTTATGCACGTCTATTGATTATTATCTTAAAGGGTACATATTTTGCTAAATAAATGAAAGATTTTTATAAGGGTTTCTGTCAACAATTATCATGTTAAGGATAGTACAGAGATCTCATAAAAAAAACTGCTGCATAGCATAGTCGGATATCATCCCTTTTAAAATAATATCTTTCAATGATATCAATTGGATATGATATTTAAAAAACTTTCATTACAATATGGACGACGTAAAGATGCAAAAAGTAATCTTTACGACGCCTATCCATATTTGTCTCTGGTCACAAAGATTTAAAGTAAAATGTGAATGTCTCAGCTTCAAACCCATCCTTAACCTGTGTCTTGAGCACCCTCACTGATCGTTCTACCCTCGTCACATGATTTAAACATAAGATATTAGGCTTTAAAGTGGCGACGTAAAGATGACTACTCATCTTTATGGCCCCCACTTATATATGTCTCTGTAAATAATATATAGCACTACCATCATACATAATGAGTGAAAAGTAGCAATGACAATTATCAATCTGCGATGGAATATGGGAACCCAATTTACCTTAATAGGTTTGCATTATCGGCCTTAAATAGGACACGCACCTTCCTTGAATGTCCTTAGCAGTTGAAACAGAAATCTTGGCTATGTCCCCTCACACGCTCCTCTGTATCAGTGGAGGCGTCGAAGGCTATCGTAACTCGTGAGAAGTGCAGTCGGGCAATAGAAGCCGATACCTTGCTGAAGAACTACACCGTGTATACATTATATGAGGAAACTGACGGTGAGGATATATTTGCAGGGACATGCAGGGATTATGATACACCCTGATATATAAAAGATAATGCAACAAAGAATCCCGCTGAAGTTGATTGATTTAGAAAAAGCTAGAGATTACCTGTATTACGGTCAATCTGTACACATACACACACACATATATATATATGTATATATATATATATATATATATATATATATATATATATATATATATACATATATATACATGCATATATAGATATATATATATATATATATATATATATATATATATATATATATATATATATATATATATACATATATATAAATGCTATAATATAACCCTAAAGGGCAACATGGTTTGTGATGTGTGAGTTGTGAGTGAGCTGCTCTTTAAAAGCCCAACCCTCAGTCTTCGGCCAGGTATTTGGAAATGTTTTATTTCACAAAAGATGACCCGCCATCGTCATATTTCCTCCACTATCTTTTTATGTATTTCATTTTTGCAATGGGTGCGGTGTGCATAACACGTCGGCGATCACTGCCACCACCAGCGGCCATCACCACCAACACAAAACGTCCGCTGTCAGCCGCCTCGTTCTGATGGTTTCCATGGCAACTTAGCGCGTGTTGTCAACACAATCAAGTACAGAGCTGCCTACTGCTGACGATTCCTTGTAAATGTAGGGATGGGTGTTAGGAACAAGGAGTAGTAATGATAACAGCTATATCCTATTAGCATGTTATTCAAATACCACATCTATAGAGGGGTCGTATGAATGGGTACGTGATATAACATTACACCCCATTTCATTTGTTAGTACATTTCGATCGGTACTTTTCGAACCAACGCTCCCTTTACACCTATACGCTAGAAAATTGAACTTCTCAGACTTGGAGATCTCTTAAAACAGAAAAATGTTAAAACGTCATTGCAGAATCACGCTGATACATGTCTCTAAAGTGATCCAATGGTCGTTTTCCCCAACCATGAACTTGGTTATATAGTTCACATTAAATCTGAAGAACATACCAATATCATGGTTAGTATCTTGCATATATTTGTATGAACTAGTTTTTTTTATAAACACATGTCTTACCACAAGAAGCCAGTATGCTATTCCAGTCTATAAAACCATTATTGAATACTAAGTCTTTCTTAAGGTTCCCCTTTCAATACGAATCTCCGTCTGACATCTAGTTTATCTATGCACTATGTATATGGGTGCACAGACCTCATATATCATCCAGTGTTTTTCACTACAGCCGTATACTGGGATATAACGTGACAGGTCTACTTGTACGTCCAACTCACGGTCCCAGTGCACTTTACTCTACCAGCATTTCTTTGGGACGATCACGTGACAGTAGCACAGCATGCTGTTCGTGACAGTAATGATGATCGAAGGAGACTGTGGAGCTACACGTAAAATAGGATGTACAGTCCAACACTGATGGATATCTCAGGCCTAAAGCACCCATAGCAATGTCATCCTCGTGTAATTGTAATTTCGGAGAAATAAACAAACGCAAGCTGGTTATAACAACATAGTATGCTCATAACAAACAATGTACAGATTATTCTTTGTTACCCACCTAATAAGGAGCCTCCATACTAAACCTACAGATCGCTACCAAGTAGATTCCTGAAAGCCGGGTCGACTGAGTAGAATACGGTTTTTTTGCTACCGGACAAGTACTCTAGGAACTATTTTATATAACAGAAATAATGCACCGCGCTAACATCGAATTTCTATTCATTTACAAGATCTGTTTTAATAATTAGTCGAAAGGTGAGTAATACATAAACATTACCATGATTTCGATCTGAGTGGCCGTTTTCTCCTTATAGTTGACAGGCGCTACGAAATACTCCTCACTATATTTCGGAGTTTTACTAAGTGTCAACTATGCGGAGAATACTCAGATAGACTTCATACTAATATTGTGCATGTATTAGATACAAGTGAAAAATCGCATTTGGAAAGGGGCTAGCGTTATTAGAGCGTGCTCGCATGAGCTATATACGTTGCCTATAAAAGGTTAGAGTGGTCACATACACTTTCAGCGTGCTGAGAAAAATCAATCCCTTCACTATCTGCGTGCTATTTGCTGTGCTATTGGATAGGGAGCAGGGTGCCAGTGTCTGAGGATCTGAGAGGCATGCCCAGCTGACCATGAACAATCACTCAAGAATGAAATACCTCATTGACCTACTGGTGTTTGATATGTTTGGATCCTATAGATATATTCAGGCAGTTACAGAAATGGCAAGTTTACTGGGTGCAAGTGGTTACAGAAAACGATCCATATACTGAATGTAACTGAAACCTTTTAGTCGTCATTCATGTAAAATGGCACGCTCATTCATCAATGATGAACATTCTACTTGCTCTTAGTATAATAAGATCAACGGGTGGCAGTGAGGTGCTGAGTGCGCGCAATGTCTGAGTGTGCTGTCATCAGTCTATATCTACTGTCTCTGCACCCAGTCAACGTCAGTCAAATTGGTCCCTGTCAGTGCTCTGGCTTGATCCCCAAACATTGCCACCCTACAAATATAAACTATGAGTATCTCTACTGTATTAGTAATCTACCTCCGTCATCTACAAGGGGTGATTTATAAAGCATGGAGCCAACAGTAAAATTGTCAGTGATTGGAAGGCTTATGTCCAGTTTGTGACTATGATCACCCATGGTGGTGTCTACCGCTTCCCTTTTTATGCGTTAGCTAATCGGATTTTATCTGACACCTTGACACATTATTGGGAGGTCCATATTTTGTCTGAGCCTGAATAATCCGCTTCCCCCTATAGGGTGAACCATATATTATCACATTGCGCCTTGAATAATTTAGAAACAGGGCATGCTTTTACCAATCCAGGCTCTGCCTGCCCCTGACCCTAGTCATCAGGGTACATGGCCGTCCGCGCTCTCATTTCCCACCACTTCAGGGCAGTAGCGGGAGCCAGAAAGTTGTATAGCCAGTGTCTGTGGCCATAGATATCTCGTCAATCATTAAGATAATGTTCGATTCCCACCACACACTTCAGTAACATAGAATTTTTTCATTAGGTACCGTGTTATTCTATATTTGGATGATTTTGTGCGAGGGCGCAACTGACATTATACTGATTACTCTTATCATAGAACTAAATAGGGGAACTATGTGATTGTGCAACACCGAGCTATCTGACCGAGAAACGTACGAGTTTCGTACTGTCCTGTAGTGATATGGTCATGGAACCGTTCTCGATGCATACGGCAGACATCTAGATCCGCACGATAACGGACGTATTTTAAGCATATTCAGGATAGACATTCTGCCCTACATTCCGCTGGCATGTATCATATGAATATCTCCAGCAGTATGTGTATTCAGCGCCATACATTGCCTTGTGTCTGTGTCATCTCGCACATTAATCTCCACTCGTTACGTCTATAAAATATAACCATTATCTTACTGGTGTAAATGCCAAGCTAGCGTATTAGATTTTCTTCTTCTTTATTTCTTTCTAGAAGGGTTGAGGTATTTCAGTTCTCCTGCTTTGACTTGAACTTGTAGTACATTTTCTGATTCTGTGATAGTTTTCATTGGCTATTCTCCTCGTTAGAGAACCATCTTCAGTGTCAGTATTCAGTAGGTAATACCAAAGAAACATCAGAAAATGAACATCGTTCCCTTCCAACATGGTGGTCGCAACCAACGCTTAAGTAGAGCTTGGCCTTCTATACGTACGCCGCCCACCTACTATAAGCCACCATCTATTGAGTGGCTTCACTGCTGGCTCCGGGATGGCGTGTGCGGGCTCCGAGTCTATGATGGCAAATTGTTGCTCGCCTTCCGTTACACGCCCGCTGTAGCTCATTCCTGTCAGTCCCGGGTGGAGCTGGCCGGGGCTGAGGGGAGCTACACGGAATTACCCGAAGCTACTCCGGCGCTGCTTAGAGCTGCTCGGAGCCAATCAGCATTGCTGGGAGGTGCTCCGCACATCGACCATTTCCTCACTGATTCTTTTAACCTTCCCAAACTATTTGGGATTACTGGCAGTTTCTTTCGAGCATATGTTCATAGGTGTCTTTGCTCTGATGGAATCCATCGGAACCACATGGTTTTCGACAGAGGGCATCCGTCAGCATTTGTATTTTGATTTTATTTTCATCGGGTCTGATTCGCTAATACATGGCTCCGATCTACCATCATACCCGTATGACAGTCTTTAAGTCACATCGATATTTTAAAAGCTAAAAACCCAGCAATCAGCTTGTATAGATCATTGAACGCATATCACTAATATTTCTTTCAAAATCCATACTTTCCATCCATAGTTGTGTCTTAGGATTCTAGGCTGTCGTATATTCTTCACGAATGTGCCCACGTATACAAATGTAGAAAGCAACAGCATGGTTATCTTGAAAGAGATTGCTTGTAGCACCAGCAATATATGACATGGCGAGAAGAACGATTCCCGGAAACGGTTGAGTCCTTATATCCTGAGATGGTAGAAGATAATAGACTTTAGTGCAAGTTAATCTACAGTTGAAGATACACGTCCTTACAAAGCATCGCAACAGACTTTTGTCCTGTTCTGTTGAATCAATAGTCGAGATAGTGCTCCTGCATACGGATCTCGAGCTATTCCTTTGGATCTTTCCGCTCATTTGACGATTTGGCTTGTTTTATTTTTCCAATTGAACGTGAACGATATATACAATCGACCATATTGCATAACGTTCTTTCTTGTACAGTCACGAATAACATTGATCATAACGCATTTCACAGACAATACGCATATCACTTTAAGATAAACAAAATCTAGTACATTACATTTGGCGCATTTATTGATTCTTTACTTCCTCATTATTCCTATCTGAATGTTCAGATAACATATGTATGTTCTCTTGCAATTTGTATATTTACTTTTGTACCAGAATATTATTGCACATATTCAATGCTTAACATTTCACCTTCCACACACTCCTCAAAATCATTTTTTTTGCAATCTCTGTGTAGCTCCAACCAACCGGCCATAAGATTCCCCTCCCCTGTACGAAGGGTATCCCTTAAATCTTTCTGTATCGTATCGTTTAAAAGCATGCTACAGGAAAAAAGTGTGGTATTTTACCATATAGTATATTTCTATCATAAACTGTTCAACAATGGTATCGAAGAATATGGGCACGCATTAGCAAACGTATTATCGCTAGAAAGTCTTCAGACATTGTGATCGATTCTGTTTCCAGTATAAAAGGTTAATCTGGAACCTTTGTCATGTTTTCTGGTATTACACATGAGACCATAAATCGTGTAACTTCAAATCACGAAGTAACAGACACGAGGCGTGGAATTAAGTTCTCTGATGTTGAGCAAGAGCATTAAGACTGCAGTCATATATATCAGACCGAGCCACACCTGACCACTAAGGCCTTGCCGAATAGGTCACAATTACTTACAGTAAGATAAGGAGAATATTATGCTTCACTCAGATCCTCACAGAGGTAGTACCTGTGCCTTCTATCACTCGATAGAAGATAGACGACATTAGTTCGCACCATGACCGTTATTAAAGGCGGCCCGATTGCCTTTCCATTAACTCTTGTCGTCTTCCCTGACTTTCCTAGTCCCTGCCTCTCGCAGACCACTCAGCATAGACTACAAGAAGAGAGCCTAACCAACCATATGATCTGCTTCCCCGGCGGCGGTCTATCGTAGAGCGTCCATGTAGGAAAGACGCGGACATGGAAGGATGTACTCCATATTACGCGTCATTTAAGCGGGTATTACATTGAGACGCAGAAGGCGTCGAAAAGACGAGCTGCGTTTACCAGACGACGACGGCGGCGAACACCCGACCTCGGCAACTGTGTTTTATATACCGTGGAACGGCGATTTTGGAAATCGGCGGCGACCATCCGACGTTGGTATCGCCCGCGGTAGTGTAATCATATTCATGCGCAACTCAACCTGAATTGTTTTTCATATCTAGTAAGTTTTTAAGATATTTTGGATTATTGCGAAAAGGATTATACATCTATCTTTTATAAACATTATTAATCAAAACAATACTGTCAGCTGAACCCTTTAGAATTAATTAGTTTCTGGATTCCTGCAACTGGCGATCCCAGGACGTCGGTTGGCACTATTCTTTTCGGTATGCTGTAGGTTTGTATGCTATAAGCATGTGTAGCAGAGGTCCGATGGTGTGACTAATTTATGGGCGCCAATGGAACACTCTCTTTAGTCTATATGTGCATGTTCCTGACCAGCAGGAACCGGCCATTCCATATTTATTTTGTCTTTTGGGGAAGTTGTTGCACTGGCCTGATGAATAGCAGAATGGATGTTTTGACCTTTGGGGTAGAGAGGGTCATCTGGGACTGTATCACCACACGCACCACTCACCATTGACCCCCTCCTCCCCTCCTGTGTACCTCCCAATGGCCGGACCCGACCTTACACACCCCACATCCATGCCCTCTGAACGCCTCCAGTACCATTTCTCTGAACCCCTGCACCCCAACAGTACTTAGATCTTCCACTATATCATTCCCACGCCCTAACATCTCCCACATAGCTCCAGCCTTGATCCCCACTATCTCACATCTCACCTCATCCACCTAACATTCTCCGTCCCAACGTCTGCCACCCCCACCAACCTACATGCATGTATCCTAACCACGTCACCTTATATTGACCTTTCGCCCCACTGACCATCTTCCCCAGACCACCACCAACTCCAACTGCTTTACCTCTCATCGAGGCATTCGTATGAAAGTTTACTGCCTTAGGTGATTTCTGGTATCTTATTCCAACGCATCATATAAACGTTACTACTTCATATATTGCACCATACTTTTCGTCGACCGTTTAGTGTCAGAATCTAATTGTCTTGGTTGGTATGCCAGTCAACTCACACATCTTTAGTGCATCATCTTCCTCTCTTCTTCCTACATTATTATTATTCTGACCCTGTCGTTATGTTGAGAGGGTGTGAAATTATGAACTTGGAGCACCATCGTTTGTGTCCCAAAAATGTCAGCTATAGTGGACAACTCCAACAAGGCCAATCTGGTGAGAATAGGAGGTCAGGGATAAAGCGAAGTACAACGCATGGCTGCTTATGAACGGTCAGAATATAGTTATACATGTAGACTAGTAAATATACGTATAAATCCGTAAAGTCTATCCGTTCCTAGGAACGTCATTGAGAAGGAGTCCCAAATAAACCACAAGGCATATGCCCAAAGCATGACGATTGAATCCTGCGATCCATTGACACGTTCATAGATTGAGAAATATGAGGTGATATAGATAAGGGAATGCACAGCATTAAGTGCACGATTGAGTGGTTCTAAAGATAAAGTAGGGTCATAGAGGGATTCTAAAGGGGAGGTGGAACTACCATTTGAATACCCCCTTAAAATGATTACAGGAGGACCTTTGTATAGGTAATATGAGAAAACGTGGTTACTGAGCCCGTACAGGTGGACGTTCGAAGTCATTTGATGAAAAAATACGGCCCGACGCCGTAGGCGGGAGGGCCGTATTTTTTCATCAAATGACCGAGAACAGACACCGTACGGGCTCAGTCACTACGTTTCCTTATTACTATACACCTCCAACTCATTTAAAACGCCGTTTCATGACCTTCCCTGCACCGTGGTTAATGCCCCTGTTCCTGTACAAAGCCAATGACATTCACTACGGCCCGCTAGCGGTAAAAACCCGGCAACGATCGATGTGTGGCAACAGATGACGCTGTAACTTCACCTACCGTAGGAATTAAGCAATTAAATTTTAACACGAGTACGGCACATATATAACCTATAATCGTACCAAATATGATGAAGATCCGTCACTTTAAACCGAAGATATCGGCGTTTGAATACGGCAACTTCGACATTCACTGAGCACCGGGAGGTGGGAGGGTGAAAACTCGGCAACGGTCGACGTGGCGCGGTCTATGAAATGTATGACACAGGACGACCTGGAACTCTGGTAGCCAACGTAATTATGACGTCGACAACGGGGAGCGGCCTAACGGGAAGCGGTCGGACTTGTTTATATCGATCAATCTCACAGAGTTAAACCATTTAAAAGTGTCTTAGGTGAAAGCTATATGTTATTTACCTCGATATTTGGACATTACACATTCCCAATTGTTGGTATAGGTCTTATAATGTCTCTTAAGTTATGAATGGGAGAGAACGACTATTTTGTTTGTTTGATTTTGACACGGACACTGCTCTCGCGCTATCGCGATATTTTACGTTAGCGGGCCGTAGTGTTTGTAGCAGCGGGACGTATGTTTTGCAATGCTTAAGCCTATGGAAATCACTACGTCCTACTACACGGCGGGCCCGAACAGAATTTATATGATACCCCTAGCAGCGGTTAGTATATCACAGACGTTCGCCCATAGGTGTATAGTAATCTTGTATCTATCATTCCTTTAGACGTGCGAACGCTAATATTGGTGGTATGTGCACGGATTCCATCAACAACACCTCGTATATAGAGCCACAACGTTTACTAAAAGGAGCTGAATGTGGGTTATTGGCATTCTACGTTTTATAGGTACCCTGAGGAGGTTTTGAATAGAGGTATATCTTTGGAGCCAGGCATGAGGTCTTTATAGCATCATTTTCACTTCATTTCAGCCTTATATCTCTGCAAAGGAAATTACTCTTGTCTAGCAAAATCAATTAAGCTATATGTAAGGATTATGAGAGCAAATTATTTTTTCGGGATTTAATGAAACTAGGAGCAAATAGTATGTTCATCATTGATGCATGAGCGTGCAATTATAAATGAATAACAATTGAAAGGTTAGGATTACATTTAGTGTATGGATCCTTCTCTGTAACCTTGCATCCTGTGACTAGGATTCAAATATATCAAGCACCAGTAGGTCAATCAGGTATTTTGGTCTTGAGTGATTGGTCATGGTCAGTTGGACACTGAGACACTGTTACCCTGCTTCTTCCCCAATATCATAGTGAGTAGCACACAGATAGGGAAGGGATTGTGTTTTTGCAATACATTGCCTTACATACCTTATATGTGACCACTCTTACCTTTAGGCAATGTAAGAAATGTATATAGGGTGTGTAAGCACGCTCTAAAAAAGTCCAGTTCCCTTTGATGTGCAGATTATTTGGGATTAAACTGATAAACTCGAACAAGAGTAGATAGATGTGAGCAAAAGTTATATCAATTGTCCCAATACATTCCTTGCTCAGGACTATATCTGCTATATTTCCTATTTCATTTGCGGGTATGCGGTCAACTTAACGGAGGAGAAAATAGCCACGGCACGGACACGAGTGCTGTCACAAGTGCGGAGTAGATCAGAGAGGAAATATTTCCCTGAGGGCTCCTCAGTTGAATTCGTATCGTTTGACGTGGAGATTTCAATAAGATTGATTTCCCACGTTAACGTGACAAAACCCCCGCACTTGATAAAAACATTTCCCCTGCCTTGCCTCTTACACCTCTCTCAAAATAATCTCCCCTGCCTCTCACTTCTCTTATGATGTTTTTAGACTTGATATCAATCCCTTTATCACCCAGCTTCTCTCTAAACATTCCTTCCCTTCTCCCTTCTCTGCTGATAGACCAACCTTCATATATATTGTGCTATACACTTGTCGTTATCCTATTCCTTTTCTCCTACATTTTTCTGTTTTGTCCCTTCCTTAAGAGACACCACCCAGCCCTGTACTTCCTTACTCCGCCATACCCATCCGCCCCGCCCCAAAGCCCAACACACCAAGTCTCCAAGACAAGACACTCGTCAGATCTCTTCACATCATAAGATGTTGTCAGAGGAGGTGTGATCTAAGTCGACCACATCTAAGGCTTTGCTGAAGAAGGCTCACTGAACAACACCTTTACACCCCCACTCCCTAAGCCACCTCCTCATCCACCCGGCCCCCTCCTTTTCCTTCTCCCTCGTGGTGTGAAGGGACTGGGCCTGCAGGGGGTGCGAGTGCCTTAAGATAAGGCAGACGTAGTGTATCGAGCTGCATATATCGATCTGCTCACTCAATCTGGTATCGGCACTCTGAAAGTACCGTTCCCTTGGGTGCACGTGGTAGTATTCATTGGGAGTGACCTCAGAGAAACCTAGACCTCAGAGAGAGAGGCCTAGGATAGCTTCAAGACAGCAAGGCCCAAAACAGCCCGACTTCAGACAGCCTTTATTCAGCCTGTCCAGACAAAGCCCTCTTTCATATAGACGGCCCTCACAATTTCAGCTTCTATAGTCGATCCCCATTTATCATGCCTTCATAAACACTACCCTCATAGGATGTGCCTTCAAATAGACCACCCTCACACACTCCACGAAGAGATCTTCTTATTACACAAAAACTACCTTTAAATAACCTGCTTTTCTACATACCACGTTGACAGTCCTCCCGACAAATTGACTATCCTTGTCTAAACTATCCTCATATAAACTATTTTCACAAATATCATCCCCAAAATTATCTACATATTGACAACAATGACATATACAGTCCTACCATTGCCATCCAGATAAGATCACATGTTGTGGTTTACAGTATGCAAACGTGAACATAGGTTGAAAATACATAAATTCAAGGAATTTCGAGGTAGGTTATGGGTACATCAAACCTGAATAGGGGTTAAACACTTTATTGTAAAAGTGTGGGTGGGTGGGTATTTTAGAGACCTGACGCTAAATAATACACCTATGGTTGCCATAGACTACTTGTCTCGGGAAGCCTGCATTCAGATAGATTGCCCGCATAAGTTCTGCCTCAACATAGTATATTTTCAGATTTTCTGCTGTCACTGGCTTGACACTACACACGGTATTAAGAAAACACCCATATCCAGTTCTAACAACACCCTGTGACACACATACACAATATTGACTGGTTTCAGATAAAAGAGGCTGTTTACTTCCATGAGTTAGCGCGTAGTAATATATGAACGCATGCGAGGATATTGCGTAGGGTCAACTCCAAGCAGCATTCAACGGCTTTTATCTGAAACCAATCTATATGTTTAAAAATTGACTGCAAATCTACATACGAATCTCGGTAGAGAACGACTCAAAGAGTACCTCAGTAAGTAAGGAATCTGAAAGGTTAACCTTGATAAAGGGAGTCTAATCCCGAAACTTCGGTTTAATAAAATGCCTATAAAACACTATCGACTGCTTTGTAGTTCTACTGTCTTATCCCCTTTTAACATTCAATATTTATCATCCACTTTTAGCCAACTGGTGGCATGCTAACATTAGTTCACTTTTTGTTTTGAAGTGTCTTTCCATAAGCACAATTTTTCCGTATGCGCCGGTTTTTGCAGCCCGGAGCAAACAACATTTATCCGTACAGGCCGGGTACGTCCATACAGACTTATGTTTACTATGTACACCTTGTATGAGGTGGACAATAAAGTAGTTCTCCGTAAGTCTGCCTGTATAACTATACCATACGAAAGCATTTCCACACAACCGCTTCCTAAACACTTCATAGCATGTGCACAGAGGGAGTTTACCGTAAACGATTTGGGGGAAATAAATCATGTGAACGACAGACATAGAAATTATTTTTCCGTCAGCTGCATCACCCACAATCATACCTGCCGAGCTTAACTAAGATAGAAATCACTTTGGCTCACAAAGAGAACAAAACACAGATCTATCAGGCCATCTTTAAACCTTGCAAATGGGGACGCCCTCGGCAGGTGATTTTACACACAATGCAGTCTATACTCGTTTTCCTTTCGCAAGCTAGGATTAGGAACTACTATTCATTGCTTAGCATTTGCCAACTGTGGCCTTTACACCTTCAGGCAATACTATCTTGAGGGCACGAAATGGGCCAGTCAGTCACTAGTCACTTTCCTTGACTGCTTGATGATTACAAATTTGTAACAGAACTTCAAGAGTTCAGTTTAATCTAATGGCAAAGACAAAGGATTCCTTTGTCGTACTCGGAGGACAACAATTTCCATGATCCCTGACATTTCACAAGAGGAATAGAGAAGTGCTATCTCTTGGATGAGGTCATGTTGATTGTATACTATTGGTCTAATTACATGAATTGTAGAGGACATCTTACCTTATGTTTTGCGTACGAGTACCCGTAATCTCCATGTAGTAATACCCGAGCCAAAGCGAAGATACAACGACGTCAACTACGAGGAGATTACAGTCCCTCGTAAACAAAACCTGATATTATTGTGTTTTCCTTTCATTTATCTATACAATAATTTTAATACATTACAATGAAATGTCTATTGCAAGACAACTGTAGTTCCAGGTTATGGCATAATGCAACAGCACTGTCAATACGGGTGTCTTTCGCTGTAGAACTATACTTTCCGTACAGTTCGTTATTTTCCGGGAAATGTTTATGACTAGGATTTCTGATGGCACATTATTATGACTGATTATAGATAATTGATATAATATGAGCATTCAAGAAACTCATTATAAAGTACATGACTATTTCACCTTATTTCGGATGAGACCATTTTCCGTAATATTCTACCACTGCACAAAACTTACCGCTTTACATATGTATCCGAAACGCGTCTAACAGTAGGATTTTGCGTCTAGAAGTTCGACCTGTTATCCGTCTCGTAGACGCCTTATCTAGTGGCGTATATATGTGTCCATGGTGCCGTCATATATACGTCATATATACGCCTGATTCTGTTTATTTACGCCACTATCCAATAATTCCGACCTCTGCCACTTGGGGACATCAGTGGTAGCATATTTCATTTACCATTAGTTATTAAGTCCTTGGTATATGTATCAATCCAATGTTATATTATCAATTTTGATTATAAAATTGTTCTAAAACCCCATCTATTATCTCTTCATTAAACACATATAATAAACCAAGCATTTTTTGTTTTTTAAACCGTTTTTTTAAGTTTTTTAAGTTTTTCAAAACACCACTCTTCTGAAGTCATACTTTGGGTACTGTATATATAGCACAAGGTCTGGTCAGATATCAACCTACCACCCCAAGTGCTTCCACACATCTGCTGCCGATGCCGCTCTGACACCTGTCGCTTTGACACCCGCCGCTTTCACACCTATATGCTCCCGCCCGCCCAGAGACAAAACTCAGGTAATGTGTGAAGACAGAGGACCTCCATGTACCAGGGCTCGCGTACCAGGGCTTCACTGTGGATAGAGTGAGTGTAGGGTGGTGGGTTGGTGGGGTGTCGGGGGGGCGGGAGAGGGTGGGGTTGGGAGGTGGCGGGTGGTAGGTCAGTGTTGGCGTATATAAATGTAAAATAGTGGTTTTCGTGCAGTGTACCTGATATTCTGGATGGTCTGCGTGTTAGTGGATTACAGGCGCCCTATACATTTTTTGTGGCGACTCCGTAATAGACCAGTGGATTATAAAGTACAAATATACTTAAGGAATTGTGAAGATTAGCATATCGGGCAGGCATTTTACTATATACCTACTGCCGTAAGTGACGTAATCACAACACGCTGCTATCTAAAATTACTGCACAGGTGCGTATTAATTAACGGTATGTTTCACGGCGTCAAGGTATGGGATGACGTCAAATATATCATATTAACATTATCTTAGATAATATGATGAGTCAAAGCCAAATATATACTATTTCTATGTAATGTGAAATGCTTCCATGAATCCGCTGCACTGCACGATTTGTTTAACTGATGTATTTCTTTCAACCATTTGGCTATCAGCATAATGTACAGACAAAAAGCAAAGTTCTGCTCATTTTATCTGCTCGTTCAGTAAGCCTAGGGTAGTAGACCCTCTCAGGACGAAGTGCGTCGTAGTCCGTCGGTGCGCGTCGTAGAGCTAGGTGACTAAACCCAGCAAATTGACGACGAACTCTGCGACAGTTTCACGATTTTTTTTTGGTTTGTTGGCGACGATGCCAAAGGGTTAATCGTAGGGATAATCATAGTAGGTGGGACGGCCCGATATTGTTATAAGTTAAATGAAACTTACCTTCGACTCCAATTTTGACTACACGATGGTAGCAGAACAGCATCCATCAGTTCCGAGAATAAACATGTTGCACAACAATGGAACTCGTTAATTACCTTGTATTGCTTCATCTGTCGCTCTCCTCTGTGCAATTGGTTTATGACAAGACTGTGGCAGTGCTAGCAACAATATACCGTAAAGACCTACACCTGATTAGCGATAATGTAGTAACATAATGCAAATTAGTGCCTCTGAAGTGGTACTTAAGGGGCACATATTGCAGATGGCGTGTGTCGTACACGGTATACGACCCCTCTGGCTCCTCCCGGTGTATGATCTCAATCGTGTCGTCGATATTGGAGGGTAGAAGAGAGAGTGCTGAGTCATCGTTAATCTTGGGGGAGGGGTGGGGGGAGATTGGTGTCATCGGATGAGGCGTCGCGGGGTAAGAGGGCAGCATTACACGGGCCGGCCCCATCAGGGGAGATGTAATACAGAGACACTAGGGACACCTGGGGTGTAGGTCGTTGTCGTCAGCGAGGTGTAATTATCTGCTTTAGTCAGTCCTCTCCTTGCATGGCAGGATAAGAAAAACGGATCATAACACTCTCCTGTATGCTTCTCTATATCTCATGATAAGGCTTTTCCGGGTCTACGAGATGTCAGTCTGCCTAGCCTGCCACATCTAGCTGATCAGTAAAACTGTATTTGCGGAATAGCTGCAATACCATACCGTGGGCTAATGCCTTGCTAAAAGATATTCATTATTTGCTTGTTTATTGAACAGGGGTGTATGCATCAACACATGTTGTTTGGAAAGAACGGCGTTGTATTAAAATCGTATATCAAGTGCAGCAGTAAACCAAAGTCATTCAGAGATTAGCATTTCCCTTTATTTTCTCCCTCCCCATATCATGCATTTCTTTTGTCTTTTCTTTTTCATTCTGCAAAGGGTGAGGGGGGGGGGGGTTAATGCATATGCTATTGGTCTGGGTATGAAATAAATCCCAGATACACATAAGGTGATATCATTGAGTACGTGAGATGCGATTTTATAGAACATCCACTTTGATGTCCACATTTTCGAGTGGATTCAACTGAGTATAGCACACTGATAGGCTTAGTCTTTAACGTTGTTATTCTTAGGCAAAGTACCTTTTGATCGAGGTCTAGTTTTCTACATCTCCTTATTCCCACATCGATGCTGGTATTCTTTCCAGACATGCCGGCAGAGGGGAAGCAAGTTCTTCATTCTATGATAGGTGTTCATAAAGATAGCTCATGCTGTGGATCATGGATTATTTTCAATCCTCAGTTTTATTTGCGATAGCGCATGTAATTGGACCCTGGACATTGAGGATATTTTAGACCGAACTAAATAAAGTATGCTCGGAATAGTAAAAGTCCTGGGTAACGCGACACTTATAGTGAAAAAGCGAGGGATTAATCTCTCTCAGCCTTTTGCTTCGTTCGCTAAATCATCATCTTCTTACCTCGAGATATGCATGGTATGGCAGCATACTACGTCCTTAATACCGATTTGGTTTTCCATTTTCAGAATTTTCTGATAATTCGCCAGTCTTTGAGGTGTACTTCAGTTAAAGTTTTATATCTTCACTCGCACGATGGGTGTCCTGATCTATCTCCTATTGATATATGGCGATTATTTAGTGGTACTTTATCACGTAATAAAAAGTTTCATTATTCAAACCTAGACGATCATTGTGATCACCCCTAGTGAATATTCCTATACAGATGTCCCTCAGTCTCATCTTACTTGGTTTTCTTTTGCCTCTGACTCATTCCATAAGATTCACATTGTGTAATGAGAGGTTATATCTAAACTGGAACCTTGCAATAGGAGTCAGAGTATCAGAATGTATAAGATATGAACGATCTAGATATTTACAACCATGCCTGGACGAATGATTTTTATTTCCCAATGGGCTGGCAATTTGAGTTTGTCTTTTGTCATTTAATTGTCACTGCTTGGTTTAGTGTGTCCACCTCTTTTTGAAGGAAGACTTTTATGGTTGGTTTTGTCTGTGAATTCATTAAAAAGACTCAATATGAAATGGTTTTTTTCTCCATCCACTGGTGATGGCGACGTTCCCACCAGCTTTGTGAGTAAGATGTCAATAGTTAGTAGTATTTACCAGCGTTGAATGATATAGACCCATACAGAGGACGTGAACTTAGAAGCTTATTGAGGAGGCAGATAAACAACTTAGCTCGATTCATTATCGTATCTAGCCCGTAGTTTGCTGCTGAGTTGTTAGTTGGCCTATCACATGTTCTTATACAAAACCAGGAAGTACATGTTTTATCAGATAATGTTCACTGTCTTAAATGTCCTACGCCAGAAGCAATTATCCAATCCACAATCCACAATTAAGGAATTGAGAATTATACAGTCCGGTTACCAGTTGTTAAGGCAATGTCCCCTGAGTATCCACAGAGTGTCCCTTTTTTATGCGATGGGACAAGGCCCTCGAAGCCGTACAAATGAACCCAGCCAGACAAGCCTGCCCAGCTCTTGTAAGGCATGCGATAAAAGCCAGAGCACAGGTGTTGTGTGACTCCCCAGAGGACCCAGGTAAACAGCTGAGTGAGTTGGTGTCCACAGAAGGTACTGAGCCTTTTGGCTGCTCCCTATGTTACCGTAAAGGGCAGCTTGCAGGCAAGTGGACTCAGAATTGCTGACTTAATGGGGAGGATAGAGTAAATCAAATTCAGCGCCCTGTCATCAGGGATATCATATACACGCTATGCTAGCAGTACGTGATTTTGTAACTTTTCAATATCTACATTTTTCTAATCTTCTGCAGTGCTAGCAGAAAATATGACCTTCTGTGGAAATGTTAACATTTTATTGAATATATTTTACAGATGCCCCGACATACACTTCTTCTGGTAACAATATGTTGTCGTTGTCAGGAAACCGAACCTTAATGGGATGATTTATGCATCATACAGGCTTGGTGGTACGTAGAATACTTGTCCTGGAATGATAGTGGCACCATTGCTATCAAAGCCTGTGACTATATCCGATCAAAGGTGAAATGAAACGACGATTTCTATTTATTATTCGTTTGATTACAATCATAGGTATTATAGTTTTTAATTGCACTGTACGATTACATTCATATAGAGGGTGTTCACCTACTTCGATGAATTTGAAGACCTGCCGATATACACTGCAATTGAGATTCCTCATATCGCACTGCACCCTACGATGCATCTTTTTATCGAAAGGTCGTCGTAGTGTATTGGTGGATATTGTAGTCCGTGTCTCTAAGACCTGATCCATTACTACGAGTTCACGTTTCTTTCCGACGCGCTACAATTTTTCATCGACAACCTTCTACGATGCGTTCTCGATGCCAAAATCGTAGCTGGTGGATATCCTCCTTTTATGTCTTCGCAAATCAATCGCCATACAAGTGCTTCATATTTTAATTTGTTGTGATGATGAACACCATCACAACAAAAACAAGATAAAAAAGGAAACAACATATGCTTCGCCGTATATCCCTCTGACTATACTCATCAAATTAAGGCCTGGCGTCCAGCTTCTACGATAGAAATTTAGACCTACCGATATGGCGCCGATACAAAAAGCAAATATCGAAGACATATCGGGAAGGTGCAAAATCGTAGACACATGTCTAGACATGCCAATCCACCACGTATTGTATGGGGTTTTTATCGGTGTCTAATCGCAGAAACGTGGTCAACTGCCCTGATATTTGCTGACCTTCCGACGCATTTTTCATTTTGTATCGGGAGGTGCATCGTAGACCATATCGGAGCCATATCGTAGTAGGTGGACGCCGGTCATTAGGATCATGACAGAAGATTGGTGAGGTAATAGAATAGGAGTAATACTTGAGTAGTCCTCGCCAAGTGAACCCTTGACCATGATCGAATTTGATACTTCTTTGTGACTTTATCATTGAGCTTATTCTGTTCACCCACCAACTTGCGCCCACAGCCACCTCAACACCCATTGTCAACCATGCGCACTGTCCTCACATCAATCCCACACAAAGACAGCTGCCATTAGTATACCTGGACCTGGCATCTGCCCACTGGTCGTCATAGCAACACGCCTGGAGTCATCTGGCCGTGGTGACAGGAGACGTGTACCTGTATGTGTATGTCTCCTATGTGGAGACTCACAGGGTGGGGATATGGTCAGGTAGCAGAAACATGACAGCCTCTTTGCATTGTCGTCACGGTTTAATTGAGATGCTTATGTCCTCGTTATGTCGGAATAGTATGTATACTGGGCGTCCTATTGTACTGGTTCTCATTGAATGTCGTATACCGTCTCTGATCCGATGGCGGTTAAGTGGTGTTGTTGCAAAAAGGTATACTCAGTCAATCTAAATTATCTTTATCTGAATTCACAGGAGGCTCATTTATTAGTGTCATTTATCAGTAAATATGAGGCACGGGCTGTAAATTACAACGGGAAATTGTCCCACCAATGAGGCGGTTAGAGTATAACAGGTCAAAATGTGCTCTTAGATTGAAGAGGATGTGAAACGATTGATTGCAAATTGGGAAATGAAAAACAGAAATATGCCATTGAATGTAATTTGTAGTTTGAAGAGGGGTGGTGGGAATCAATGGATGTTTTACATCTTGCCAGTCAATCATTTTCCGAATAGGAGCCAGGCCCGATAGCTGATGCAGACCAGATGTACAGGCTCAGAGTAATGTACGTCCTCCCACATGCCCAGGAACCGTAAAAATGACATTAACATTATTTCGTGAAGGGATAATTTTACTTGATCATATTAGATTTCCTGATAATGGTCACTTAATGCTCTTTAAAATCTCATCGTAAACCGTACTCTAAATTTTTATTTTTGTGCTTGGCTGAGTCCATGGTATTTTTCATTATGACGAGAGCCAAGAACATACCACGGCGGCATCAAATCTATAAGATGAAAAAGACAGACAGTTGTAATATAGTCGCACATGACCTAAGTCACTCCGATATCGGCTGCCGAGCGCGCTACTGAAAGGATCACGCTGCCATTATTATTCCTATAACAACTTTATCAATACCATGACAAAATATCATGCGTCTAAAACTGTTGTTTTGAATGTTACTGTTACCCAACTCCATGAAAAGGATACGTTTTTATCATTTAATCTGACGACCCAGTTCTACCTAATTCAGTATAAACACATCCACATCTGAATTTATTAGCCGCGCAGGTAGTTTGGCAATCACCTTGGTTTTCTACTCTGAACGGGGCACCCTTGGTTTTAACACCGGGCGTGGGCGGGAGAGGTGATTCTTTAGCGAAAGGTAGGCTTGTATGACCGGAGACGAGTGTGCTAAATGATTGATGCCGATCATGCTGTAGTAGGTGTGGTGCCATCACTTGTACACATCGAGACCTACACGACCCGAGAAAATGAGGATCCATTCGTGGCGCTTGCTGTGTGAAAGGCCGCCCATTTAGTCTATACCGGGGCGCGGCGGCCCGTGGCGGGCGGGAGAAGGTATAGTATTGCGACGAGAGAAGTTATTGAACGGGAATCAAATCCTACCCGCAATGCCCACTTAGTATATGACAATGACTACAAAACAATGATTCTGTGTCTATATTTATGGCAGGGAGATACAATCCTGTACGCAATATACCCATTAAAGATTACCTGATCCTTGCTGATACCGATTTCAAATATGACTAGAAACCTATCAATGGCTCTTCTGTATATTTTATTTATATTAGTAGTTCGAACATGTACGCCCGAGAGTACAAACCCTATATCAAGAGGCTTCTTAAGATCAAATTTACCTTTTTCCCTTTCAATTTCATAAATGATACTTGAAAAAGGCAACTTTACGCTGCCGAAACGTTGTAACTGCTGCATCACAAATAAAGCCGTCAATCAAACCGACTTGATAAGTTGCTGAGGTGAACTTGATTAGCATCTATTTCATAAATGATTCATATAAATTACCTCCAGATCATGCATTTTTACGGGCACTGTGCACAATATTCGCTCGGGTTTCGGTCTATAATAACAGTTACGCCAGCTCGTGCCCATGGCTGTCGGGAGAAGTCAATAGAGTATGTGGTGAGTAAGCATAATCCCTACTAAAACCGATACTGCTCGTGCTCGTTTGCACGGCACAGCTCCTAACACTCAAGGACTCATAGCAACGGTCACTGGCATTATCCCTCGTAATAGCCAATGACAATATAGGGTGTTAGTAAAACGAGACAGGTGAGCAGCAGGTACCTCGGTCTATACCTGTGTCAGCAGTTGTTTTAGGAGCCTCTTATTTAAGCATCATCGATATATATAATGTGCATGTATTAACCCTCACTAAATACCATCTTAGGTACAAGCTTAGATAATAATCCGCTGAAATACCGTAATTGATTCTGTCAATATCATTCATTATTGTCTAGAGCTGTCGGCGTCACAGATCATATTTTATAGATTATTCTTTAGAGTAAATATTTGATATGTTGCCTTAGAAGTAGAACAGTCTTTGACCTTTGTCGAACTCTCTCTATATATATGTGATAGCATACGACATTGTTATTTGGGTTCAGTGCGAGTTTTCCAAAACAACAGATATTCACCAGTTGGAAATACATACATCTGTGGAAATACATACATGATTTTGGTCTGCAGGGTCGTATTCTCGTAGTTGTAGCCGAATGAATACAAGACTATTGTGTAGTGTCAACTACGAGGAGAATACGACCATGCAGATCAAAATCATGTTAATGTTGTATTTATTATCCAGTATTCCAAATATAAGTTATCAAAGAAACACAAAATCGCCACCGATATTCTCTCAGACTACTTGCATGCTAGAGATTTTTTCGCTTTCAGTGTTCTACTCAGTAATGATCGGCAGGGTTCATAAGTTAAGTATGGAGGCTCCATATAAAAGAAGAAACCAACAAGTTTTGGTCAAAGTCATCGTTCTCCACGAGTTTGATTTGCAGTAATATGAACGAGGCAACAGCTGATGGAATATCACGTAGCGTTCACTCGATGTAGGCGGTAGACCGCGACGTACCTATGCGAATTGACACGAATAACAAATAATCAAAAAAGAACCGGAGGTAGATGGGTGGAAATAAATGAATAAATTGTTTGTTTTGATAGTTTGTTGGCGTTCAGGTGGATGTACTCCTTGTAGGCATCTAAACCCCAGTGCCCGAAAGTCTGCTCCTCCTGGTCAGAACGCCCAGCTTGGTTGCGGTCGCCTTCCCGTGCAAGATCAGAGTGTATTTCTTAGGGTCTGCCCCCACAGAACAGGCCGTGAATGACCACTGCTGAACCATATACAATGCTGGCTTCATATGCACTCTGTTGTGAAACACTAGGAGTGGGTCAGAGATGTCACACTGCAGGTTCCTTGCGACCATGGGGACGGTATGTCACACTGCAGGTTCCTTGCGATCATGGAGACGATGGAAGAGTATGGACACAGATAGGCATCGGCTGATTCCCTCCTGATGCTGATTTTATCGTTGAGCATTCTTTGCATGCTTGATCCACACCCGTAATGCTCCTTCCTGGGCACGACATCTCCAAAGGTGAGGTGCTTGCGGGCATCAACGGCCTTTACAGTCGGAGGCGCCACCTCTGACTGATGCAGGGCACCATAGACAGTCACAG
The DNA here is from genome assembly GCA_950022655.1 of Alentia gelatinosa. Lineage (NCBI taxonomy): Eukaryota > Metazoa > Annelida > Polychaeta > Phyllodocida > Polynoidae > Alentia > Alentia gelatinosa. Next base: position 44,319,162 of record OX465582.1, read on the forward strand.
CATGTCTGTGGCGACTATTTAGCTGACGGGATCAGTAGGAGGAGCCCCCAGCACAGGTTTCAGAAGTGCCATTGGCCAGCATAGCGGGGTATTCCCAGGGAGTGTATTTAAACATCCTGTCAATGCCCTCTAGGGTCATCTAGAGCCTTGTCGCTGCAGCCAGTGGGAGTGACATGCTCACCCTGGCAAGGTACTGTCACACACTGGAGATATGATTGCGCATGGTTGCAGGTGAAGGCTTGTCCTGGGGGAGTAGTCAGCATATTCACATATCGTCTGGGGCTTGGGCACAGGTACCAGTTACCCACCGTGGGGAAAAAGAAGACGTATGTCTGGATCGAGGTCCTCTGCACCCTTGTGGTCCCAGGGGCACGTCAGGCTGCTTGTCTCACCGTCGTCCACACCTGCAGTGAACAGAATGCAAGACCTGGAGAGAATGAAAGGGTGAATCAAGAAAATGAAGACAGGGTTAAATCAGGGTAAGACCATGTGTATGAATATCTTCATCATTATAGAATTTTGTATTAAGATGAGTATGATAGATTATTGCGTACAACATTATTTACCCCAGGTACATGAACAAAAGTGAGGTCATACTGATACAGTGCCTGTACCATCCATTCAGCACAGGCACAGTCCAGTAGAACTTTATTGTTGTCCCGCAGATTTTGAAATACATGGACAGCCAGTAAATTGTCACTGTAAGATCTGATGTGGCCAACTCAGTCCTCCTCGGTCACCAGGGAGTCTAGTGCAATGACTGTTAACTGCCTCTAGTTCCATGATTGCTGCCCCATCCTCGACTGGGGCCACTTGTCCTGCAGAAGCACAACATTCATCCTTTACCCCTTTATCTCTGAGGCAGGTGTCGAGTGGGTCAGGGTGTTAGCCGGGATGACAGTGACCCTGTTCCAGGCATGGAAGAACTCATTGAACTACCTGAAGTCTGTCCTCACCTCAGCATTTATGTTGATGATCCTCTTCTTCAGACCCCGGAGAGTCTCAAGGAGCATTGTGTGGGCGAACACACTGTGACACATGAACATCTCCTTTCTGGATAGTCCACTTGCTGTTGTGCGGATATCCTCGAGTTTCTCAAGAAGTATCAATAGTGTCTTTCTCTCGTCATCGATGGTGATACCCAACCATGTAACCACAGGGACCGGTCCCTACCACTTTCTGATGGCCTCCGGTAATCCCAACTCCTTCAACAGACAAGTCACAGCTGCCTAGGGCTCGGTCTCTGAATGGAGAAAGCACAATTACTTCGTCAAGGTACATTCATGCCTTTATTCCTCTGTGCTGGACCTCTTTACAGATAGAATTGTCTATGACGTTGGGAACACTTGAGGCACTGCCCAGGATGATTGCTGGTGCCCAAGTTGTCGCTCATAGGCCCCATAAATCCTAAGGGGAACCCGTAGGCCATGATACGGTAGAGGTCGGGTATTGAAGTTAAGACTAGTAGGTAAAGGGATCTCACGCCACATAGTGTTGGGTAGGCCTGTGGCCCATACCCGGTTATAGGTATCAACTAGCCAACATCATCTTCAACAACATTACTTTCACAAATACATTGTATGGATTTAAAGCTAGGTATGTTACCTCTCAACTTGCAGTCTCCAGAGAGTGCCATGCCTCCTTGGGGTTCAAAGGTGGTCTCCGGCCACAGCAGGTCCTCCCTGTTCACAGGTCTGTGATGCCATATCGGGTGGTCCAAAGGTTTTCCAATTACTTAAACATACATTTTCTTGTTGCACCCCACTTTTGGGTGCCGAGTAGGAACCACATATTTCGCTAGAGGCGAAATTATGTCTGTCAAAGCAGCTTGCACATCAAAACCGCAAGTGCTGCCATCATGAAACACTCGCAGCTTGTTCCAGGTTCTCTGGACACTGGTCACACACTTGTTACCCAGCCTAATCGTGCATTGGGCATGGCCATCTTGTTTTTTTGCTTTCCAGGTGGATTCTCTGTGGCCGGCTGAAGTTGGTTGATGGGTGGCCAGTGCCTTATACAGGCATGCCACTGGTTTCTGCTCTCCAAGCCGACCCCCTGTCATTTTCCTGCACTTGCTCCTGTGTTGGTGGCGCTTCTGGCAACACACTGCTAGGGTGCCTACAAGCCTTTTATGGAGCCGCACGGCCGTAGGGCTCATATCCATGCCTCCGATCATGGTCCAAACGATCATATACAGCGGTGGGCCCATTGAACAGGTTGCCTCTCCGGCCATAGCAGAAGGAACAAGCTTGGAGAAAGCTCACTCCCCACTCTGTATGGTCACCACTATGACTGCAGAACTATAACTCCCAGCAAGTTATTTCATGGCCTCAACCCCTGGTCATTGAGGACTTGCTGTTGTTAACACCCCGGGCTGGACTGGTGCTTGAGGCTGTAGCAGAAGGGTTAAGGGGCATGGTCTATCAGACATAGCTGGACTTGTTTGTGCTGAATTATATGCTAGTCCGATCAAGATCTTCCCTTTCTTCACCTGATCAAAGATATGTTGTGGGAACCTACAGACTGAGGGCCATGGCTGAACCATAACATTGTCCACTATTCCCTGCAGATGTTCTAAGAGGTAAGGGTTGCTATGGGGGTTGGACAGGCGATCGTCTCTGATCAAGCACACCAATGCTCGATTGTACTTGAGCATCTCCATATCCTTTCATGCCTCCAACTTCTCTTTGAGACCCCCTCCCGGTCGAGGTGCATAAAGGGTTAGGGGTATATCAATCAATGAAGATGTCGGACGATAAAGCTACTTTATCTTCAATCTGGAGGGACCGCATGAACTCCCTTGCAAACTCCTCTTCCAGGTAGCCGTCATAGTCATGTTGGCACTGGAGTTTTTCGGGGATGACCGGCGGTCTATGGTGGCATTAAGTAACATGTTCAGCCTCCAAACCTCTACCTCGTTGGTCCACACGATCATCAGACCAGCTACTGGATCTGCTGGCCTCATCTAACATCTCGTAGCCGGACTACCTAGGAAATCGCAGAATGAGACCTCCGTCTCCAAGACAGTGATGGTGCCCAAAGCATGTGACACATTAGAATTACTTCTCACCTCTCACTTTATGATTACTTGGATTTTATACATGGGGCGACCATATGGATTGTATGATAATTGACGAGGCGTATCGATGAGAGTATCAAAGCCCACCGCGTTGCGACCACGAATAGAGAGAAAGGGAAAGCAGCTATTTTTCCTACCACGGAACCGCCAGTCGAGTCTATTGGAACAAATAAAATACACCATAACCATATGGATTGTAACTAAGGGATGCCTCTCACATCGTAAGGAATTCTCAAGCGAGCTTGGCAAAGGGAAAGCTCATGCTCGTTTCTCAATAAGGCCCGTTTTCATTGGCCTACGAAAAAAGTGGAGTTCTTTTAAATTCTCTTATAAGTCTACCGGTGGTGCTACAGACTGTGCGTCGGTATAAACAAATCGATGAGGGTGCAGTGTATGCCTTGTATGCCAACAACTATCATAAGGTGATCTTGTAATATCAAGGATTGGAATTCATGTAATATGTCACTACATTAGACTTTGTTGCTTCTTGGAAGATTATATTCGCTTTACCTTTTCTTTCCTTTATGAAATAAATTACGTTAGTAGGGCAGGATGGCTCTCATTAGCTTAATCCGGATGACCATGCAATATCTATTTACCGATATTGGAAGTATTAGAGATACCAGAGCATATCGCGTCAGGCAATATTTTCAAATGCCGCCATGTGTGTTAGTTGGCGCGGCCCCATGGTCTACTCCCACACACTCAGTACCACTGTAGTGCAGATTCCAGACAAAATGTATAGTACTATTAGACCAAATATGACTTCTGCGAATTCTTCTCAATGCACTGGAAAAGGTGATAATTATTTGTTCGTGGAAGTTATACTGTTCTGCAACCTATCTATGTCGACACCTACCGTGAATGATAGAAGACTGTAATTCACACAAGGTTTGGTTGGAGGCAATAACCAACAATGAATTCAAGAACTGGTATGTATCATATGAAATTGTCATTTATTTCCTATGTGAATTGAATATCATTGGCATTCACATCTAATACCAATATCTTCTCTGGCCTAATAAGCATGGGACTATAATCGAGCGATCTTTTAGGATACGATTATGGAGTGATTCTTTAAGTCTGCGAGCACTTGTACTAGACAGTGACAGGTCATGACCGAAAGGTTTTGTTGGGCGGCAGGTGCAAAATAAGTTAACCAGTCGGTTGCTACCTGTAGTTAGGGACTAAAGTACAAACTCATTCAAATAATAGGTTTCCAGGCGGCAGTTTGCAATGTGAGTCTTTTAAGCCAAACTATGTTAAAGCTGTGTCCGCTGATGCTCGGCACTTTGGCATAGTTTCAGTGACAAACAAGTCTGTCTCCTTTCTAACATAACAAGACGTATTCGCCGGACTATAATAGCTATTCATGGTCCAATCTATGATGTTACTTCTTCTTCCTAGACTTACCAGCAGAGGAAGTAGTCTGCCCTATGGTGGAAAGCGGTATGGCACAAAATGATATAATTTGTGCATCAAGGAGAGGTGAGAGAGAAAGCAACAAAGGGAGGGTGGTGGGGTTGGAGTGTCAGTGACCGCTGTTGTGTTCACCTTGTGACAGAGGCCAGTTCTTTTTATATTGATATGCGTCGCTCATGAAAATGATTAGCATATTCTTTACTATATTAAAAGGGGATACAAACCTGTGTGCCAAACATAAACCCAATATTCAATACACACATGACGAAGACCTTAACGGTGTGAACTTGCGTTATGATTCCCTTATTTTTACCAGGTATTACATTCTCGATGCTCAAGCATCATTATCAACGTATATCCGATCGTGTTAAAGCCCTTTTGGTTACTCTTTTGAAGATGTGTTAAGTGAACCTATTAAGAGAATATTAGACAGAAATTGCTATTCCGTTCTGTTTGCAAGCTTATAGGAAGCCACTTACTTGACATCACGCTCTGTCTGTCATTCTTTTCATCACAGAGCATTGGGCACATATTTCACAACACTCAATGATACCCAGTGATACACGATACCTATACGGTAACCATCTCATTCTGATTGCAAGAGTTACTCAGCCGCTATCTCGGCAACAAGGGAGTAGCTCGGGAAGAGATCTGCTAGCATCATCAGTTTCTGGCTCGGACCGTTTTAAATGACATTTCGACTTGCCTGCTGAGCCGGTCGTAGTGAAAGCCGTAACGAAGAAACCTTTCAATCGCCGCTATTTCTCTGTGTGTCCATAACGAACAGACCATTTGGATCTGTCTGGGCCTGACTATGATACCCCCACAACAAATCTACTGCAACACCCACACTTATAGTGTCTTTTAATTTCTTTTTTTCTGGCATCTTCCTGGATTGCCTCCCAGTAGCATCTGCGTTGGGCATTTCATACACTGAGAGATTATTCGTTTTTAAACCACACTGGAAATCGCTTGTCTTTAGGATTGCTCGGGTACTAGGGAAGAAGGAGGTAGTACTTTGCCAAGTCCACATTACGGTCCTAAGAAATGAGCTTGGTGAACTTCCATTAGTGGTAGTTAAGATCAATACACATCCATAGGTTCTCCAATCGCTAGATGTTCCACCTGACACCAACCAAATAAGGACCCAGCTCGTCGATAAAAGCGATATTATTCAATGACTTTTATCGTTTAGCAACCGTGACACCTTCTCTAAATGCTCATGAAGTCATATTCCGTTTCCATTAACGTTTGCTAGAACATTTTATCCCATGATATAAGATTTATCTTAAAAATGTCCGTAATGACAAGGAGTCATTAATACCATGTCCATGTAGCTGTCTTAGCTGCTATGAAGGTCTGACAGAATGGTGATCAAGACCCATTGTGTAAAACATTTGATATAATCACGGTGATATAGAATGAGCCTCCATTGAAATCTAAGGAACATGAGACCCTCGCTTTGATAGTTGCCTTTATCTCACCCCTGGAATGAATGCTCATAGGCTTAATATTGGGAACTCGTTCTCCATGTCCCTGCGAATATTGCGGTCTGTTCTACATGGTCTATATCCTGTGTTTCATCCATTCTTTTATTGTATATAGGGGTGAGATGAATACAAAAAGCAACTCCTTTTGGTCAAAGAAGTCATTCTGCAACTCGTTTGAATGCTACATGATATTCACTCGGCTGTCGCCTAGTTCATATCACTCCGCATCAAAATTGTGGAGAACGACGACTTTGACCAAAACTTGTTGGTGTTTCTTTAGTATATGACGATTTACATCTCCGTACACATAGCCTCTGACGGTCAATCCCATAGAGTCTGCATTGGAGCACCCATATACACAGGAAGACACTCTGAAAAGCGTATGTTTCACCAAGCCAAATATGTACACATTAATATATTTTTAAATGAAAAAAGAAGGAAATTACAAAGGATATTACATAACTGATGGAAACGTTTGTCCGTAACGTATTGTTTGCCATATTTCCGTTACTTCCCGCCAGCGACCTGCGTAAACCTGCGTGAACTTATTTTAGTCGTATTTACGCCACAGTTCGTTTGTTATCATATTTTTCCAGATGAGGGCTACCACTGGCATTTTTTGTCAATTGGTTTGTACTTTTATGTTACTGAAATGGTTTCTTTGCTAATTGATTAATGCTTCGTGTGAAACATTATAATTCATCTCATTACATCACATTAAGTTCATGGATTTGATGTATAACATATTAGAAGCCCAATGACAGTGAGTAGTATCGTACCAAAATTGTATGTACAGAATACCCCGAAAGGGCCCAGATGGAAGAACGGCCATAGGCCGAATCTGGTGTATATTGTTTATGAACAACAATACCCATAATAAAAGTTTTTTTTTTTAAATTAAAAAAAATTAAAGCAAAGTTATTGATAAGTCACCTGTTTCTTATATGTACCTCTAGCCATTAGGATGTGTGAGGTTACCGTGCATCTATGACTATCATAGCAAGCAGCTCATCCTACGGAGAGAAAGTTCTAGAACGAAGCAATGAGGCAGACTATTATCTTTATGATTCTTTGAATGATTAGATCTTTAAGACCCGACAATGGTACATTTTGACATAATAATATTCATGTGTCACATCGGTTTCCGTGCATCTAGCTCTGTGCAGTAATGAACAATGTGGTCCTGATAAATCAATTATTACAGTGATATCGCTCTATTATAATTCTCATCACGTAGGTTACTAGGATGTATGGTGTCCAGACACTTAATGTTAAAGATATGTAAGTGTCTTAAATACAGAGAGGCCTAGCTATTCCTACAGTATATGACACTTTTCCAGGCAGTGTCATATACTGTACTATAGGACTTGGAACAAATTGTCTAGGTGTGAGAATACAATTGGCGGTCAGGCCGGGCGCACCAAGAGACAAGCCACAACAAATCTCGCGCGATCCCGTGAGGCGGCAGGAGAGCGATTTTCCACTATCCGTATCCTTGGTGGCCGAATGGTCGACTGAGGTGGGGTTATGCCCATAGCCCTGCTCTAACCACTAGCTGGGGATCGAGAACAGGGTAGGGGGGAGTACTCTATGAATCATTTCGATAACCCGACCGAGGAGAATACAAGAATACAACCATATCGTTCCCTATAGACTAAATTTGTACATATGTGTATGGGCACTCGCAACGTTTATATTACGCCTTGCATATTGTGCGTTTCATGTGATATATGGAGACATGGTAAGTGTGACTGAATGGAATCTGTTCCGGGTTATTTTGGTCGGAAATCGGGATACGATTCGTAGAGAAATGTGCGTTGATGTCCCTTTGCTTTGTAACGCAGGGAGTGGTGCGATTCGACCCCCCCCCCCCTCCACCCTCAAGCCCCACCCACCCCCTCCAATAAAATCCATTGGATTGGATAACAAAGATGAAGCATCCTGAGAACGTAAAAAACATAGGTAAAGAAACAGAAAACATCAGCCCATGCTTTCTAGCCCTACACTCACTATCCATTTATCCCGGTGAATATTATTGATGTGAAATAAACACACATCGGAGCGAACAGTAACAGCCCCTCCACAAACAACCAAAATGAAAGCAAACAGAGGCAGATCCGTCTGCACTGTCAACCATGGTCCTCTGAGAGGGCGTGTCACAGCGGTCTGGCAGGCGCTGAGAGTGTTGTGGGGGTGCGACAGGCGACCAGTTGTTGTGATCCGCGTTCAGGGGGGAGGGGATCATTTCGTGTTCGTCCTGTTCTGAAGGGCAAACGAGGTGGACGGCACTGATACCGCCGCCCTACCCCTACCACCTCCCCACCGTCCATTGGACATGGCCATACCCCAGTGGACCCACAGCGATCAGGCCGTCTGTTTTGTCTTGTCAGTGAGCTGGAAAATTGAGGAGAGCTGCGCCAATTGCTGCAACCCTGATCTGGCTCACACTCACCCGGAGCGCCTGACACCATGTCTCGCGAGCTACTCGATAAGATGGGCCGGCAGATGGCGGTGCTGAGCAGGCTAGGAGCTGGGGTCGCGCTATAATAAGGCCCGGCGTCCACCTACTACGATATGGCACCGATATGGTCTACGATCCACCTCCCGATAAAAAATCAAAAACGCGTCGGAAGGTTACCTGATATCGGGGCAGTTGACCACGTTTCTGCGATTAGACACCGATAAAAACCCCATACAACGCATGGTGTATTGGCATGTCTAGACATGTGTCTACGATTTTGAACCTTCCCGATATGGCACCGATTTTGACATTTTGTATCGGTGCCATATCGGGAGGTCTACGATTCTATCGTAGTAGGTGGACGCCGGGCCTAAGCTGACCGGTCCGTTTTCTCGTCGTGAATGGATTCAACCCCATTTGTGACGATATTATAGTAAGCGAAATATCATCAACATTATCAATTATACTCCGTGAGATCCATCAAAGTAGACTACGGAGAATACTGATTGAAATAGGTCTAGGTATGCCGATCAGTACTTTAATTATTTGTGGGCTTGCTTGGGTTTTTTTTCTTTTTCTTTCTTTTTTTTTTTTCTTAATTTTCTATTTTGTTGCACCCTGCACTTAAATCTGCAATCCTGTAAATCCTTTGATGTCGTGGTAAATACCATTATTACATGATTCGCATTATATCATGCTGACTCCCTGATCGGTTGTCCACACTTAGGGGAGGGGTGTCCACTGGAGTGCCTGATACACACTGATACACAGATTTTGACCTCCTGATAGAAAATCAAAATCGCAGCCATATCGTAGCTCATATCGGGGCAGTTGGTCAGGTTTCTACGATGACGCTACACACCGATACACACCGATGCGTGAGGGTTCGCTCTAGATTAAAAACATATCTAAGGGGATCTATGACAATCGATCACGTGTCCTTTGTCATATCCTATTGGAGCGTCTACGTATCAGTGCGTATCGGCGACGCCTTTGGACAGGAAAACATGTGAAATAATCAACGAATTATTGAATTTTGGGATTTTACTGCACCCTCTAAATATTTTACAGTTTCTATTTGCTTATCAGATGTTAGTAACTGTGAGATATACGTGCATCGGTATGTGATAAGTAACATTTGTTTTGAGATTTGTTTTGAAACAGATATCGCGATATCAATAGAGATCCCCAAAGGTCTCTAAAAGATCCTTGCACCAGTAGATGGATCGCTACACCATGACAGATGCATCACTAACTTCCCGATCGCGAGTGCCGTTATATGGTATATAGCATATGGTATATAGCGACTAGACTATATAAATCACAAATTAGTTCCATTGTAATAACCATCTTGATTTAGCAGTGTCCATCTCTATACTATACAAGCATCATGTGCTACAGCCTGGACATAATCGTGGTTCAGCCATCTTCGACTTTACGGGTATTTGACTTGGACGATTGACTGTCTGATAAGGACGTGGTCGCCCGATCTTTCTATCCTCTTTTGCCTCCCTGTAGAAGACCACTGATGTTGGCACCACTGTGCATTGCACCTAACCGAAGACATAAGCTCTATGTTCAAAGCCAACAGATAAAAGGTAGCTGTCATGTCCCCCTGCCAACATCACCCACCGTCTGCTACGCCCAGAGTGCTAAAAAGCTAATGACAAAACTGTTCTGATGCCTGGGCCTTTCACTGATATCTAATACTGGTGATATGGTGGTAGATGATTTGTTTAGTAATATTAGGAAACGTCCTTACTGTGGGCAAAACGTTTATCGTTCGAGGTCAGTCGCCGATTTCATACGGCCTGACGCCATAGGCGGAAGGCCGTATGAAATCAGCGACTGACCGAGAACGATAAACTTTTCGTTCACAGTGAGGACGTTTGCTTATTATTATATACCTTAAGATAATTAAAAACTCTATTTTAATTACTTAGAAAGTTGCAGTCACAGTGGGCACGAACATTATTATTACTGCATCCCTAGCAGCGGGCAGTATTTAATAGACATTCGGACACAGGTATATAATAATAGTGGTAGCGAATGTTGATTAATAATTCCAAGTCAATGTTGAACGGCTTGGTGTTTGATGTATATGGATTTCTGTACATAATTTCCATATAATTGATCTAGATACAGTGCACCAGGACTGTTACGTCAAATATACTAGTTTCCACATGTATTGCTGGGGCTGTCTTGTACACTCCTGCTTATAATGATATTCAAATTCCAATATAGTGAATTTGAAATTGTATCTCTCCATTACAATATTTGTAACCAGGAAAGTCTGTGATCAACAGCTCTGTGCTGTTATGGTTAGCATATTTGATGTCCAGTGGAGGAAAAGCTGTCAAACCCATAAGTTTGTAGCAGACTCCAACAATTTTAATATATATTCTCAAACAGCTGTGCCTCTTGTAAGCACCAGCAGCGCAGAACATAGGCATAAGATAAACCGGTCCTGAATCAAAATAGCAATCGTCGTGGTCTAAAACATAAATCCACAACCAATATGTATTCTAGGTGGACAACCCAAGTAAAATCTACACTATATGGATCTGCTATCTGAAAAAAACTGTACAAGAATGTAGAAGGTTCGACGTGTGGGTGTGTGAATGGTTTCGCTTGTGGTAATCAATCAGCTGTACACCCTAAACATGAACCTGACTGCTGACACTGCACAGCGCTAGCATAGCTCTGCGCTGCAGCGTAAACACCTCAGGCCTGGGAGAAAACCCCAGCCATGACCCGTTCAGCCACAGCCAGTGTAGGCGCCACCCCCGGAAGCGATTCTATAGTATTACACCTGTACGCGCTAACTGCCCTCAGGATGTATATATATATATATATATGTGTGTGTGTGTGTGTATAGGTGTGTGTGTGTGTGTGTGTGTGTGTGTGTGTGTGTGTGTGTGTGTGTGTGTGTGTGTGTGTGTGTGTGTGTGTGTGTGTGTGTGTGTGTGTGTGCGCGCGCGCATGGTCGAATCTCACGTGGTGCAATTTTGACATTTTCTGTAAATCATTAATATTTCAAGTAGATCTTGACTAGAGGAAGAAAATAACACTAAAAATAAGCTTTTTCTCACTAGTGTATGATGCTCTAATATCCTTTAAAGTGTCAGTGGCTGCTTTTACTTGTTGGGATGGTGAAACTTAAATAATGATGTGCAGTTAAGTGCATTCTTGAAAAGAAATGAGTGAGTGAGAGACAGAGACAGAAATACACAGAGAGATAGACTTCATTGACTCATTTTAGTCACATGTAATGGGTGGGTGGTTAGTTTAGTGATTACGAGCTCTGGACTCGTTATTCCAAGGTTGTGGGACTTAATGGGTTTGAGTCCCACTGCAATCACATTTCTCTGTCATCTCCAGTGGTAGTAAATTTACTATCATGTCGATTCGATCACCACTCTTGTGAGAAAAGCTGGACATTAAATGAAACAAAACAAATCGAGTCACATATCAGACATTAAAAGATACGCCTGGTTAATACCTGCTTGATTGCCAATTGGGATCTAGCTCTTTTTTACAACAATGTCTGAAATCTACATTTCAGCATCCTTATGCTAGACATATGCTTCAGACCTATAATTATTGAAAGTAGATTAACTTAGGGATCATGTGGGATCGGATATTGGTATTTATTACCAACCTCCAAAGAGGTAAATCCATACGACTGCCATTACTGTGACACGTGGTGATGAATAAGCAACTTGATACTTATATCATCATCACCACTGTTGCCGCCTTATTTACATCAAAAAGTGTCATTTAAATCATTCTTTTCAAAATGGAAATTACAAAAAAGCACCACATACAAGTAGAGGTCCAAGGACATTATAAAAAGAGAGACACCTGATATGAAATGATATCGATCCACCTTATTCACTGATAGCCATCGCAGTAACATTTTTCTAAGGAAAAAATAACTCCATGGGTTTATATGGACGCTATTGTATAGCCAGAATGGTTTATATTCAGCGATCTCGTATGTGCAACATGGTCCTGAACATGGTCTCTAACCTTACGCTTAAAGATATATCAACAATTAAGCTCTTCATTGCGTAATCCCATCCTGAATCCCTGCCCCACCATGATCGTTCAATGTAAACAGTCCCAATCCAGTACGCTCTCCATCATCACCAGCCTACCACCCATTACCACACCATCTACACCATCGCCTGCTAACCCTCACATTCACAACGCACACCACTACCCGTACCACTAGAGCCACCCAACCCACGCCCAGTCATCACTATAGCACTCTGCTCACGATACACACAGAGACTCAACTCTGCGCTGTCCATGAAGCGGGACCCGGCAATGCATCTTACTAATGGATGAGCAGTATGGTGACCTTAAGCTGTCTCCCTTTGCCCTGGCGAGGTAAAAAGAATCGATGCCCTTTGTAGTTTGAGATGGTCAGTTTGGAGGGTGCCCGGACGGCGCTGCCTTCTCCACCAGCACCTACGACCTCTAAGGACCTGCCCCCCGGGCTCTGACCTTTACCCAACACGCCTGTTGCCTTGACAACAAGAGCTCTCCCGGGGTGTGGCCGAAGCCTTGGCCAGACGACGGCCTGGACGGACAGGGATGCATAATGAACATACCTGTAGGCGCCCAGGTAACACATGGGGCTCTTCTCGCCTCCAGCACCCCATACACCATCATCGCCACCACCACCGCGACACCCCACCGCTGCCTACTAGCCTGAATGTCGTCACGGCCCCCGGAATGACGTCATGGCACGCGTGGTGGGTAGTGATTAGTCTCAGGAAGACAGCAGTGTTGACAACGCGGGTACTGTAAAGAGTTTAGTAGTATCGGTGGTCCTATATATACAGGCAGTGTCTGTATAGTAAAGTTTAGCATAAAGGTAACATGATATTAGGCGGTGTTGGGAAGTAATGCTTCATGGCATGAGGGTAGTGTTAACAACACTGGTACTAGGGAGTGCTCATAATGTTTCTTACGTAATCGTTATGTTGGTGGTGTTTGGAAGCTGAGTACTATTGATACCATTGTGCTAGGCAGTTTTAGGTTGTAGTGATACTACTTGAATGGCATTGACACACTGCTGCTAGGAAATGTTGGCTAGTAGGGCTGTTTAGTGTTAGGATAATATTGACATAATGCTATCACACAGGGCTAGTCAGTAGAGGTATTTAGTGTTAGGATAGAGTTTTACAAAATGCTACCATCGAGAGTCGACTAGTGGAGGTACCTATTGCTTATACCTCTGGGTATAGAATACTGATCTGTAGCCGTTCTATATCTAACCCCATTTACACAGACGTAAAGCCGATTTAGCCTCCTTTGTTACTCGAAAATCCTCAACAATGATGTTTGACCGAACTGTCTACTTCTGCCGTCTTTTTGATGAATATGATATTAGACCTTGCCGAGGCTTAAATGCGATTCACACACCTGTAAGTAGGGATCGACCTCCTTATTCAGAATGTGGTGCTTTTGTTCTACTACACACTGCAGGTAAACAATTCTTGGCTAGGAAATAGGGCATTGTATCATAATGAACGAGGAGAAGTATACTTTGGGTGATTTGCTCGAACATCCGTTCTTTGGCAGGTTTGCTTGCATGTACTTTACTCTAATGGGACCATTTAGTACTCAGGTGAATTGTTTTACAGGTAACCTAATTTAGTATAGCAAGCTCTGTCTTGAATGTCCCATTTAACATTCCTCAAGTGGAATTCACGGAATTCACACAGTGGGATTCATGTACCTCACAGGGTTAAAAATCTCATGAGATTCCGTTCCTTTTTAGGAATAGATGTCGCCAACAATTGCAGGGGGAAAAACTTGTCTCAGGGAAATGGAACCCTATGATTTAGACGAACAGATGGTGTTCGAGAATGGAATTTCAGCAGGATTTGTCTCAGACAATCACCCTATGGGGTACTTGAATCCCATCGTGTGAATCCCACTTTAGGGGTAAATGTCGCCAATAATTACAGTGGATACAACATGTCTCAGGGATTGGAATCCCACAATATAGACGAAGAGATTGTGTGATAACAGGATTTTAGGGGAATTTGTCTTAAGTGGGATTCACACGGTGGGGTTCATGTACCTCACAGGGCTCAAAATCTCATGCGAGTTTGTTCCTTTTTAGAGGGAAATGTTTTTAACAATTTACAAGGAGGTAAACATGTCTCATTGAAATGAATCCCTATAACTTATACGAAAAAATTGTGTTCAGGTACAGAATCTTAGCAGGATTTGTCTCAGAAAAGCACCCTGTGAGGTACATGAATCCCATCGTGTGAATCCCGCTTTAGAAAAACACTCTGTGAGGTACATGAATCCCATCGTGTGAATCCCGCTTCAGGGTGTATGCCTCATGCATAGTGAGAAGGAACAGCTAACAAATGGATTTGTCCTTGTCGAGAGGGCCAATATGACATGAACTTCTCACTGCTGAAGGTCTGTGACCATGGAAATGACACTTTGATAGACGTCGCATGTGTATATCCCGATGTGGAACATTATATTGATCGACAGTCAGTTTCCAAAATTTATCTAACCTCCTACCCACACACACATAATCAGCACCCTGATTACTTAGGGTATAACATCTAATTCAGCCTTCTGAAATTGTATTACAGAACATGTACCCACAGTTGATCCTAACTGGACAATCTGTCTTGCATAAGGCTAGACTAGATTACCCCTACCCCGTCCGCAACACATAATGGAAGGGACTATTTAAGATAGAAATCGAATCAAATGAGCACAAATAACTCAGCCGCAGGATTTGTATTAATAAGAGAAATGTTTTTAACCGTTAGCCTCTTCAATACGAACGCTTTGTAGTCGTCCTTATCTCTGTCCAGAGATTGATTTTCCTTATCAAGAAATATTTCCTCGTCCCTCAAGGACGAGGTAGCTCAGTCCTGAGAAAAGATGGAATCTAATTGGAAAGGTTTATTGGGGTGTGTCAGTGAAGGCCATTCACTCGAAATACCGAACAGATTGTGAAGTGAATCTTATCGTATTGAAACATATGGTGGACAGTTCGTATGACGGATAAACCAATTCGTATCGATAATGGAAAAAACATAATTGTGGTTATGACCTCGTGAAAAACAATACTCTTATGAATATTTCCATACAGATATAGAGGTATATATATGCGGTAGATATAGACTGTACTATATAACAGCAGAACTAGAACTAAGATATTGTCTATTCTTATAATGACTTTTCCCGTTATCTACCCATCCTGTGATACTGGAGCATTGGCTTTCCTTAATTTACATGCAACTTTCAGAGAACTATATGCTAAGGAATATGAAAGTCACACCTGATTAATATCCTTAAATGTCTCTATTGTTTACAACTTGTATTTCATTAAGGAAATTGAAGTAATACTTTACGAAAGGGGTATGTCTGATACTTTATCAAAGCGCCTTGCTGATTAGGCTTTCCTTTGTTCGCAATTCTTTCTAGGAATTGTCTCAAATGGAATCCTTACTGGCATGCAATTAAAACCGGCTGCCGTAATGTAGAACCTGAATAAATGTGACTAGCATTTAATGGTTGAAATATTACGGTACGCAGCACAAAACCAATTTCCTGTGTGGTGGTTTGTCGTGTGGCTGGAATAGATAAAGTACCTACCAGGATCAGGCGATTAGTCCGCCTCCCACTACCCCATACACACACACTCACAGCCTCTTTAGCTCGAGTGTAGAAGCCGACTTAATACCGGGAAGCTGGAGGTGATTAAATCTTACCAGCATGCGTCAAATGTCATCCTAACGTACTGCTTCACTGCATCAGTCCGACCTCTTTTACCTTTTCTTTTTTTCTTTTTCTTTAAGCTCAGAAGTTAACCAATCATAAAAATCGGAGAAAGGTCAAAGGATTTAGGGAAAAGTGGTGATCTTGTGATTTGGTGTTGTTTACGTTAACAGAGGAAGAAGACTGACCAATAATCACCTGGACTTTAATAACTTCCTTCAGGCCAGTCGCAGGACGTGGTATTCGCGAAGGGGAGTCTATTATCAACAGTAGAAGGATCTTGCTATTCTCACACCATGTCATTGTGTTTGTTTCTCGTAAGTGATATTTATTCTCGGCGACGTTTTGGAGTACTATTTCAGTTTCTAGGCACTGACATTTGAGCACGCCCCGTTTTTTTTCCCTTGTCCAAAGTTCGATGGTTTGGAATTTCATTGATTGAAATAACTTTCTCAAAGTTGTATGGGTCCACGCTCTCCCCTTTTGATATTGCATGACATATATAAACCAACATAGACATTGCTCAACGACCCAATACGTGCTATTTCCTTTTAAGAATTTGAAAGTGGTTTCCTGCCTATATATCATTAAAAGAAACCTAAGCATTTAGCGGTATTCACGAGAGGGAATGTATCCAACCATTTCTATATTTCTTTTGAACGATGCTAATCAATATATTTGCATGAACTGTAAATCCCAATTCCTTCCCTTTCTTGAAAATATATACTATAGAAATGCAACACGTGTGTGAATAAAAGCACACTACTCTACAGGCGCACTGGTTTATCCAGTCCCACATTCAATGTCATAGGTAGAAATATAAATTTTGAGATGATTTCTTTGAAGTGAGGACTAAAGCTGCGGGCCTTGATGGTCTTCTATTCCGGATGCTATAAGCAATACAATTCAAGACTAAAATAATAATATTATATAATCAGCTTTCACAGTGGAAAGCCGATGGGATATGGTGGAGAGGGGATAGGTGTCAGACT
Source organism: Alentia gelatinosa (assembly GCA_950022655.1). Lineage (NCBI taxonomy): Eukaryota > Metazoa > Annelida > Polychaeta > Phyllodocida > Polynoidae > Alentia > Alentia gelatinosa. The sequence continues at coordinate 44,336,379 of OX465582.1, forward strand.
TGACCTAGTAGTTACCTACATATAGAATCATATCAAATATTGTTAGAGGAATCTAAAAAGGTATCTATTTAGTGTCCCTTCAGGTTTTTCCAGCCTTTTATCAATCCGAAACGTTTGGGTACAGCTTTGTGAGGGAATCTCAGTAATGCCTGTACATATTGATCACTATTCACAGTTTGTAAGCTATCCCACTCCCTACCTCTCTTCGCTGTCACCCTCCTTCTCTTTCCATCACACCCACACTGTATCTCCTCTCCCCTTTCTCTCGATGCGTCATAGAATAGTTGTAAATGCACAGGGAGATAAAGTGCCTTATTCAAGTGATATTTTCTCCAGAGATGCTATCTGCTACAATGATCACCTCTCATCTCAAATAGTATTTTCGATCTAACAGAGAACTGGCGAATTTCACGCAGGAAAACCCCTGAGTTCGCTTTTATCAAAGTGTCATGGTCCCACCCAAACCTCCTGCCTAGTACTCTGTGGTTCCCACAGCCGCGCTTTGGCCACAGCGTCCGTGCCACGTCTGCACCGGCTGGAAATGTTCCCAGCGTTCGTATATCAACCCTTCTAACCTACACCAATGCCCTCGCCGCCTATCCAACTATGCAAAGCCGACACACACCTCCCTTCTCTCCTACCCCGCCCAGTCCGCCTATTCTTACAACCCCTTAAAGACTAAGGCGTGTAGTACGGGAGTTATCGAGTACCCCGTCAGGGCCAGGTGTGTGTTTTTGAAGGGCGCCTGGTGCTCTGGGACAGTGAGCCTGGCAGCTCCTGTCCCCCCTCTCACCATTCACCCTCTCCGCCGCTTGCTGGACCGTGGGAAAATACCGCGGCCTTCCCATGTGTCGTCCCTAATGAAGTGATATATTCCACAGAGTTTCTGACCCCGTCTTTGATACACACCAAGTCCTTCTTCTTTTAAATTTTCTAGACACAGGATATTATCGACCAGCTACAACTGGAAGAAGGAGGGTAATATCTGGCCATTGGGAATAGGGCAGAGGAGGGTAGAGTTAAACATTTCACAAGTTCAAAAAGAAAATCATTCTATTTATCCACTTGGAAAGATCAGAGAGGGAAAGAAAACACCGAAGAAGAAAAGGTGGCGGGATATTGTGCTGCGGCGAGTATTCCTCACCGAAAATAGTAGTTCCGCAGCGCCGGGTCTTGAAAGGCCGTCATTGGCTTAATTTGGGTCTAATTTGGGACTAGCTGGCAAAGTCCCGCTGCGGCCCTCGCCTGGACGCTGCAGGTACAGCATTCCGGACCCAGCGACCTTCTCTATAGAAATGGCCTCCAATTGGTGGTTGCCAAGGAAGTACTCTGTTCCCATGGCAACTTGCTTCCCACCAGCAGCGACCATATTGCCCACAATAGACTCAAGCCGGTAGCGATATCGTGCGGATGTCAACAAATTAGTATTCCGATTTCGAAGCCTCGTTTCGACACCAAACACAAGAGAGACTCACAAGAGAGAAAGGAAAGCTTTCGAAAGCAGTTCTTGCCACAGAGGAAAGTGGGCAGAAGCAGTTGGGTTTGACGTAATGGTTAGTACGATTGCCCCAAGGTCAAGCTGTAGTGTGGAATTATAGTAATAGTACTTAATGACAGGCTCATTATAGTGACACATGGTGCTAAAGGGGTGGGGCTCTTCCTCGGTTTTCTGTCGAAAGAAGTGAAGTCTTCTGTTGTCGCCCACTTTTCTATCCAACCAGGGACTCCCATTATCTTTGATACTTTCTTGCTCTGATGGTAATCCTTAGATCATGTTACCCGGGTGCTGTAGAGAAATTGTATTTTTCATATTTTTCAAATATTTAAGATATTCATGAATGTGTCACACCGAGCCATGTCCAAACAATGTATTACACGCATTGTTTCTGGTTCTGTCCACACAGTTCCCATACGCCACATTCATTTATCTTCCTTGTTTCGTGCACCAGAGCCAGTCACGAAGCGAGGGACCATGTCACAGTAATAAGGATTATTGGTGACTCGCCCTAGCAGCCTAATTTTGATTGTCTATTGTGAATACTGATTATCGAGTAATAGCAATTATTGTTGATAGTCAGGGTCAGTGTTTGATCTGTTGGGGTTTGATGGGGATTTTGTAACCTATACATTTTCGGAAAGCTTAGAACCCCTAGATTTCCAAAATTGATGATTACAAATTTTCACGCCAATTTCAGGTGGCCATCTTGGATTTTTCCAAGATAGCCGACATTTTTTACTGGTTTCAACCAAATAGACCTGCTTTTTTTTATTACAAAATCCCCATCAAACCCAAACAAACCTTAATTATCTTAATAATGAACCTGAACATGATAGCAATCAGAGTCTTGTAACAACACCGATTACCACATCTTTATTTTAATCAGAAAGGTACGTTCGCAACGGTCCATATGTTTACTATAGCTATGCCTACTCAATATCCAATCGGATCACGTCTTATAGCTGTCTAGACAATCCGTGCATGTTCCGGAGATCTTGGCACTAATGTTGTCCATTAAGACTAAAAGCCCGTCGCCACTGTGCGTGTTCGAACTCTGAATCATGCACGTATGCATATTCGTGGTTCGTGTTTGAGCACTATATGTATTATGCATTATCTCACCCCTGGAATAATTGTCCATAGGCTTAATATTAAGAACTCGTTCTCCATGCCCCTAGGAGTATTGCAGTCCCTTCTCCATGGTTTATATCCTGTGTGTTGTCCATTTTGTGTGTACGGTGGTGAGATAAATACAGAAAGCAACTCGTTTTGGTCCAAGAAGTCATTCTCCAACTCATTTGAATGCTATGTGATATTCACTCGGCTGTCGCCTCGTTCATACCATTCGCATCAAACTCGTGGAGAACGACGACTTTGAACAAAACTTGTTGGTTTCTTCTTTAGTATAGATCTGTGCGTAGAGCATATCCCTTCCCTAGTAGTACAGCCCCAATCTTAAGGAACACACTTACTCGTTAGATTCATTGGATTCTCTACCCGCTATTGATTCTTTTCATCTGTGATCTGTTAAACGTCCAGTGATAGCAAATTGCAGCATGCCTCGTTTGTGTATATGATTATTGGCAACATGACCCTACGCTCATATATATCAATGCATCGTCATACTTTAAGGTGCTAACCTGTGATACACTTTACAATGATTCATGATATGTGGCACAGAAAGCCAACGTTACCGTCTGAGACGAACCCCCTGCGGACGTCATCACTTGTAAATAGAACGGGGTCCAAGGAGAGGTTGACGACTGAGTCAGGTCAAGTGGCAGTTCGGGTGAGCACGGTGACCCAGTTCTGAAAGCCTGCTTGCTTGCCTCATCCATACTTCAATGAGAATGGAGCAGATTTTGATAACCATTTATCTTAATGAGATATCGGGAAACTGTTTCCAGATTAATTATTGCCTCAGTATGCCCTATATTCCGGTATATTATCATTCCATATCAGACACAGAAATTCGCGCCTAAGTTAGTTAAACGACCCACCCTCTCCCACGGAATTTGGATATCACACTTGTTCCTAGCCGTAAATTGAGCTTTAAAACCAAAACCGAATTTCAACTGTTCAATGCTACGTCATGATCATAAAGACGAACGATTTCCGACGGGTAATATTTTGTATCAATTTAGTTTTAAGTTTTTAATACTGCCTTTGAGCTTCGGGCAACGTCTGAGGATTTAATTTGTCACCCAAAGCAGACCCTCGTATAAAGTGTGCCGTCCTGGGATGAGTCTTTATTTAAAGATAGAGGGGCCAATAAATCATGGCCTTTGTACAGTCTGCCTTATCTAAAACGATCAGTCTTCATGGAAAATGGTCTTACAAGATGATCATGTATAGATTGTTATTTGATTGTGTTTTTTTGAAATTCATATTCGTGACCTTCATCACCTGAAGGCCAATCAGAGATACAATATCGCACCAAGGGGTGTTGTATGGGTCATCCTTAACCCTTTCCCTGCAGCACCCAGATCCCCTGCTCACCATTACACGGCAGGCATTGCCTCCCCAAACGACCCTGCTACGGTAGGCACCTTTTTGGGGAAATAGCCATGTCATGTGATGTGTCATGGGATTTAAGTAATTTACCTTGGTGACTGATTATATTTTATTATACCAAATCAAAGGACAATATGGCTCTTATAAATTGTCAACATTTCTTTTAAATCAAACAATTATCTTTTTATCTATTGAATTTTGTATCAATGATTCCTCTAAGATGCCTTGAGGCATCTTCCTGCCGTAGTCAGGGGAATGCCTGGAGGCATCTTCCTGCCATAGCCAGGGGAATGCCTGGAGGCATCTTCCTGCTGTCAAAGGGTTAACCAGGACAATTCTTTTTTCTCTAACGTGAGGAATACTGCCAAGATGTCTGATGATGCTGTGGTATTTCCCAAGCCATAAATGCAATACAAACGTAGAAAGAGGACTTAATTGTGAAATTGTATGTTCTCCTTGTCGTTGCCTCCACTATGATTTGTCCTCTATAAGGATCGGTCATTTTTTTACGATAATACATTCACAAGATATGATATGTAGTACTGATGATTGTCATATCCATAAGTTTCTATAAATAGAATAATGTTTTAAGACTGTGTCACATATATTCAAAGGAATATAAATGAGTACATACCTATATACGAATAAACTTCAGACTTTATGATAGATTACTATATATATTTTATTATTCTGGTACATTGAAAGCGAAAAAACGCAATGACAGCCCGTTGCCAGTATCGCATGAATATGTCGTCCAAACTGTTGATAAATAAGTTGTTTTCAAAGCCTAAATCGTCCAAGAACCCTGAAATTGTCCTCATCCACGATACATCTTGGGATGCCGTGGCTGGAACTGGTAGTCTAGTTGAATTAAAAGAGCATATCTGACAATTCGCTGTCGAAATTAAAATTAAAACCCATGCCATTCACCTAAAGGTTGAAGATAACGATCTCCGAGTGTCCAATTTTAAAACCAGAGACTCATAGCAGGTCACTATGTCCGAGGGATTCAATATTGAAAATTGTGGTTGCGTAATCGATAGTAACTACTTCTAACATTCTGTGAAATCTTTGTTGAATGTCACGAAGTATCCTTTTTCTCATTGAACCATATTCACGGAGATGGGAAATTGCCGCGGCTATTACACTGGCAGATCTCAAATTATTTGATACCCAATAGATCATGAGAAAAGGTTTCTAGATGCATGATTATACGGAATCTTTATCAATACAAGTGGTAACATCTCTGTGTATCTTTTTCTCTCTTTCCCACAGAGCGGAATCCGGTGGAGGAGACTGAACGGTCGCTGCAGACTCTGATCCGGTTGGCATCCAATCCGGAGTGCCTCCCGGCGCTGATCGACGGCCTCACGCCTTACCTGACCACCATCATGGCCGTGGGCCCCGAACAGACAGAGAACAACGTCCTCTTCGACAAGCACCTCATGGTGCTGCTCAACACCCTCATACAGGTCAGCCAGTCCCCATATTGTTAATCCCATAGATTAGTATGTAAATAAATGTACTTCAGTCTAATCTGCTTTTATGTGCAGCGGTCGCTGGGTGGGTTTTTTTGGGGGGGGTGTTTTGGTTAGAATTCAATGTCCTTTCTCAATAACAGAAGCTCTTCTGGACAATAGGTCGAGTCCATAGAATAACCTCAATGCAAAAACAACATTGTTGGGACATGACAGTTAATCTATTATAACCTCAGATGATCGTATATATCCGGCAATTAGATGTCCTACCCTGTGGATGTGTTAACTATACAGCTCGTTTCATTTTCGGGAGAAAGACAGGTGAACCCCTATTCATAAAACACCAGACACAAGAACTTTATCAAAACAATGTTGGACATATTTAATTAAAGATAAACCATATATACAAATGATCCAAGCATGGGAAAGCCAAAGCTCAATCCCGGATCTTGATAATTGAAGCTAGTTATCACCTTTTTATATGAACAACTTATATTATTGTACATGCCTCGTACGTAGCACAAAAGTGTAAACAGATTTGTTGAGGTATCAGAGGTACCAGGCAGAAAAACGGCTCCAGCGGAGTTGGACATACTTAATTGAATATAAATAGCTCTAACTCAACCACTGAGGGGGTATGGAAGATCACCCCATGTGTGAGACCAAAAGCAGTTCCTTCCTCATTGAAAGAACACAGCAAGTGACTCGGCGACCTACTGCAGACCCAGATTTTTATACATGTGGGATTACATAATAAGGGCGAACCCATGACACTTCTGTGCATGGGCCTACCTGATGCACAACACAGCAAAGACACATAGTCACATACTCTAGTGTAGAAAGAATGAACCATCACTCGACACTCCCAACCATTACATTTTGTTATTTAGCTGTGACAATATCAACTATACTACCGCGCCAACCCATTTTGTATTTATGGCCGTAACAGTGTGACAGCACAACCATCTGATCGAGATCAAAAGCAGGTAAAAATCGCCATTTCAAGGTATATGATAAATCGAAAACAGGCTAACTGTATTTGTACTTAAGATAATTGGTATGATTGTCAAATAGATTCTCACTCTGACTGCGGCATTAGGATAATCTATTTAACTGTTTTACCACATGTTTATGGCGTAGAACTGACGTACAACGGTTCCGTATAGTACAGACTCATTGAGACCGGAACTGTATTGACGAAGGAAAAAGTGGTTAGATTCTAATAGGCGCATTTATCTCATTGCCTTCCCTCAGTTTCAGTGGTACATATTATTCTTCATATGTGGTGTTATACCAACTACATATTTTAAGATATTGAGTGTATACATACGATATGCTATGCTAGGTTTAATATATCGAAAATGCAAATAAATCCAGCTTTATGTAATATACCCAGTCCTTTTTGTACTCTAGCTTGATATTGATGCCGTGTATAATCCTATGAACGGTCTCATTAATTCCGAGCGGTGGAAATATGAGATCAGCTTATATACTGTAAAGTTGTAATGTTGTACACTCGTCAGAGATTTTCCATAAAAATATAAGGATTGTGAAGAACGTCTGATACATTGAAGTTGTTCTATCGCTTGAAGCCTTATTCATTAACTTTGTCTTCTGATGGTTAACCTGAGAACTTTGAATAACTTTTGATAGTTCTGATGTTTTATTTTATCAAAGAGATAACATAATGAATGACAAGGTATTAGTTTTCTATTCAGAGCGGTTGTTCCCAATGCATAATAGATAAAATCCTGAGGACCATATACACGCTTGAATGTCTTAATAACCTGGTTCTAAATGACATTTAGTTCAAAGGGCGGATAGTATTTCGCATAACGTGTGTTCTTACCCGTTGTACAGTGAGATTAAGAGTTGCGTTTTGAATCTGAAACCGCACTGACTTTGATGAATCACCAATTCAAGCAGTAGAACATCTGCTCAATAAACATCTACTACTCGTAGTCCCTTCGCATGAACTAATATGGTTAGTATCTCATTAATGGGAACAGAATCAGAACGATATGCGACTGTGCTCCAAATGCAATAGAGACGAACGTTTCTTACTATGGTCCCTTTCAGAGATAAAACTATCGGATGTCAAAACTTCCTTAATTCAGGGTTTGACGGACGCGGACGATCCCTCCCCCACCACCAAAAGCCAAGAGCTTAATTGGTTTAACCTCTTTTCATCCCTAAGACCCCTCCCATTTGAAATTCTGTTTCTTCTCCTACATATAGTATATATTATGTTTGTCAAGGTATCCCCTAGTTTTATTTTGATTTTTCTGTGGCAATCTTTAGAATTTTATGACAAGGGTAGTTAGTGGTAAATAAGTGTCACCTGCTGGAAACCCCCTTTCCGATACTACTTTGTATTGAGCCTGTGACTGTGTCAGCTTTTCATATACTTCTACCTATTAGCAACTGAAGTGTGATGAATTATCAATTCGAACTGAACAACTAGATATCACTTTATCGCAGTATTGAATTGCGGACACTATCAAAGAAAAGGGAAGTATATTTTGATACTTCCCTCTTTATATAAAACAAATTTTTATACGAAAGAAAGTTTTTTGTAAACGGGATTCTTCTCTCTGTACCACTTCAGGTAATGGTCTCAGAAGAGTTAAGGCAAGATAAAAACATGCCTTCATTTCCCCAATCTTTACTTAAACTATATCTTCTCCTCTGACCACCATCGTTATCAATAAATGTCGTAAGCTACGTGAACAAATCACAACCGCTCTCCCATCACGCGCATTGCATATGTCTGTAGAATTGCGTTACCCTGACCACTTGGGACCCAATGATGTCTACATGGCTTTCCTTGAAGACATCATCGGTGTCGTCTGCTGTTGGTGATTGGCCGAAAGGTCAAACACACTAATAAGTGATGAAGTATAGGAAACGGTAAATTAAGTTTTTATATTCAATGCCCGAAACCCGCAAATTGTGAGGCTCCCTAGAATATATCCATGTAGATGTAAATCCTTGTATTTATTGCAGTGGTCAAAAATGTCGCAGGAATATATTGCATTATGGACACTAGAATGATAAGTCATTATTGGGGTTTATTATCCATCGTACACAAAGTCCCCATCAAAACTATATGGAGACTCCTGATACTCTTGACAGCCCCCTCCGGAAATAGGGTATATTCAGAATATGCACATTATTTCATGCCGAATAATGAGGAATGTTATGACTTTCCACCGCGTGATAGTTCATGTGTTGCCGGACTTTTTATTGTCCTACATATTATTCTGAAATAGAGTTGGAAGAGTACGAAGATTACGAATATATTCTGTCTAGGGACATTATCTAACCCATATATTAAGATTAATGTGATAAGAACATCCAATTCATATACTGAGCACTGTGTTGTCTGTAAAAGCTTTTGCTGAGTTATGCATAACTACACTTGATAGGTCGTTGTACCTTATACTAGCATGGCACAGGTGAAGATGAAGGTTGCATACTCTAATGATAGAACTAAAGGTAATAGCAAACTCAGAAAGACCCACTTGAATACAATTATACACACAGGTCTGTTAAACCACCCATAAAGAACAAGTCCTCATCTGCAATATCACATGTTCCGTAATATCATTATGACTAATACAGGACTATAGAACATAGTGTCATTATATATATATATAGAAAAGATGAGGGTAGAGATATATGAAGGCATCATCATTATTGTTTAATGACAAGAAAAATTGTAGCTGGTTACATGTTGTGCCTACAAGGTTTAAATTGATCATAAGACAAGCGACCTATAGAGATATTCATAAAATATGCCTGGGCTGGCATGAATTTATGTATCTTACAGAGTGACTTATATGTTTCGTCGTATGGGCGATGGAAGACCCCAGTGTTCAGCGAATCGTACCCATAATTATGCTTTAATCAATACGGTTGATATTCGTCTAAATACGAAAGAAGGTGTCCGAAAGCCTTGCAAGCTTCAAATATATCAAGTTATTATGCATGTACATTTGTACAGTGTGGGAACAAATCCAGTAAAGTACATACAAGTATCTGCATCTTCACCTTAAGTATTGTTTTATAAACGCAATATCCTCTTGATTGTAATTAGCTAAAACTATCATACTCGAAGTATAGTTTTACGTTAGCCTTCAGCATAGACACAGGTGTAGAGGATGCTAATTATCAGTTGATTCGTTGTGTTAACGCATCTCTATTGCGCTGTCGACTGTCTATCACACTCTCATAGATTTGATTTTATTAGACTATTAGTCCTACCACTAGGGCAATTCTTCCACTTCCACCTCCATGTATATGTGGAATGGATGACAATTGTCCCTCATGTTATGCAGAAGGATTTTATTTTTACATCAATGATGTACTACCATGAAATACCAGGTATAAATGCGATCTAATTAACGGTATCTGAAAAAAACCACCTTGCTTGTGCTATCATCCTGGTCTCCGAGTCGGATCTGCCTCTGGTAGGATAATTGGACAAGTCGTTTCTCTGTATTTTTACTCCCTCTATCCTGCAGTATCCTATGTCTGATGCTTGACAGTTAAGGGGTTACACATGAGAGGATTATTCGCTTTTCAAGGAGACCGTCCTTGACGTCCCTCTCTCCCTGGGGGCCTAGTTTATAGCAGAAGTGATAGAATATATCAACATGATAAAAGGTTTTCTATTATAAATATATACTCATATTAAAAATTATGTTGCGGATACATGTATGATGCCATGATCATTATAACCTAGCACCGTGTTCATTCGATATTGGCAAAAAATGAAACACTCGATAGCTCGCGGACTGCAAAGAGATTTACGTGGGTTCCCTGGGAGCGTCCGTTCTGGTAACAACATTAGGCTTTACATCATTTGTTGGCCGTGCTTGGTACTATGGCGACCCACGTAAGGGCTGCGGGCCCCTCGACTGCCAGCCCCCGTTGTTCTAGGCCAAAACCAAAGACTAGTTGCCGTTTAGTCTATTGCCAAATGCGTTTAACGTTTCTCATTACTTAGTTTTACCATACTAGCGCAAGCGGCCCAATCACTTAGCAGACGGCATCCTTCATTTCGTGATTACTCGTGCCTAATCAAGCAGCACTGCAGACAAACTCTGTGAGGGTTTTTGAGAGCCTATTGGAGCATTAGATGTAACATCTATGTCTGGTCCTACTTATACTGGAAAACTAGTGGAACAAGTGCATATATTCAAGATGATAACGTTATCATAAAGCAAAATAATTGTATCAAGAAAGATTAAGGAAATCAGAGTATACCAGCATGTACTAATATCTGTCATTATTGACTAAGCCAAAACCAAAGAAAACGATCTTCATATATGTGATATGTATCGTAGATTAAACATGTTAGTGAATTTAAGTCGGATTATCAGTAAGAGCAAGCAAAGGTTGCATCAGCAGAATCTAATTGTAATGGATAAATCACTAGTTCGTGTGGTCTAAAAGGCTGGATCCACCAGCGCAAGGAATCATATGAAACAAGTGGCGTGTCCAAACTTTCTGACTCCTCAAGTGTTGTTCAGATTTTATAATGAACATTACTAACATAATACGACAGCATACCTTCATACTAGAATCGTCATATTGCCATATTGTCGGAGATCGCAAATCCTGACTGCTAGTTGGTGAGTTCCTTAGTGATCTTATTAATACTACCCAACACCTGTGTTGTTTTTACATATCATTTAATAAATCGTTCGGAATTTACCATAATGTTGATTTAATGGCTAAGCAAATATCAGGATAACAAACGGTATGCTACCTGTAAAGGAACGAGATTTAGTCTGCTTCAGGTGCATCTATGACAATGTATCGTCGCAGAAATCCAGCTGTTCAGATTAATCGCCATCTATTACAACATCATATAATCAATGACCTCGCAATGATGCTCCCCCCCCCCCAATCCAACACTATGTCCACCTTCTTCGATCCAATATCACATAACTAAAATCAATATGGCAACGCCTAAATTGATTCTGTTAACTGGACCCTCATCATCAACACCTTTTGGGGTGAGAATGAGGTTTCTGTGACCATGTATACTGGTTTATCATATGAATCTCTTCTATGCTTAATGGACTGTTGTAGTACCGGGAGATCTGCCTTCTGTTGGAATGCTGCATCGCGTATGGCTTTACCAAACAGATACTGCTTGTGTATTATCTGCACCTTCGCTCAGACAGATACTGCTTTTTCTACTATTTTCGACGCCTCAGGTCTGTCTATACTGACAGCACTGATTCATTCTTATTACCATGCATATGTAACCAAGCATTTTATCCGTCCCTATCGCAACAATTACCCCTGCTACCATTGCTAACATTGATGATTACTTCTATCTTTATACACTTGTGCTCATTGTTATCATAAATACTGACCTCTGGTCCCAATATCATGCACTACCTACTTTGCCGTATGCTGTAATACAGATCAGCTCTGCGCGCCTAATTTAGCATTCGAATGGCAAGTAAATCTAGATTTCTATGAATTTTAAGTATTTCAAGGTGTATAAAAAAGGGAAAAAACACCAGCCGTTTAATCTGTGAATTGTTACTCACTCAAAGACTCGTAATTACGCCCCTCCCGCCTAACGGCTATGGTAACTTGGGCACTGCCTGTATTGTCTGCTGCTCGCTGTCCACCGTCTGTGACACCGTCTGGAGTAGGTTGACCAGCCTACTGGTCCCTTTACCCGGCAGCTCTCCTCCAGGAAGGACATGCTCACAACCAATCAAATGTCAGCTAGCCCATTTGCTGTGGTCCTAGATCGTGCCTGGGTTGAGGCTGACACCGAAACCCAATCCCCGTGTATCGACCGCTGTGCCCCCAAACGGCGGGCCGCCATCCAGGGCGAGTGATGGTTTCAGTTTCCGTTGTGTCCTGGCAATGTGGGTTAGCCTCAATGTTATTATAGCCCAATGAGCCTATAGGAATACAGAGCGACATGCCTGTTATTTCCAATGATTTTGAGTCTTCAGTAACAACAATATTGATAAATACGTTATGCGCAAATGATTTTCCCATCGTTCACAGGAGTCTGTCGTATTTCTTTTATATATATTGGCAAGTTGACCGATGTTTGTACGGGAGGATGAGGCAGGATTGCTGAGCAGGATGAGAGCATACTTTGAGTGTGGTAAGATGGGTGACTCGGTAGTCTCATACCATGGTTTATCTCACTCCGGTATTTTTCTCCATAGGCTTAACATAAGGAACTAATACTCCACGGCCGTGAGGTTCGTGTACCCAATACTCAATGGCTAATTGGATGATTCATTTCATCAATAATTAATGTTATACGGGGTGAGATAAAATCAGAAACCCACTCGATGAATTACTCTGCAGTCAAACTCGGTGGAGTACGGACCAAACTATTTTCATCTCGTGGGTTTCCTTCTAAGTATACCATGGTATGAGACATTTCTTCTTTCGTTAGCATGCTGGATAATCGGTTGGGTGACTGTGCCTTATGTTTAGTGATTGCGATGCTGGGAAAGGAGTCAATATTATATTATGGTGTTTGACTCGATGACTAACTCGTTCACTGATGTCGCGTTGATTATATGAGATCTTGGTATTAGCGTATAACATGACTTGTGTGAGGGGTGGCCTTGCTATCTATAAAGTATCGGTGTTCTGCCTCAACCGCAGTGATTATAATTTCCAGATTGACTATATAAATTCCAGATTCATATAAAACTGAAATATTGACTGCATAGGACGGTTTTAGTGGGCGTTCCTGGCCAAGCAACATAGGTTTTAAGCTTACAGTAAGTCACTAACGAGAGGAACAAGATGGCCGACACTGGAGGGCTAATGGCCTATTTGCTGAGTGAGAATGGCCAGCAATTGGCATTTGACTAAATGTGCAACTGACTACAATTGATGTAATAGGCCCAAGCCATGAGGGTCCGTCGTTAGGAGAGTCGTCACTGGCGAAAAGTCTAAACGGTTGACTTGGAATGAGAGGAATCAGTAGCGAAGTCTGAGAATCAAAGGAGAGGCCGACGAGATTAGAAAACGATGTTAGGGGTTACTCTGATACAAATTGGAATAGCCTCTGTGTGTGCTATCTAATTCTATAGTCTCGTTCTCCTGTGGATATCATAGGGTCTGGATTAGAATTAAATGTCTTCAGTGTTTTTGACCTTGAGAGAACGCTCCGTTATGTCATGCAGATATACATCAATAGGACAATTCGTGGTTATCATTTAATGTTGAACATAAGATCTGAATACATATTACCACCAGAGATATTGGAAGAGTGACTTGGTATTTATTAAACAATATCTTGGCTTTCAATTTCTGTGAATGATGCTGTACGGTTCTAGAATTTGATTGAATAACTTCATATGATATGACGTGGTCCTTATGTGCCATGAATTTCTATTAAATCGATATGATTCGTGTCTCTAAAGAATGGATGCAATAGAAAAACAAGTTTTCGTTTTATATCTGACGTGCATAAAGTGCCGATTTGCAGAGAGAATTATCCTCCGTATGTGGATATTAGGATCTAATGATATTTCTTTAGATCTGTTTAAGAATAGGATTCTAACACGATGCTGTACTTGCTCGAACCAGATTGTATATGTAAGTGTGTGCCTGTGTGTGTATTAAGTGACGTCAATGTCAGTGCTGCTTCTGAATTGCTCCCAAACAAGCTTCCCTTCAGCGCACTACATTATTCCAGATCAATGCCATATGTCTTTTTCCTAAGCCATCCCCCCGGTTCTACCCCCTTCTATTCGTTGTCCCAGTTCTCAACCATTCAAAGCCTATTTCTACAACAGAGCTGCTCCCTTCACAGCCCTGGATTCAAGACGTATTACCATAAGCTACTCCCACAAGTATTTTAACATTTCTCTAGCTTCACCTTCGTAAACTCTTCCTCCCCTAACCACACATTGTCCCTTCCGCCTAAAATGCTCCCCAAGGATTGTTCGTTGTCTGGTTCCTCTAGCATGGTCACTTCTCACCCGACTTGTTCCTGTATCTGTGAGTTGCTCCCCTGCTTAAGCCGCAGGCTGCCGCCAATATGGTTGTATTCAATATGGGCGCCTCGTCCTGCTCTGTTCAGCCAATTGCCTATTTCATTGCCGTGCGGCGACAAAGGCTGTCTGTGAGGCCGCCAGTCCTATTGACATCAGAGCAGTGTTGCCAGAGATAAACCAGATTGTCCGATGAATAAAATGTTATTTGGCCAGGGAATGAGGGAGGGAATTAAATGTTGCTATCAAAATGTCATAGAAGTCATGAGATGTTTTGTACCACTTCCTGGATCTGTGTTCTTTTGACGTGTGGATATACTGGGTCTGGCTCTGGTTATCATTTAAAGTAAGCACATCTTCGTCGTACCCAATATCATTGTAACACTGAACTTATTGAGGCAGACTAGATTCTGTCCTTAAGATGATTGTTTTAGTTTTATTTCAATTTCTACATCTAGGTGACAAGAGTTATTGATCTTGTGTTATACTACTCATTAGTGTCCATCTGATTTGCATTAAACCCATACACTATAGTTTTAAGGTATTTACCATATGTTTTTTCTCCATGTTCTCTCTTGTAGAATGAATCGTATTACCTACGATCACATCATGTGATAACTACGGAGATGACAATTCATTTTGGAAATTAACTGTTTTCAGTTAATCGTGTTGTGATGCATCCAAGTTTCTTTATGCCTCACTTTGATATTTGAGGAGAAGCTTTACTCTATTGCTTTTAGATAAATGCATATTTTATACGGTAATGGAAATTCAATATATCATAGTCGGGATCCTCACACTATAATGCCTGTATTACTAGTGACTGGATCGAATGTGAGCATTTTACAGAAATAGTAGGTACATCTTATTAGTGGTCCAGAGTCGTTTGGTTTGTGAGATAATTCACTATAATTTTCAAAATAGCTTTATCAAGATCATATAATATTCATTCTGCTGAAAAACAATGGACAATAATTAAATGTTTCATCGTGGATAATGCGTGAGTGATGAAGGCCAACTTGTAGCAGCAAGTTATTATGATAATCTGCGTTCTGCTAGGACATGACCCTGAATATATTACCTATGTAATTAAGCCATCGTTCATTACCATTCCACTGACAGCCAGGTTGTTTGATTGATTGATCGACTTGTCTGAGGCCTCCTACATACATTTACGTTTTGCCAAGTAAAGCTACTCACTTAACAAAATCTGCTAAAGCATTGACAAACTTATCTAGAGTATTGTAAACTTGGATTCTCTATAGCCCATGACGGGTCTGTTTGTAATATATTTAGATGTTGGTTGTAATAAATCTTTCAGTTTATCCGATCAAGCCATGCTTGCTAGGTCATGACCATGTATCGGTGGCAGCAAAAGCGCAATAAGCACACAGCGGCAAAGCAACGGTCTCTGCCTCGCGTCCCTTAATCCCTTTAGGACACGACTACTTGTAGAAGCTATGCCCACCCTTACACGTTAACATCATAGTGGCAGCCATCTTGGGTCCTATTTTTAGCCCAGTGCCGTGACTCGGTGGTCTGTTGTGAATGGGCTGAGCAGTTCTGGGCGCCTCGAAGATTCGCCCTCTAGAAGCTCGCACACGCTTTAAGCCTGAGCGGGAGCAGCTCGCCTTCGGGATGTGTCTGTGCTAGGGCAGATAGGCAGAGCGAATGAGATGTGGGGGGAGGTGAGTAAAGAGGGGATTAGAAGGTAGGGTGCAGGCTAAAAAGGCAGCTACCTAATGAAAACTGATAAAAAAAAGGTATAAAAAGATGGTGAAAGTTTAAGATATGACACAAGGGAAGCAGTATACATTAGAGCGTGGTAGACGCAGGCGTGAATGTGTAGGCTACAGTACTATGAGAGTAAAGGGAGAAATCCTCATGACCACGATGCACTAAGAACAGGCAGAATAGAGTAGTAACCCATTCTAAGGGAGGCAGAGAGAGGGTTTTACCACATGAATTATATTTCTAGTTGTATGATCTGGAACATCTGGAGATCTGGAGATGGGCCCGTCTAAGCGACAAAATAAACTTCCACATATACCCGACAAGGAGCAAAGTTATCCAATACTGTCCCTACCTTAGAGGTGCCAAGTTATTGAATTCGTTAACGAAGCAATGCCAGAATTCATCCGACATGGAAATGTTTTAAGAGGTCGTTGACTATGCTGTAGTGAGAATGAGTGGTTCAAAGATAGGTGGCAGTAATTCGATCAAAATGATTGTTAACTTTAATCGTATATCATCAACTCATCGAGTACAAACAACAAACCGGTATTTCTTTATTATTATTATACGATCCTTGTATTATTGCTCTTCTAAACTACCTTTTACTGTAGTACTTCCTCCTCTGGTTCTTTTTTCCCTTTCTTTACTTAAATGTAAACCATATGATAAGAATGGAAGCCATTGTATGTTGAACGCATGATTGTATCAGAATAACTCGCGGTATGCGAGAGATGCAATAAACATAATAATAAAAAAACATTTGGGTACATAAATCTTTAAAGCTTTGTCTGTGGCAGCCTGTTTTAGACACTCTTTGGACACTTGAAACTCGTTATCTTCCGAAAGCAACAGCAACTTATACATTTCATAAACAGTGAATTGTATTTATAAACCATATGAAGCTTTAATTCTATTCCCTAATGCAAATATACATAATAGGTTGAGATATAATGATTAATAAGGTGGAGGTACCGATTCTTCTCTTTTATCATTCTCATATCGGAAGTATAATCTGATTTTTACCAGATCTTGAGAGATTCAATAATGTTGAATTCATTTCCTATAATTTTCATATTGGCATTTTGATTTGCAGTTAAAGTCCTTGATACAAGCAAAATAGCATGTGTGGGTTTGTTTATATGTACATGTATTAGTCATTATTCAGTACAATGGTCTTCAAGAGTTGGTCGCATTTGAGAATCTTAAAGCAAAATACTGTTCATCGATTTTCATCTAACCGTGAATAGCTCCTTTCCCTTAAACTGCTATATCATAAATGCACGCAATCAGAACGTATACCTAAGTACTTCACAAGTTATAATTCTTTCATGTATTCAGCACTTGACCTTGGTGATATAGTCTGTTTTATCAATAGTACACTGCGTTAGATTCAAAATATGATATGCAGATATGTCTAGACTTCCATATTTATCTAAATATTTATTTTTGTATTTAAACGGAGATTTGAATTCTTTATCGAGCTGATATGATCACCTGCCTAACTGAAATAGTTGTAACTCTGTGGTTTTCAAACAATAACAACCGATATATTATCAATACTCACTCCCAATACAAACGCTGCATTGCCCATGTGTGTTCCATGCTTTGATGGGTTCTTATTTCTGGGCACCTTATTGCAGACATGTAGGTAGCTTGTGGAACGCATTTCATATATTGCCAGCACTGCCTTTTTTAAGTCCGTGGTGGATAGACAACATCAAAGATGGACTTGCGCCGCTTTCATTCACTAAAGACTAGATGCAGAACTCTATTCTATATATGGAACTACTTTGCGTGATGACATCCACGTCATGCTGGGGGTGATTTGTGGGAATGTGTTGTTAAAATCCGCAGTAAGACTTTATCATTCTCATTAAGACACGGATGATTAAAGAGGCTATAATACATTAGTGAATCAGCAACTGGATTAAACCATTATTCCAGAAAGATGGGCATATTGCCACGTTAGTCTTCTATAGACGGCTTTTTAACCCATCTGAAATAAGGGTCTGGAAGTATCTTTCATGAGGTGAAATTCAATTCAAGTATCGTGGTAGATCTCACAGTGAACTTTCTGAAGGTACATCACTGCGTCTTTGGTATGCTAATGCCTTAACGTGTGTGATCTCAGTGAAGGGTAAACCCTATCCGCTTTGACTGGAACATTTCCAGGAGCGCTTGCGGTACATTACCTGCCGTCGAGACCTCTTTGTATTTTGTTATTTCAATGTTCCCCAGTGCCTAAACAGTGCGGGCCCCTTGTGCGAGTAGATGGCAGACAAGTCTGCCCAGCCATACTAAACCTATACGAGCAGCTGACGATAGGTGAGCAATGGCAATGGGTAATAGCTTTGATGGACACGAAATTGAAATAAAATGATGATGAAGGGACGAAAAGAAAAACATTTTCTTCTTTCAAAACCCGGTGAACCTGTCCTGTGATAGATCTATCTGATCCTCTCAGGCCATTTCATGCAAAACATTTCAACATTGAAAAAAGAGAATTCTGACATAAGGTGAGCGACTGGTTTCTGTAAGAATCAGAATCAGATTTCAAAGACTCAAGGATTGAAGCGGTCTCCTGGCTTTGTCAAAATTTTGAATACCCCGGATGAGAGTAGCTATTCTTCTCATTTCCTTATCCCTACATCAAAAAGTATAACAAAAAATATAAGACAATCAAGAATAACAAGTAAATACTGTGAGTCAAGAGACAGGCACGTGTGTCTGTGTGTGCCTGACTGGTCCCTAGCGGATGGATTCAATTCTAGACTGGACAGCTCTCTCTCCTCATGCTGGGCGCCGGCGTTACTGAGCATGCGTAACCGGAACTAGAGCACAGTGATTGGTAATCCATCCACGAGACAACGCTAGGGGTCTAACTTGCTGCCAATATCTTCTTCCCGACGCAGGATCCACCGTTTCTTGGCCTGGTCTGTCTAATCGTTTGGAACTCGAGCTGCATTTTTTTAAATGATACTTTCCTGAGGGAAGCACGTTTCCTCTTTTGATAACTGATCATTTTACTTATTTCCGGAAGTGCAAATTATCGTGAACGACGCCTGGAGCGCTGTTTTTGGAGAAGGAAAGGGGGTTTATGATTTGTATATCTGGCTGGGAATTATCTTAAGGATTTGAAATATGACAAAGTGTATGTATCAATAAGTTTTTTATTTTTATCTTTTATCATTCGTTTATTTAAGATCGCCTCCATCTGTTCTCTTACCAATAAAATATACTCTAGATAATAAATTCATACTGGGCTATCTCAGCTCGCAACCAGTGAAATTGAATAATTCTTTAAGATACATTTTGAGGTATTTCTACTTCTATCCTCTGATTCTATTAAAGCATGTGCTTATCTGGTTTAGAGTCCTTTGAGGTAAATACATTTTATTTATACCGGGAATACATAGATATGTAGAAATCGTTTCACAAAATGTCTTGATATAACAGAAATAGTAACGTATTTCAACAAGGACTTTTACATAGATTTACAATTGCCTCTCACTACTCTAACTGCTTACGAGTGAAAATCGATTGTTCAAATGAACCGGAACAGTACAACCTCCATGCATTGACTGCCATTCCCAGGCACTACAGCGGACAGACAAGCACCGACTCCTAAATTGCATTCTCTCAAGGGACTAGCTGCTGGAGCAAATCGCTTTAGGGACCGTAGACCTAAGTCAGCATCGCCCGACCCGCCACTGTTTGATTTAGGACAGAGACACGATCGAAAGTAGCAATGACAAATTCAGAAAGGCGAAAAAAGAATATATCAAAAATAGAAAGCAGTGCGCATAGAGGACTTCACGGATGCAGGACGTGTTATGACGAGGCCATTCTGCTCACACAACCCCTATGCATCATGTTCTTTTAAATTCTCATTTATTTGTGCATTGTATTTTCTCTATTCTCTTTTTGTTCATGATTATGACTTTTTTTCTTTTCTGGTCTCATCCAGGGTCGAATGTCTGCTAGGATGCCTTGGGGAGGTGAACGGGCAGAGGGAGACTGGTAAAGCTAGACATGGTGGGTGGGTGGGTGGGTGGGTGGGTGGGTGGGTGGGGATGCGAACGTCTGGGTGGCACCACGCACGGCGACAGGAAATTAAACAGGGCATCTCCCCTCACAATGTGTCTCATGAATTTATCTGTTTCCAGGTCTGGCATTCAGTGTGCGGGAACCAGATATGGGACAGACTTCAAACTGTGTCACCACATATCAATATAATCATAAAGTTTTCAGAAAGCAATATGTTTCGATTGGAACATCATAATGTATTGTAAACAATATTGATAAGTCCTTTTAAATATTTTTTGAATGACAATTACGTTTATCGCCTTAATACTTATGTTTTTCTTTATGATGTACATGCATATAGTCTGTGTCTTGTAGATTGTCATTTTTCATTGTGGTACTAAGACTGGTAAACTATGTATGTAGTCGAAAATATCGATATAGGACCGGTCCATTTTGAATAGTACATCGAAACAGACACCAGTTCTATCAACAGGCTTAACATTGTATTTTTCATGTCACGGGTGTAGCATAAAGCGTTGTTTATGTCATTACTTTCTAATATTAAAAAAACATTGTGTTGGTTCCGTAATCTCACGATTCTTGAACTCGTGAGATTAAGGAGCCAACACAATGGGTGACATAAATAGACTCATATTCAATCTCGTGACGTCTCATGATGATATTGGGAGAAAATTGATAATCAATTCAAAATGAATTTAAGCAATTAAGATGGAATAAAATAATTTCGATTGGTAAATAGGAATTATTAAGTAATAAAAATGAAAAAGGGTAAAATGAATGAAGTGAAATGTGTAAAGGAGTTGGAGGGTGGGCTACATTATGAGAGATAAGAATATACGTGTAGTATGAAGAGAGGTTTGGAGAAGAAGGAACTTAGAGGTAACTGTGAGTAGAATGTGCATGTAGAGGTAGGTGGGGTTGGTGTATGTGAGTGGTGTTGAGTTTGACCACGAGAGGGGAGGCATGATACGCCATAGTCCCATACAGAGCAAGCCCATACTAAAAGGAGCAGATGATAAACATTGGCTTGGTGACGCACTTTCAAAAGTGTGGTACGCAGATGAGGTTGATGGATGACCAGATTAGAGGTGTGATGCTGGTTGGTAATGGGTGGTTATTTACATATTTTGATGAAATGCCACGCATCAAGCCTACTTTCCACATGGCTTTCTTTTACCCGTGTTTGTGATGCCTGATTTTTTAGGTTAAATATATGCATACCGGTACCGCAGATATATCTCGCGAAAGTTATGGAGTTTGTTTTTGTTATTACAGGGCAGCTGGTGTATTGTTGACATCTGGGCACTACATTCGTTTAATCCATCGTATTAATTCTAAACGTTTTGTGTGGCTGAAGCCACTCGGAGCAGTCACAAGAGATATAATCAGATCTATATATATATAATTCCTACAATTTGGAATCGGGAAAATCCAGGTCCATACACAACTTCATTCTGCAATGTATATGAAATTTAGACAATTATTCACGCCAATTGATTCCATGACCATGGTCGGGTAGGGTTGTTAGCGACAGGATTCCTCAATCCTGCCCCTACAGGTCCTGAATTGCATATGGTTGGTTCATCATGTTGTAACTACGCAGCATTCAGGGTAATACATGTATAGTCCTATGCAACGAAATGAATATCACTTCAGAGGACCTTAAAATAGTGCATTTATCTACACTAAGTCCAAGTTCCTGATCCGTATATGAAGAAGGAGATCTAGAAGATACGTAGTTTTCCTATTCTGATGCTATCAAGCAATCAAGAAGAAAAAAATAGTATGCAAAAATGAAGACGGACATAATAAAGGGCACTCGTGCCATTATCAATAAAACGGCCATCATGCTGATCGGGTTACACTATTGTATCGTATGGTCTGTATGTGTTCCGGTGTACAGATTTAATTTAGATTTAATGATCAGCTTCTATGTTATATGACCTCATTTAAGTGCCGTTAGAGCACGGAAAGGCCCATCGAAGGCGCCCTTCAAGAGAATGGTCAATGATGAACTGTCGTAGACTATTACCAATTTATCAATCTAGTCATAGGATATGATAGTAGCTATATACTGTATATTGTAACCCATCTACTATTATGTGTATCAAGACCTCACCCACTCATCATTTCATCATGTGATAAGTTTGTATCACTTTTTCGTATACATAGTAATTTATAGTTTTCCTAATTATAGTATTTCCTAATCAACAACAAAATGAATCAAAAAAGTTCTATGGTCACATGGTTCAAAGAGCTGACGATATCCTAGCCAGAAACTATAAATACAGAGAGGGTGTCCATGGTTGCACTTGATGTGTGCCCAAATGTGCCTGGATCAGAGGCCTCACTGAAGCCAGACAGCCCAGCTCTGACCGGCCTTGACTTGTGTAGTCGGCGCCGATACTTTTGTTGGTACTTCCTAAAGCGACGTTTTCAAGCTGCATGGCCATCAGTTATCGACGTTAGTTCACTTGGGCTCTAGCCCCGTGGTCAGGTGACTCAGTGCAGATTATTTTAGGTGTGCTTATTCAGTAGATTTAGTCTGTGCTATATGAGATTTAGCCACGTCTGTTTTTTTTCTTTTAGCAAGAAGTGTTTATTCAATCAGAAATTATAAAGTCATAGCAGTCTTGTTTCAAACATTTTTCATAGAGAAGATTATAATGTTTGTACGATTATAAGGCGATGGTTTTGTTATTCTGGATAGGATATCATGCTCCTATTTTTGTTTGTTTTGTTCACAGACATTGCATCACATCCCTGTTGGATTAGTTAATCTGCGGGTATTAAAATCGTATCGGGTTCCTGACTCATTGGCCTGACATACTGAGTTGATCATTATTGTCATGTCCATTTATATTCCCTGAGATAGGCCTGTATGTATCTGATATATTTCAGGCAATTACTAATTATTTAAGTATTAAAAAAAAAATTCCACAAAAATCGGGGTCCCGATTTCCGAGGAAAAGTTTTTTATAAACAAAAAAAAAGAAATTATTTAAGATTACTTAGTTATTCGATACTCACATGGAATTCATATCATTAGAAAATAATCAGGTTTTCCCTTGTTTTACCTATATCATGAATGTCTCTAGCAATTATATATGACACCTTATTTGACGTGAAGGAGGTGAGGTATGATGACTTGCGACGCCCTCTTCATTGAACCACCAGAATTATCCTCATGTGACAAGACAACGTCAGGTGTGTCTGCTCCCGGGCCACCACACTACTGGAAGAGATTTCTGCCCACCGACCCTTCAAAAATAGGGGCTTCTTAGAACTTTTTTTATGAATATCCTCATAATCCTCTTCTACACTCAACTGCATTTCATTCCTTCAACGTGATCAAGTTGTTCAAATCATATTATATGATACTGTATAAAATTTAGGATGTCAGATTAAATTTTAAAATAATATTCATCTTCACATCAATCAGACTCAGTCACAATCATTGACGAATCTGCTTTATTTATGTAGTAGAGATGGAGCACAAAGTAGTTTCCATCTCCTGCTGGCGAGCCTTTTTGTATGAAATTCACCAAGCTCTGCACGTACCTGGACTGAATAAGAGACTATGGGCCAATGAATACTTGATCAATATCATCTCACAGACACGAGCCCATCGACCCTAGCACGAAGGCAATGCAATCTGAGCACCCTGCCTCGCCTCCCGTCACCCCTCCATTAGTCCAGACAGATTCACCTCACTGTTTATATCGTAGTATCCTATCCATCTGGGATATTCAAGTGTCAAATATAATATTCAATATTTATACGGTATTGCGGTGTCTTCTTGTAGGTTATTATTTCCATTATGGATAACAGATATGATATAGAGCATCCATAGAACACATACTGGTCCAGAATCAAATGCATTTTAAAGGGATTACAATTATACGAAACACTGTCACGGGACAACAAGATGTGCATGTAAATGGGAAAGTATGAGTGAATTGTGTGGAGCATTTCAGACCAGAAAGCCTTTTGGGGTAACCAGACTAGTTCACAAAGGCTCGTTACACTAGTAGGCGGTATTAGGCTACTTGTATATCTGTATTGGACAAGATATGAAAACCAATATTTATAAAACATAATTGCAAATTTTCTCACAATCATCCCGTCTCCATATTCTACCTGCCTTTGTAACATTACGCAATGGACATGACAATGCGCTTGATTCGATTAATGATTATGTTGGTGTTTAATGATTTTCTGAAGGTAGATATTGCTCGACTATACATGATAGTAGAAAGTACATGATACCAGTTATTACACACTTACCAGATCCTTCCGAGAACGTACACAACCACTGATTGACATCTTAAGGCATTGATGTGTCGTGCATTATATTACTGTATTCCGGCGACTTAAGTTGCTGTAAGCTTCTTCTTATATCGATTTGCAAGTAATATATATCTTGCAATGATATCCATAGTATAACAAATCCAATTTATATAATGCCAACAGTTTTAGCCATCGCTATTCTGCTTTTCATGGTTTTGCCCAAATCAACTATTTTCATCATACCTTTCAAACTCGAAGGAGAGCTTGTGCTTATGTTCATGGTATGAGAGTGTCTTTATCGTTATAGAATGACGACGGTAAGGAGGGTAGTCCATAAATGACGCCATGCAGCAGGGAGGGGGGATCCAATCCCCATGAACAACTATGATAAGGTTATATGACAGAAAAAAACATGACAAGGGGGGAGGGGTGTTCAAAAATAGCATGGCGTCATTTATGCTCAGTCCCAAGGGGGAAGTACTCCTCAGCTGTTTCTGGTGTCGCACAGCTGCCACACAGGTGTGTAGACTAGCCGAGACTATCAAATTAGTGAACAGTTAATAGCATATTACATATAATTATATACCTGTGTCCGAATGTCTAATAAATACTGCCCGCTGCTAGGTGTGCAGTAATAATAATGTTCGTGCCCGCTATGACTGCAACTTTCTAAATCATTAAAATGGAGTTTTTAATTATCTTAAGGTATATAATAATAAGCAAACATCCATACTGTGAACGAAACGTGTATCCTTCTCGGCCAGTCGCCGATTTCATACGGCGTCAGGCAGTATAAAATCGGGGACTGACCTCGAACGATAAACGTTTCGCCCACAGTAAGGACGTTTCCTAATATTACTTGAATTCAAAATAGGGTCATTGGCTTTGTTCGGAATTTTACCGCTTGATGCTAGTTGGCCGTATTGTTGGGCCGTATAAGATAGATCTGTTTATTACACAGATCAAGCCGATTGATGTTCTATGGACCTCCACACACGTACAAAAAATATATTGGTTACAGTAGGTGTAAGTACACATTGACTCTATGGCTTACCATGTAAATAAGCTACTGAGGGGTAAATAGGTTGGGTAGGCATACAATCACATTGATGTGTTATTAGGCCGGTAGAGACCTATTTGCTAAGCAGGACTATACACTCCCCTCAAGCCAGCGCTGTTTATCCCCAACACAGAATATGTTACCCAGGGCCCAGAGTGGGAACAGCCGGCGGTCCCACTTAGCCCAGACAAATGAAAGGCGAATGATGCCTTTGCCTTTGATATCGTTATCTTAGTGGTAGTACAATATTGACCGACCGGCAGCGCCTGCCTGGTGAGCAGCTCATAGCTGCTCGCTAGGCGCAGTTGGGTGAGCACTGCTGTGGGCGCTCCTGAGAACGGCTGCTACATGTGTGATGGGGCACGGGTCTCTATGGGCGAACACTATCTACCACACTCTGCCTGTCACAAATACACAGTCCACACACCTCTCTAAAACCCCGTATATCACTACCCACGCACCAGTCTTTCTCCCAAACACCCCAGAATGTATCTAATGTATCCTTGCATGCCTGCCATACAGACCCGATATGGAATAAAAGGAACAAAATAAATTGGTAGGTCAGCAAGTTCAACTCCACTGCTGTCCAAATTCGGTTTGCGGTAGGCTTTATTTGTAGAACATTTTAACAACGTTTCGGCATTAAGTCGCCTTTTCCAACAAAATAAATATCAACATTTAATCAGCACATTGCACCCAAGGAATAAGAGAGATCAGCGCAGTTCCTGGGCATTATACCTTTTGTAATAGCAATAGATTTTGTATTCGTGGGAAAGGATGCCTGTGGTAACGGAGTTGGTATTTGAGGTAGTATCAGTATTCGGAATACCATGTTGTATTGGCAGATACGACTGATTACGGGTCAACCAAAAGCAGTCTGATCAATTTCATCCTTCAAGTAATGACCTTTAGATATTAAGACCTTTAAGAAATACATGTGGTACTTCATGATGGCCTAATCTTCCCCAATCCTTCAATGAAAACACCCAGCAATGTAAGATTAAGGGTGACTGTTTTGACGTTGGGTTTACCATCATCCCTGTCCTTGGTACCGTCTACTCAACACACTGTCATTGTGCAGTCCATAGCCGACGCAGCCGTCTTTCATCTAACGGCTCAGTCCTCCGGAGGGAGCGGTGGCTCAGAGAGGCTGTGAGCATCCCGGAGATGCGGCAAGCCTTTGTTATGTGGGTACTGTCTGCGCCTGAGACGAACCGGTCTATATTCGGCAGCTACAGCCAATACCAGGTGGTTTGAGTCCAGCATTGACATCAAAGATGAGCAGTTCTGTCTGCTCTCTGTGCACTCTCTTTTCCTCCCACCGACCATGCCCTTCATGGTTTCCTCCTATATCCCCGGTCCACATTTCCAACCATTCTCCTCTCAGCTAGGCTATCCAATACTTTGGAATGCTATTCTGTTATTTCTTTACTGTCTTTGCTTGCGTGTCCCTTCCCCAGTTCTATTTCTATTCGCTTATTATCTCACCCGTGGTATTTTTGGTTTAACATCGGGAACTCTTTTTCCATGCCCCTACGAGTATTGCCGTTCGTTCTCTATGGTCTATATCCTGTGTGTCATCCATCTATTAGTGTGCACAGGGATGCGATGAATTCAGAAAGGAACTCTTTTTTGTCAAATAAGTCGTTCTCCAACTCAGTTGAATGCTACTTGATATTGACTTGGCAGTCGCCTCGTTCATATCACTCCACATCAAACTCGTGGAAAACAACTACTTTAACCAGAACTTGTTTGTTTCTTTTTGACGTAACATCCCAATCCACTGGGTTGTTTATAAGAATGGATTGATATTTCGGGGGATTCGTAATATCCAGAGGAGATTTGTTTCAAAAGGGCACCATGGAATACAACTAAAATTCAATATTATGTTTCCCTAGAATTCAATTCATGGTATCTGAATATCTTTCGCAAATTTCCCATACGAAAATGATATGTTATTAAGATATGGTGTGTCAAGGGTTAATGACTATTATGCATGTGTGGGTGGTTATTTGACTCTGCCATGCTTAGTGTAATTCGGTGGAGTAATAGCCAATACAGGTTAATCACACTTTGCGGTGTGCTGGGCAGGATCATTGCAATGGCTTGAGGGAGTGAGGATGTCATAGATGAACTAAAGCATCCCCACGGGCTGGGATAACACAATGTTACATGTATCCAACACGTCCGTTACAGGTGATTTACACCTGTCACGCAATTACTCTGAGATAGCAGGTTCAACCTGTGACCAAAGCCCCGCCCATCAATCGCCAGGCATAACAGGTGGCCATTATACCTGTCTATCATTTATCTGTCATTATAACTGGATCCTGCCATTTTGTGTTTAGTTACATAAACTGCCGTTTTATTGCATAGCTCAAATAGCTCAGGAAGATTTGGCACTATTAACATCTATCTGTAATAAGCAATATAGTGTTCTCTAGCTGCAGTAAATTTATTGACATACAAGTAACTAGCCGTCATCACTAGCCCATGGGTGTTGGGCGCACCCAAACGTTAGTATGCTAAACACACCACATAGTAATCATATGGGAACTCCTGGCGTGGGACACGACCTAGATTCCAATTCTCTCCATACACTTACTATCAAAAATATCAAACTATTTCAAAGAGAGCTCCACCTTCTAAGGGAGAGCAATAGTGTGGATCGTATATATAGTTACTATTGTTGACCTAAGTGTTATTCCTACTATGGCAATGCCAAGCGTGGATGATTGTGCACCATCCAATGCATGTGTCCTTGGTACATCACATGTACTGCACAATAGTAACACATGCATGAGTGGTATAGTAGTGTTATGGAAGGCAGTTCAAGGTTCAGGATTACATCTAATCACGCTTCCATCAATAACGTGGATCTGAATAAAATGCTGAGCATGGTCAATCTATCACAGCTAAATATGTGTTCGGTATGCAAAGTGTCATTTTAGCACGTAGTGACGTATGGTATTGGGAATGTCAATGAAATATTTCAGAATCACGTGTTCTCATGGAGTTATTTTGAAAAGAAATCTAAAAGAGCCGAGGCATCCACCTAGTGACTCCTGTTATGAAACTCGAAACCCAATTCTACTGAATGTCGGATATTATATCTTTTATACAATAGCAG
The DNA here is from genome assembly GCA_950022655.1 of Alentia gelatinosa. Taxonomy (NCBI): domain Eukaryota; kingdom Metazoa; phylum Annelida; class Polychaeta; order Phyllodocida; family Polynoidae; genus Alentia; species Alentia gelatinosa. The sequence goes on from OX465582.1 coordinate 44,365,135, forward strand.
TAAACCTTTATCTACAGGTACCAACAAAACCTAATCAGCGAGCAGAGGTGCAAGTTACGTTCCAGATTTATTTCAGACCCAGATAGAATACTGCTTTTTGGCATGCCAAAATACTGAAACGCCTTGAAATTGCTGTAGAATATCTGAGTGTCTGATCGTAGTATCGTTCAGATAGCACAAGCGCATCATCATGCTCCCTTCCTCACTGCCGCTTCCCCTGCACATTTGCTAATTAGACCAGCCCTCTGCCCGGGGAGTGTAATCAATAAATTGTAATGAGTCTATTATTAAGGCCGCGTGGGGCCCCGGTCGGATTGAGCGGCTCGTCGTTGCTACGACCACGTGACCGGCTCGCAGAGACTGAAAACAGTCTGCGGCATTTAGAAATGAGGATTAATGGTCACAACTGTGTCGAGTCATGCCATTTCCCGATTTGGCCCCCCCTGGAGATTGAAATGGTGACTCGTCCTGTAGACTGTGGACTAGAAGCAGGATGCGTCCGGTGTCTACATTCTTCGTTATACTGTTTGGCCTACAACAGACTGTGTAGGGTTTATAACCATGTTTTTTTTAATGAGCCATCACGTCACCAATTCAAAGCTCGTCCCTTTAATGATTTTCATCGTCATGTAGATATATCCATCCCCATTGATACCATCTCTTACAATATTATGACCCTATCTCTAAACAGACTCGGTATGAATTTCTGTGAAGATAAATCTTGGACAGAAATACGTTACCTTACACTACTGGTACCTGTTCTCATTTAGTGATACCGTATGCTGTTTTCCAATGCAACACTTTTCTGTATATCTGTCAAGATGCGACAGAGAAGTGACATTTTCTCAGACCATAGTCGATGACTCTAATACTGCAAGGCAAGGGGTTGCATCATAGATATCTTACGGCAGGCCCTAAATCAAGCTTAATGGTCTATTCAATGTCTGTCAGTAAAAAGACACTATCTAACATATCTGCTTACGCCCTGCACGATATCTATTCTTTTTCTCAATATCGTCCTCATGTATCAGCCCTCTAACCTTTGTGCATCCTGGGTGACTCCAAATCGAGCTACTGAGTGGCTTTCTCCTGAAATCAACTAGCTTGATTACCACCTAGTCACCTGTTTGACTTTTTATTTGAACTTTCACCGTCAAAGTTCCACCGTCGTTGGAAGATAATCAGTTGTGGATAATTACTTCTTGGGAGTTGAGTAGTAGACACATTAATGGTAAGTGTGATATGGTGATTACATACGATTTATTGCATTGATGATATATTTATACCATACAATAAATATGTGATGGTAAATAACTAATCCAAACTGCCAATTATGAGATGGTGGGGCGAAGTGGAGGATGGTGGATACATGAAGATATATAGAATAGAATTGTATAAGTTGTGTAAGGATACGATTGGTCAGAAATAGACATCGACACATTGAGACAGCCATTGATACATGGGCCTATATGTTTGACCACCATTGTCCGTACCGCTGGGCATCTAGGTGGGTCTGGCTGGCCCTGTAGGCCTATGTGGGCGCGGGCTTCCTAAGTGAGTGAAGTATATTGCTTGTAGTCTGCCTCAGTGGCTTCCACCACAATGGTGCATTGTTTGGCTATGTAGAAGGCTGGCAAAGGTCTTGAGATGCCGTAGAAGGCTACCAACGGAGCTGTGGTCATACACTGCAGGCCAGGTCGAGAGCCTCGTGCATCAATCTCTCATGGGATTCCAAGGATGTACTTGTTTTTTGTATGTTGATATGCAATTGCAGGGTATTGTCTTAAAGCTCGCAATTGGCACTAGTGAGGTGTTTGGGAAGTGAGAGCGAGTCGATCGTTGATGGCGCTACCGCCGAGGACGAGAAGAAACATGACGTCATTCACCATGCCCCTGTCCTCTGTTATCAGAGGACAACCATGGAAACCGCAGGGTGCAGCTGTGGGTGATACCTCACTGGTCCGATCTATCCCATCAAGTCTGAATTTGAGTCTCATATTGGTGGGTTGATCTAGTGATCTCAAGAAGCTTACAAGACACTGGCGTACCCTTCAAATATGGCTCCTTAAAGTCACTGGAGAGGGCCCGTATTGTGCCAGGTATTTCACGAAAGAAGGCTGGGGTCTTTGATGACCTCACTTCCCTAACTTGCAGAAAGCCACATATATTTGTCTGCAAGGATGACCGATGCGCCCTCAAGGTCTAAGAGTTGTGGGTGGCGGAAGGCCCATTCATGGCCCTGCCCTGCAGTCATTACCCCTTAAGAAAATTGTACGTGTGTACGGAGTGGAGTATTGGAGAAGAGTGAGGGTTAGGTGAGAGTAGAGTGGTAGCACGTGAGTGCGTAGTGCGTCAGGGATACGCTAGAGGGAGAGTGAGCGCAGGGTGCGCTGTTGAGAGGGACACGCCAGGGGGAGCAATGACCACCCCTGAGCAAAGGCCATGGGTCATCAATTGCTATGATACACAGGCACGTTACTGAGAATGTTAATACAGGGTCAATAAGTATAAGACGATGATTGATTACATCTGTATTAGCTATTTCAAGGTGTCCTGGTGAGAGATAAGCATTGGGGATCATGAGGTTGTCCGGGCATTGCTGACCCAGGTATGTGGGTAAATGCCTAGTCACGCTGTTAGGTCACTTGCAACATTTAGGAGTACCTTGTTATAGGTGTAGTTCATCTAGGTTTAGATACACATGATTTATGCAGATCCTGATTATATGACAAGGAAGCGTAGTTACTGTGGTTATAAATAATTTCATTCGATGTATTTCTTATGTCTTTTTATCAGCCTGACGACGTAATGGGAGGGTCGAACAAAACGACCGAAAAACTGAGAACAAAATAAATTCAGCCATAGTCATTACGTTTTCTTATTATAAACCAAAGAATTATGACAAAAACCGCTATTTCAATCAATTACGGAGTTGTCGATTCGACTAGATGGCAGTACATTATTTATAAACTGCTTCAATTTTTATAGCGGGCCGTGTGAAAATCACCTCGGAAGTAGGAGTCACACCTCTTCATTTGAAGCTGATGCACAGCATTATTGCATAAAGAAATCGATCAATTAGAGAATTAAAGCCCCTTGAATCGCTGACACGTCTTTGGCATCCCCCTTATACTATTCCAGAAGAGGAGGAGAGTATATTTATGTGGATTGCTCAATCATTTACACCACTGTTCTAAGTGCGGTGGTGTAGAATATGAACGTTGTTACAGCGCTCTGTGTCCATAGCCCAAGCTTCTACAATATCCATTGATAAAATATTGATGTCACAGTACCAAAATTAACCAGATCACAGCCAGTTCCAACAACCATTAGCAATATACTATGAGCAACATAATAGAAGCGCATACATGTACTTAATGCAATAGCAAACGAAATCATTTACCGAAGTGGAAACCAATATATTACTCTAGAGTTTCGGTCTTTGTGTGTACAAACATTAAGGTCAGTACAGAACCGCTCTGTGGTATTTACATTTGATATTTGATCTATTTCCGGAAATCTCTAATTACAAAAACGCGGAATTATATTAGAGAATTGCATTCAATCTATGCTGATGGCCTACTTGAGCTGTTCGAGAGCTTGACTCAAAGTCACGAATCAGACATTTGGTACGGGTCATACTCTCATATTTTAGGACAGACAACGCAAGAAAAGAAGCCGCAATGGAGTAGATTCTATTAGAAACTCTAACCACAAACATTCCTTCCATATAAACGATGCTTGGTAGCACTCTCCTAACAGAGGTACCCGTACCTTGATGAACTATCAAAATAGATTCACGCGTAAATTAGCTGAGCACGATTAGATAGATGTGATTATTTATGAGGATTGCTTATTAATTTACACCACTAAATGTCAGTACAAGGTTCTGACTAGTCTACACTCTCCTAGGCACGGCTGGGCCATGTTATCAGGAAACCCGCATTTGCAGACTCTCCAGGGTATTAATGGGTAAATCAAGCCATTCCTCTACCCTGGGAACCTGACTTTTAATATTGCTGCAGTTTCACAATCCTAAGACATCAGGAGTTGGTAACTGGAAACTACCGGGAAAGAATTATATAGAACTGCATCGAGAATCTTATAAATTCACAATACTCTTTGAGATTGGATGGGCCATAAGCATCATCGAGGCGAAGCAGAGTGATAATTACTGTGCATCGAAATGAGTGGAGTATTGTGTATTTTACGATTAGAGTGCAGTTCTGGATTTATCTCACCCCTTCCACTGACATTAAATAGCACCACAATATCAGAAAAATTCAAATTACTTCGCAAACCCAGTTGGTTAATAGAGTATGACATCATCTCATATTCACTCCACCACAACTGTGGCATAGTATTGCCATTTTACCAGGGTGATCGTTCAGTATTTTCTTTCTAACGTTATTCCTATGGCTAAACTTGTACGAGGGGTGAGATAATACATGTTGTTAGATATGTAATTTCTGCCACGGAGTCCATTACCCTGATTAATGCCATAAGGATATTTATCCTAAATAATTACCTCTATAAAATGTAAACCTTTTAAAGTCTGCGTCTGTTCTCAAAGCCTTTTGGGGGGAAATATCCCATTTTCTCTTTGTAAATTCTATACTCTATACTTCTTCCCCCTCCACACTCGACAACAGCCCCATATCGGTGTAGGCAACCCCCCCCCCCCCCCCACGCACACACACGCACACTGCCCCGCTAACCTATACCCCTGAGCTGACTTTCATATCATATAAAAACCGCCAATTATCGAGGCCTCTGACAAGGGGATACTGAGAACACACAGCTTGCGGAACCATAATATTATAATTATCAAAGAAGCTTAGAGGCCAGGACGCGCTAAAAATATACTGAGCTGCTCTCAGACAGGATAGGAATGAGCTATTAGAGCAGATCGTTGCGTCATGTGCTCAAAATAAGTAACAATCATGGCGCTAGCTGCTCGGAGATCAGATAAGCCGGTGGTGGCCCCGGAACAGGGCACCCCATCCTATCACCACCTGCTCTGCTGTGTGTGATATGTATGGCAAGCCTTTTTTTACCACCAAACGTATTGCAATGTTGGCTGGAACAAGAGCAGCGCGATCATAGATACTCTTGTGCCACCTGTAATGGATTACTAAATGCAGAACCGAGCGTGGGTATTTGTACACCCAGTTAGCTCCGGAGAAGGATCCTTGTAGCCTTATATGATTTTGGACAGTACCGGGACATTTGAACCTGATAGGAGATCTCTGATGGATATGCCAGATTGTGATGTCAATATGATATACTATACTGGGTTGTGTTACCTCAACATGACATATTTTACCAAATGAACAATATTAGCGTTTATAAAGGCTGATGATTTATCTTTAAAATTAAAACCCATGCCATTGTTCTAAAAGTAGCATTGCAAATGTTGATTTCAAATTTGTGTAGGCACATGTTTAAGTTATAAATCGGGCGTCACCTATGGCTTTTGGTGTATAGATCGATATTAGGATGATAAAATAAGATATTGAGATGTACATTTACTATATTCTGTGAGAATTTGAAGAAAAGGACATCGGTTTTACTTCTTTGAATTGTCAAGATAAATCGTCCAAAATGCTTTAAGATTTTAATTTTCATAGATGGTACATTGCCTTTGGCATCTATCTACTTCTTATCTGTTGATAGCTCCCTTTGTTCGTGAAAACATGAAGCAGGTATTTTTCTTAAGGTTTCCTAAGCTATCGCCCTATCATTCCTAAGCCCCTTAACGAGGCGACAGTTGTGACTGGTGTGTTTTATCAATTGTCGACATTAGTCTGTAGGCCATTTCAAAAACATATCAATCGGATTGCGGCTCAGATATGCTTTCCAGGGCTAACGAAAGATATTGTCCACAAGCGTATTGTTTGTTCGAACAAAAGATCTCCTATGCAATGTTGGTGTTCTAGATTATCCTTAAATATTTTCTGATTTACGGGGCATAAATTTGCGTGACATTGACTTCATATTTGATATATCACACGACATGGTTTTATATCATTTTAAAGGAGATGAATTGATCGGTAACATACTTAATATACCGTTTTAATAAAAACATACCAATGGTACATTTCATATGCATAACAAAGACGGGATGTTTCTCTCCGTAGTTATCTAAAGAGCTAGGTGTTGAAACATGGAATGACGCAAAATTCATAGAGACGCCTCCTGTTTCTCTCAGTTAGAATTCTATTCATATGGGTACAATAAATCCCATATAAATTCTCTGAAACTATTAGAAAACTCGATATCTATTTACAGTTTTATTCCAAATTTACTGGACAAATATGTCATGACTTTTATCCAATGTTAACAGATAAGCGAGAGTAAGCTGAATACAGTTTGTTATAAATTGATAAAAGTTTCACTTTATCTCGGCTGAGACGTTGAATTCTACCTTCTATTTCCCCCAAACTAGAACAATTAAAACAAGAAGATGTCTTTTTTCTCATATTGCAGACGTGTCATGAGGAGATGGTGGCAGCAACGAGAGGCGCTGACAAGCTCCTAGTGCTCAAACAACTCACCAAGCTGGTGCGCATCGCCCTAGATCTACTGAAGGGGCCAGAGACGTCACAATTCACAGCGCTCAGTGCAATCAACCGTATCGTCGACCTGTGTATCACCCAGAAGGTCTACCACCCCTGGGAGCTGGAGGAGGACTCCTTTGACACCGGAAGTCGGCCGCGCAGCGCCCCACCACACAGTGCCAAAACAAAGGGACCCTTCATACCGCAAGGCGGCAGCACCGGCGGCATGGGCGATAATGCGGGTAACATGCCGCCGGTGCATGTGCAACTGGAGAGCATTTTGAAGGGCAGCCCCAAGACGTCACAACGCAGCAGCCCCGGGCGGCATAGACAGAGCTCGTGGCGCATGCGCAACATCACACACCAAGACTCCATCCGGAGCCTGCGCTCCATCCTGACGTCAGAGGGTGGCCAGCGCGAAACGAGCTTCATTGACGATATTGGCTGTGATTCTGCCTCCGGTCCCCAGTCGACGTCATCGACGTCGGTAGCGGGCGCCAGTGGCGACTCCGAACGGACACCCTTGGAGTTACTCACCAACTCAGACCCTTCTGTCGTCATCGGTGTCCTCCAGGAGGCCATCAGTACGCATGCGCGGCTGATGGGGACACGACACAAGTGCCAGCCGTCGGTGCGGTTACGTCATTGTACGCATCACTGCGTACAGGTGCTGAGCGCACGGATACTTACCGTCATGTGTCACGGCACCAGTGTTCAGAACAAAGTGGCCAGCGAAACTCACATCAAAACTTTTGTAGACTCTCTCGACCCAAACCACGATCCAGTAAGTACCTTTTATTGTCTGATCTGTAACCTTTTTCCACTTTACTCTTATTAAATAGATGGAGTAGATATAGAATTGTATTGAGGGTGACGAACCCATCAAAGTATGCAAAAAGAACAAATCCCGAACAAAATCAAATTCAACCTAAGGAAATATCCCTCAGTGTGCTGTATAGTGATGCGCAGTGAAACCCCGCTTAAGGGAACACCATCCGTTCCAAGCAAAGTGCCCCCTTAAGTGGGATGCGCCTTTAAGCGGGGTTAAAATTAACTAAATAAGAGATTCTGTTCCGAGCAAACTGACCCCTTAAGCGGGGTGACCCCTTAAGCGGGGTGTCCCCTTAAGCGAGGTGTCCCAGAAGCGGGGTTTTACTGTAATTAATGTTATGACTAAAATAAACATTCTAATATTGTTTTAAAGGAGCTGGCGACAAATATTTCATAAGCTGTTATATTCATGTTGAGAATTTATGGAACACCCCCTCAGTCAAGATATGAAATACAAACGACTAATCAGAAAACAAATATGATGCGGATGTGTGACAGTGGATATATCTGCTTATCACTCAGAACTAATTGATTGTCAAACACATTGATCAATTTCTGAGATTGAGTTTTATGTCAGGTGAACTGAAATCTGACCCGATATATGTTAGATGTACTAAAACCTGACTCGATGGTGAAACGAAATATATTCCGATGTAGGAGATTTCCTGTTGGTTTTCTCCCCGGCTTTATAACAAAACAGGTCTGTCATACGTCTCACTGTGTCGGAATGTTAGGTAGAACTTGCTGCTTCACACGCATCCCGCCGTAGGCATCGTAGCACGTGACCGTCCTCTGATAACACAGTACAAAAGGGTGACTGACTCTGAAGCCCTCGCCATATTAATGCAGGCCTTCAGTTGCTCTCTTTATCATGGCCAAGAAAAACCCGTCCTTTTATACCTTCTAGTGGGGAAGGCTGTCTACTTAGCCAAGTTAGTCCTGTTTACCGAGGGCTTGCGAGTAGCGAGGAGATCCATTCTCTAAGCAGATCTATGCTGTCATCACTAAAACAGTCGGTAATTAATTTAATTGCTGCACTCTCACGCGCTGATGTTACTGAAACTAGTACAATACGTTAGAGTGGGTGTCTTGTTATTGTCTCCTCATTCAGCCCGGTCACAAATGACTGCGCAAATTATGCTCTGAAATATCACATGCATTTATCTTTAGCCGTCCATGTATGGAACAGCTTTCTAGACAGGGAAGGACTAGATGCCTTAGCCAGGATTAGTTTGTATTACTTGTGTAGACTGCGTTGACATTTAGGCCTCAATTAGGACAATACCATGGGGTAAATAATGGTTCGACCTTGTTTGGGATATGGGCGATAAAAGGTGAGTCCTTAATATGCCTCTTTCACAGAACCGAGGTGGTTCTATATAGATACAGGCGCGCGCCATCCACCAGTGTGGCCAGGCGACAAGGTGTTACCATGACGACACATCTCTCATGTCATGACCCAATAACGCAGGGCGTGCTTACCTCGGCGAACTCCTGATAGGTGGCGCCTGTATTGCATGTTTACCGGTCCAGGCCAAAACCAGGAGTTTTCTGGTTTTGTTTGAATTGGTCTTTGTTTTCGGTTATTTGAAAGCCGTGTTTCACCACCCACACATCTATACCTGTCTAGGTGGTGAGTGTGGTGACAGGTGGTTTTTAAGCACCTGTTTACCGCCTCGTCTGTACTCAACCAGCGCACATCTGTGTCCTGTCATCTTATTTTACCTCTGGGCCACCCCCGGTGTGGGCTTGCTCTGGTAAGACGACATAAAGCTTACGGCTAACGGCGACTCTTTCTGTTGGCCTCAGTCACACCGCAATAACAGCCTATCTGCATGCTCCCACACCCGAAATAGAAGCTGGCGTCTGATTGGTGATTCATGAAAGCAGCAAGTAAGCCAGCATTCGGTTGGCTGTCGGGCATATCAGGGTGGGCGACGATCTGTCACCTGCTGTTTGTTTAGAAGGGCGCCTTCAGGGGCCTCCACTAGGCATACCACAAGAGCAGGTGTAAATCTCCGACAGGCCAGCAACTTCAACTCGTGGTGTGTCTTTTATGGACTCTCTAATACCTTACAGACTATTCTCTGCGTGTCTAGTCCTATATCTCCTCAATCCCTCCTCCTTGTGAGATCCCTTCCTACGTCGGTTTAGCATCATTGTGATGTAATAGGAAATTGGGTGTTGTTGATTTGCTCGCCGCCGGAGTTTAGTGATGTAATAATTCTGTTGTATGGTTCACATTTGATCTGATATCAAATATTTTCAGGGTGGTTCTCTATATATTTTCACGATATCCGATCATGTGTTGTTGACACAAAAATAAACGTACACCTTTGGTGATTTGTATTTATTGCGTCAATAAGAGGATTGTAACCAAGAAAATATGTATAGTACACATTGCCTTTCGGTGTTTTTCGTGGCCTCTGTCAGGAGGTCGAGGTGGAAAGCTATCCCTTAAGCGTAGAGTAGGTGACTCTAATATTAATATCCTATCTTTACGCCATTTTGTTACTTAAAGGAATAAGAGTATGTAGTCACACAGAAAAAAAATCATCACTGTCAAAACATTTCCATAGTCTATCGCTGAAATGGAACAAATCATACAACTATATTATGAAAGTTTATAAAATGACATAATAGGACATAGGTCCCAAGCTAGTTACTCATACCTGTATTACTTCATAACTCTATCGACCTCTCATACGACCTACCTCTTAAAATAACAACACCTATCACATATCATGCTTCACTATATGTTGTTCCACCTTCACTTATGTAGTCATATAGTATCTTACTTTGTGTATATATCTTTCAACAACTAGATAGCTTAATGGACTTATACCTCAAGAGGAATTATTAACTGTAACTTATAGAACTTGAATGAGAAACTAGTTAAGCATCTATTATGGAAGTATGGTATTGAAGAACGCACTGTTAGTAACTCTGTGATCATAAATGGCTTTGGTGGTAGACCGCGTCGTATTTCAATGTAAAAGCGAATCAATCTTCCCCGAAAATATACCTATCAGTATATGAGAGACAGGGACTGTTTGTGTTCATGCCTTATTTGAAGTCTACTTAGTGCCAGGTCTCACCCTTCCAGCACAATGCACCAGTTAATGATTCTTTAATCTCCATCGTGAAGCTATATTCTGTGTTTAGGTTTGTCACCATCCCCTGCATTTGCCTTGAGACTTTTACCAATACCTCCCTTTTTTATACAAATCGATCCCGTGCATCCTCGATGAACTCTTTTAGTTACACAGTTCACCTGATTCCAGCCAATATACCTTGGGGCAAATGTTATGTTCATCATTGATGAATGAGCGTGCAATTATAAATGAATAACAATGAAAAGGTTAGGTTACATTCAACCCATGTATCGTTTTCTGTAGCCCATTTGCAGCCAGTCAACTTGCCATTTCTGCAACTGCCTTAGTCTAGGATCTAAACTTTTCAAGTACCAGTGGGTCTTGAAGTATTTTGGACTTGAGTGATTGGTCATGGTCAGTTGGGCACACTTCTAAGACACTGAGACACTGGAACCCTGCTCCTTTCCCAAGACCACAGTGAATTGCACGCAGATAGTGAAGGAATAGTGTTTTTGCGGTACGTTGGAAGTCTATCTGTGACCACTCTAACCTTTAGGCAACGTATATAGGTAACAAAAACAGCATTTTGTCTACAAAATTTATCACAGCTTCGTAAGACCTTGCAACGTTGACGTCCATTTGTTTACAACAGTATTTTCTGTTCTGTTCAGTGGAAGGTTAATAAAGAGTAGAAGATTTTATCACTATCCCTGCTGCAATTGCCGAGGTTGAGTAGGGGGACTAGTTTTATCTGTTCACAAAAATATTAGATGACCATACACAATATTTAAAATGCTCTTGTCCTGACGTGAGCTGGTATTAGGTAACAGGATCGCTTTGCCTCCCTTCTGTTTAGAGCCGACCGGTTGTAAGAACATAATATTTGTATCACAATGTGATACGTTTCAGTTCTGACGTGAAATCAGTATGGATGTAAGTAGTGTGTGGAATTATGAATTTTCCCCAGGCACAAGTGAAAGGGATTGGGTGCCTTGATACATTATGTGAGGCGTCATTGCCAACATATCGTAATCGTATGGCCAGATAAAAGCGCCCAGGTGCTGATCATCTTTAAATAGGTTATACAATACGTATAGGAGAGGATTGGATCGACACAGGAGGTCGCGTGATCTGTCGTAGCAGTCTAGAATTTGGGCCACTCTCTGTGCATGCCTAAATGCATCTCAAGGCAGTGAAAGACTTTCTCTCATCCACAGTGTGTACGATATGCCGTTTTACACCCAGCGATGTACGGGCTTATGGTTTGATGTGTATTTACATTATTGTCTAAAGGATAACCATTTTAACAATATTCGGGGTCATTTTAGGAACTCAGTCGATATACATTTTTTTATTTTTTATTGTCAGTGCCTCTCGAGAAGACGAGTTTTTCAGGCACTCCATAGAGTGAAAATCATATTTACATCGATCAGTCCTTGTAAAAGTAGCAACTCAGCCATATAGCTGTATGGGTAAAGAATACAATTATATAAGAATACATATATGATATATATTATGCTTTGTCTAAAAGTGTTGCCTATGTTCAGCGTTATGTTCGAATTTAATACGTAGCCTCCCTCGAAGGCCAAGTAGCCTATTTACGTACCAGAAAACGCTCATCGCAATCTATATCTAGACATGACTACTTAGAGTAAATTACAATTCGCATTCGGGTCTGTCGGCCATGTGGAACACCAATGATACATCGCTAAAATGCTCAATTCCATTTGCTCTTCGATCAGGAGGTGGCTGAGTAGTGTTTACTCCATCTGGTCTGGCCAAGGTGGTCTGACATCCCACAGCGTGAATTATAAATGTATTGCACTGATCACCACCGCCCGCGGGCGAACGCCCTCTATTATCGGTCACAGTTGTGCCAAGGTGGTACCCCCGGCTTGTCGATGATGTGAGCTGCTCCTGTTCTACGGTCTGATGAGCTGAGCCACCAAGTCACCTTGATATTTTTTAACACAATATAGCTGAACTGCCTGAGAACCTGGTCTGCTGGTACCATTTATAAATGTGATACTACATAATCCCTCAAAACAAATTCTTCCTCCATACTCACCACCTGCTTTAAAGCACTGAAAAGAGTTTTGAAGACATTCTACACATAAAAAAGCACAATATGTATATCCGATATTCAAACGAGAGATTGAAGGCAGGGAATTCCCTTTGGCAATGTGCGAGTTGTCCCCGCTAGTAGCGGAAAAAACCTATGTGTTTAAAAACAAGTAAAAACGTGTTTACCCCAAGTTGATGACATCCTCGTCTCATTTTAATGATTCGATCAAATTCCATGCATCGACACCCTAATAAGTATGATTAAGTAGTAAGGGGTTGAATGGAACTTTGGATATGTAGTTAAAGATTTTAAAAGCTATGTGGAAATTAGTCATACGCAATCATTTGTAAACACTTTTCCCATGATATAACGCAATACATTCAAATGCACCTACTCACAGGAATGTTGAATGTTGTATGTAAACGACTACAGATATCATGGTTTCTTTTTATCATAAAATCATGCGCATATAAATGTAATTAAAGTATTCGCCCAATACGCCAGCGTAGGAATCATTGCAAAGCCCATCAGATTAGCTGTAGAATATATGTTCACTTGCGGTTTAGACTGTACTCCACTTGTTGTTCTTTTGCTGCTGGATAATCATCTTTTGATTATTAGGATGTTGATGCAGGATTGTTTATAAAAGCAGCCGTTTCGCTTTTCTATATTTACGGAGCGACACCCATTCCTCCACACGTTGAATGCTACCATTATATTATATGATGTAAAAGAGAAAAAAACTAGCGACGAAACTGAAATCCATGTAACCAAAAGAAGGCATCATTAAAGACATTTGTGCTAAAAAGATTATTCCATCGTAAGACAAGAATAGATCCTGAACTCTCAATATCAGCGCTACTCTATATTGTATCCTAGTCAGTTGGTTTTATCTATAATATCTAGACATTACCTCTACTTTGTCAATTCCTAAGAGACACGTTCTATAGTCACTGTGTAGCTCATTATTTCAATCACCTGTATGCACTGGAAAATCCTCAGAAAGTAAATACGACAGCTTATTAAAATAGGAACTGCTGTTGTATAGGAGAAAATCATAAGAAAGTAAATTTGACAGCTTATTAAGATATAAACTGCTGTTGTATAGGAGATACTTTTCCATTTTGTATTGTGAATGTCCGGTTTCTGTTTTCATCTTTCAGCTAATATTTCTGTGAGAGACAGTGCAGAGTTTTTTAGATGTTGCTTTTGGGGTGCTCCGCCCATCCTGTCTGGTGCTTCAGCCAAGCCTGTCGGCGCCAATTGGACTGTTAACAGGGAGGGTAGCTTGCGTGGATAGAATTACCTGGCCTTAGGTGGGGTAGGGTAAGATGGAAACTGTTGAGGAGTAGTGGTTCATGGGTAAAGTTACTTCAGGAACTACAGTTCTATGACTTCATCAAATCTCATTCTAGATGTAACTCGGGTGGCATCATGCTTTTTTTAGTTTATGTACTCACCCCCTCCTATTATTCAGGCAATACTGATATCGGAAGGCGGTCTCGTCACGAAATGCCCTCAAATAAACCTCACTAGTTGGAAAACAAAGAGCATCTAAACCACTAGGTTCCTTTTTGTGCTGTCATCTCGGATTATCCAACAGGAAATTCACAGGGGCCATGCACTCAGATGGCCTTTTCCTGACACGAACCTGAAATATTGAAGTAATTGCACCTTTATGAATATCTTAAAATCCACAGTTTGCACACCCTTCAGAGGAAACCATAAACCCAGGCTCCCACTACTGCGATTTGGCTACGATCGACTACAATACTGTGTTTGAGTATGTCAGGAGCGAACCCTTCTATATGTAATCTAAAACAAATAGGCGCATATCAGTGTTAACCCTTTAAGGACTGGTGCCAGCGGCCGAGCTACCCTCTTAAGGACGGGTGCTGGTGGCACTTTATACTGCTAAGGGACGAGCACTTAGTCGTCAAAACCCATAATTTGAGTGTTTAATCACGTGATACAATATATAATCTTGAAAATTTCATTTTTCCTGAATATAAATACTATTTGTGGTGTTACACCTACATTCTGTGAAAATTTCATTAATATTGCATCATTATTTCCTTGTTAAAAACGAATTTGTATATTTTTGAGAAATGATGCCTCAAGGCATCATTTCTCCCTGGACTGGATGATGCCTCGAGGCATCATTCGCCCTTAAAGGGTTAATTAATTCATACGCATATTGTGTAAATATTCCCATGTCTATATATAAAGATATATTTGTCGTGGTTTGTAGTGGTACCGTGGTCATCTTTTTATTAAGCAAAACCCGTTCCGACGCACTATGACTTTCCAAGATGCCTACGATTTGAACATTTCTATCGTGGTAAACTTGTAGCACTTTCGGAGTGTGTCGGAGTAGTGGAAGCCCTGCTTTACAGATAGGTAGAAAAGAAAACAGAGCACACTTGAAATGGGCCATGGGGAATCTCCCGATAGATTTCCTTTTTAAATATCTTTTTATTACGCAAACATGTGTATAAGAATTCATCAGCAGTGAAGTACTAAACAAAACAATTACCTCCGATAGTAATGGTTTATTCTTATGAAAAGCTCTATTAAACCTTTCCTTCTAAAAACTACTTCGCTTACACGAAATTATCTGTTTCAGAAACGAATATTTCAAACCATAGTTGGTGTTCGATTCACAGGTCTTACATTTAAAGCTTTTTGTTGCAGAAGACACGTCCACCTCTCGAATCATCCGATGCTCCCATTACTTTACATTCCCTCTGGCATATGTGTGAAACATCAGTATATGAAATACAGACTATAAAACATACCCCAAACACTTTCACGACACTCGTAATATCTGCATAGAGATAGCTTTGATGTGTGTGAATGCCTCTAAGATGCAAACTTTCCTTGCTTTCTTATCACAGTTTGAGCTAGTATTTTGTATACAAAGATGGTGGTCATGAATTTGAGAATAAGCATCATTGGCTAAATGATGGACTGGACCATCATGTTTAGAGCTTCAACTTGAGTGGCAATACCCCCTTCATTATACACCCATGTATTGAATGGTTTTTCGTTTGATATATCGTATGGACGGTTTTAAAATGATATTCAAGTAAAGCATCCCACTATACGATTTGTGCTAGAGCTGACCACATCCATCTTAAAGCACTTAAAGGAAATTAGTATTAACCCTGATGTCATACCTAAAGCACTTTACAGAGATTACAGCATTGGACGATCACATATCCGCTGACCGAAATTGGCTTAGATTTCGGTCATCGATTCTAAAAATCAAGCATATTAAAACTCACGATAGAAGTGCAATTCTTTCTCTTTCGTGCCAGAACCCCTTTCTTGATATCGAGTGACATTTCAACACTTCTCGTGGTGTATAATCATGCACGCTTAACGTTTTCTGGCTGACCATAATGCTAGTATTGCACCAGGCAATTGGCGGTGAAATAACAGTTTGGTTTTTCCTCGGTGTGTGTCCGCGGGGTGGTGTGGTAGTGTGTTTCCACTGGTCCAACCCCAGGTAAGTGTGCTGCCCGCCCACCTGTGACGACTGAAAAAGAGCAAACACTGCGCTGTACACACAGCTAAATATTGCAGCGTCCAAAAACTGCTTTCCCATGAATCCGTGTGCCGGTCGGTCCAAATTTACCGTCCCGACCCCTATTAAAGTCATCCGGATGGACGCGCACCGACGCCCGTTCCTGGCGTGCACCGCACTTTTGGAGGGGTTCTGCAATCACATCCGGGTCACGGGCACTATGACGTCATGTGACCATGGATTATTCACGTGCTTGATGAGGGCGGTGGTCGGTAGAGGGCGATGACGGCCGAGCCATGTGCTCGACGCCCAGCAAATCGGATTAACTCCACTTACCGCCGGAAGGGGGCAGCATTTGTCTACGTCAAAACAGACCTGGCCCCTGCCCACCTCGACTGCTGTCATAAAAGCCTATAAAAATACACACGGCCAGGCTTTTGTCGTCAATCGGACCCAACTCCCAGCTACAAATTGACTCCTAGATTTGAGCCAATTTTCAACTTCCCCCAGCCTGCCAGAGCCGCCTAAAAGGTTTCCACCAGCAAGGCAGGTCGCGACTGGGTTAAATTGATTCTTTGCGACAACACTTTTGCGACATTACGGTGCTGGTGGCGGAAACTAGCCAATGGCGGATAATGTCTGGACCCCTATATCGCATGTGGGGTGCGGCGCTGGGTCGGTTGCTCTGAGATGATGGAAAAGGTTTCGATTTGCGTTTTCTATATCTGTGTGGATGTAGGCAACGAGCAGTGTTGTGAAGTGCCCTCCCACCCACACTCACACTCCTCCCTCATCCCCGTATGGCTGGTTACACACAACAGACGAATAGATCCGCCTCGCTGTATCAGTTTCTGCAAGACCGTTCTTGTTCCACTAACTTGATTGACGCCATACACTATCGGCCCTCCCCACAACTGCCATGGCATCCTACGTCATTGGGTCTACCGAAGACTGTCATTTAAGGCTGGGCCGGGACAATGGCGTCTCACCGCCTTTAACCATGCTACAGCAGTGCGTTGGTTATTGAACGTTATGCCGCGTGTTCCCGGCAGCGCTTGATATTGACGGGGCTCCAAGCGGAGGTGCACTGCCGAACCCCATCGTGTCTGTTTAAAGCAACCACAAGGCGTTTTCTTTGGAAGGGGATTTCTCTGTATCAAAGGAAAACACGGGTGATGCTTGACATTTTATCCTCTCCTTACGTCTAGCATCCATAATTGGATAGCTGCAGTGTTAGAGGCGTGTCTAACAGTCCTAGGTTATTGGAAGGGTGTATTGATCTATGCCCGCTATACATTGAGGTAAAATCTCAGTGTTGGGTGAATTCATTTAGTGGATATTACAGGAGGTAAATCCACTGGATGGCACGAGATAAATATGGGTGTTTTATGCGCTTCCTCATGGCAGGTATCCATTAATGAGTATATACGATCTATTAGTATCCTATATATCCTACGTAGGAGCATTGATTGACGTTCTACAATCACTCGCGAGAATTGCATGATACGAGTAACTTGTTCATTGGCTTCATATTCTAGTTACAAGGGTTTACAACTTAATTGGCGGATGAGCCGCTGGTTTTGCATGTTCAGTTTTAGCTTCGGTTTAGCTATAATTTTATCATCATACTGTATCAACGACATATCACACAGAATAAAGTACTTTTCATATGAAATTCGAAGAAAATCAATGCAATGTCACACTGGAGCTACTTTCTCGCTACTCGTTGGTGTTATCGCATGCAGTTCAATCTCTTTTGTAAATCCGGTATGATGTTTACAATGTGACGCTAGGCCCGGGTTGCTATCCTGCTGTTATTAACTTTCACGATACGTTATTTTCTAGAATTATGTTTTTCTGTTCATATGAGTCGGGATGGAATGTCTTCTATCGGCAGTTTATTGTAAATATAGCGTCGTAACCAGGACTAATATAAGTTCCACGAAGTTTCATTTCTAATATGCTTGTTTGATAGATTAAAAAGTAGTATATCAGTATGAAATATATTTCCTCTTTCTTTCAGCACCTCTTGTGCCTGCTGCTGCAATCCCTCGCCTGCATCGCCATGAACCCGGCGCACCATCCGGCCTTGTCGGACGCCGATTTACCGGACACGTTGATGCAACTACTGCTGCCATCTGACGAATGGTACTACACCAACCACAGTACCAAATTCGCCCGTTACGTCAAGTACCACGCGGCACGAATTCTGGTCTACATGGGGCTCTTTCACCGCCTTGGCGGCAGGGTCGACCTCTTTGACTCCAAACGTAAGTAGGTCAGACGAACCCTCACCGTCATATTGGGAGCTGAAAAATAGTCCCCAAATAAATACGTTATGGTTAGGAATAGCGATGGACGGGAATAGCGACGGTTGATTTTGCGGTATATATTTTGTATTATATACCAATGATAAGGCAATATATTAGATAGTGGGGGTGAAATTGGCATGGTCTATTTTCAGTGAGTGAATATGAATAAAAAAACTTAATTTTTCATTGAGAATTTCCTTTACAACTCTTTCAATGAATCCCCTTTCTTTCATCCAGAGCTGAAAAGATTACTTTCGGTTTTATCTAAGTGAAGTGGTATTTAAGAGAAAATCAAAGAAGAAAAAAAAGGTCCCCAAGAGTAATCTTATACACATTTCTCCGATTTCCTCTTCCCTGAGATGGGAATTTCAATGATTAGTTTCAGCTAGGAAAGTGTTTTGACCCCAGTGGATATTAAAGGTTTGGGTTGTTTTTGTTGCTTGGCAGTAATCGAATAGGGTATAATGAATATTATAGACGACCGGTTCAATAAAACCAGGACAAGGCTGAAAAATCCTTTTCAAGAGGTAGGCAGAAAGAAGAATTCGACAGAAGAATTTATTGCCGGTAATTTATTTGGGGCGTGCATACAAACATATATATATGTATATGTAGGAGCTTTTCTCAATCTAAAACCTGCGATCGCTTTTCCTTTCACTTAACCTTCACTTGACCTTTGATTTGACTCTGATTTGACCTTGACCCTGAGCCTGGCTCTGTATTCCACCGGTAGGGGGCGTCGGGAGGGTGGAGTCTTTTGACAGTATAAATTGTAAGTACCTGACACTGTCAGTTGTCCCCTATTCAGCACTGATGAGAACACTCTGTGTCGGAATGAGACGCCCAACCCCGTCCTGTCGACCATGCACTGCGCACACCAGTCTGTCTTCTTTTTGCTATGATCTGTGTATCTTTTTCTCTGTACAGAAATTTGTACTAAATATCGTTCCCAAGCACCCGTCCAACCAATCCGCCCCACAAGTGGAGATATAGGGCATAGTTCAGCGTGGGAGCGGCACACAGGGGAGTGATTACGAACTAGTATCACAATTCCAGCTTATTGTAATCATAGCAGGAATTATATTGCAATAATATTTCGAGATTATTATTCCTCTGATTTTGTTTCTTTGGACAAAGAACCCCTACTTCAATCACCTACAACTCTGTATACACCAATTATATGAGATGAAACATGATCGTATCATTCAGAAAGAGGATTATCCAAGTGTTGACCACCATCCATATAGAGGATCTTTTAGCACCTCTTTCATATCTAGAGCTAAAGTAAGTAGGGTAAGGTGGGACGGAATCAGAAAGATCCTAGGTATATATATTCACCCGCTGAGGTTAAATCATTTAACATCCTTGTCTATTTAACTATCATCTACCCCCAACCCCCCATTGTTACCTGGATCTATATAATCTCAAATAAGGCGATGTGTTGAACTAGAGAGAAGTTATACCGATGATCATTTCATTAATTGACCACTCCTATAGGAATTGAGTCTTTAATAAGTGACTCAGTGACGTCCAGATCATGTGGCATGTGGAGCATCACTAACAGTGCTTCTCAAATACAGAACCAGATCAAATACTCAAACATCCCTCTTCAAAAAATGCACTGCTTCTGTTACCATGGGAACATGTATATCTGCACCCGGCGTGTTTCTCGTAGATACCTACACTATGTTTGTCCTGTTTAACTCTCATGTTCCCTAGTACGCTACAGTGCATCGATCTGTCTTGAAAGGGTTAAATGTGTGCGTTTTCCTTAACAGATATTGGAGCTAACTGGTTCTTTTGTAGGAAACCTTAGGACACTAATTAGGAAGCAATCTCGTTATCACTTGTACCGCCATCCTTTTGATAAAACTGCATTTCAAGAAAGGATATTGATTCCAAAATTAGCTCAATCAAAATGGCCTTACAATTGATAACTCATAGTGTATTTAGAAAGGTTCCCGATTCAGAGGACACGATGTAGTCTGTATGTGTTTCAATCCCTTTTCTGCACTAAATTTAGATATTGTCATGCAACACCTCTTAATCATCTTTAGAGTGAATTATGAAATAACGATTCATGAGGAGGCAATGCCTTCTAGGCTGTTACTCAATATGAGGTGCTTATGAAAGAAAAGAAAAGTAAAACTAATGACATTTGTAATTGGTTTCTTAGATTTAATCTTTTCGGGGCCCTCTGTTTCTCTGATGTGTCGATGGAGACTATTGGATTTTGGGAGGTGAGAAAGGTTTTTGGGAGATGAAAAGAAATTTCCTTTGTATGATGAATTCAGCTTAATGATGAGTATATTTCATGAAGAACTATGTTTCATGAAAGCGATCAATGTTTCATTAAAGCAATCAGTGTCAAGAAATTTAACTAATTCTTTTAATCATTTAGATGTTTCCATGTTTAAGAAATAGAAATAAGCAATACCGTCGTTTGTTTTTGTGTTCTTCCTTTTTAAATCTAATTGTTCACATTTTTAATCTAATGATAATCACAGAATATCCTAAGATATATAACTAGAGGGATGAGCATAGTTGGTTAGTCTAACATAATTGTGAAATTGATCATGCTTTTACATAATGGAAACAAAATAGATACAGGGCCTCCATCAACAATTTATTATGTTTGTTATAGTGTAATTCCAAAGATATATCTATATACATGTGATAAACATGTGCATTTATCAAATATAATAACTAACGCGATATCGAGATACTTATTGATATCTAACAGGATCATGAACGAAATAGCGTAATAGTCATATCGAGTAAGAATACAAGGGGTAGTTGATATGCAATATATCTAAAGAAAGAGTGCTATCTGGCCCACAAAAGGTTACACATTGTGGGGTCAGTGAGTGGGTGGAAGTGTACGTTTATTATCTTGCTGGACAAGATCAGGGATGAATATGATCAATGTTAATGTTTTGTAGGAATATTTTATACATGTATATTGCAAACTCACGATGAAATGGTGTGAGCCGTTTTGCTTCTAATGTGAATAGTAATGCATTTCTTCATAACGACATCATAGCTAGTGAGTAGGTAGTCTAACATACACAAAAGCATTTGTATACATGCAATTGATATACACATGATCATCCCTATGTAATAAGGATTATGTATATATCGAGAATGAGTAGATTAACCATTACGTATAAACTAAAAATATACGTGACAATTAGAGTATACAGAAGTATATATACAATAAATGCTCGATATTCATAGACATGATTTTTAAAGTACCTATTTTTAGGGATTTTCTTAGGTTCAGCTTACAATTTACTTGTACATAAACAATGTATATGCTCAAAATGCTGCTTGGCCTGAACGCAGATATAAGAAAAATAATATAAACATATAATTCCAGTAATCATCCACTCTGTTTATCTTTATGAACGCTTCACAGAGTGCTCCTCAGTCGATAAAAGCAACCTGATGTGGTAGGCAAGTCTCAATACCTCGATCCTAAGTTATTGCCATGTGCATTACTAATATATACAACGGCATGGTGCTATTATGCTTGTATATCTGATTTCAAATGATACCATAGTATCTGCAATTTAACGTTTGGTGTTTCTGAGCAGCTTTCGAAGAGACAAGTGTGAATCCCCTGCTGCAAGTGCATCACCCTGAAGACACTTTCATCGACCAGATGGCGCTGGGGAGGCTCCTCATCCGAGGACCAGATGGCCGTGTTCGAGCAGGCTCATTAGAAGGCCTTATAGCCGAACTTATAAAGGTGGCGTGCAAATATCTCCATCCTATCATTGTACAAATAGTTATATGTATACATGTATATATACCGCTTCCCTGTGTTGTCCTTTATTGCTGATCATTCTTCTTTTCTTTAGTTTGAAACTAAATTCATGTGTAGGCATTTTGACAACTCCTTTAAGGAATACAATCATTCTATATAGATTGTTGGAGAAGTAAACTTTTTATTACAAAATGCATAATTCATGGCATGTAAGTGATGTTATGCCGTGGGGCATATGGAACAGAGGCCTATGAATGAGTCAGCCTGTCCCTTGGTGTGGGTGGGTGGTTTCAAATCTTCAGTGAACATTCTTAAGGGGCTGTATAGTGGCGCCCTCTTGAAGCTGTCGTGGTGTTCAGACGTGGTTGTTCCGTGAGCCACCAGAGGGCGACAAATGTCCATACCAAATTATAGATAATTTCCATTTATCCATAATATCATCTTGCCATCTGAAACAACTTTGAAATTTGATAGAAAATAAAGTGATATTTCTTTTTGCCAATGATTAGGTTGCGCCTAAATTTAATAATGGAGGATAGCGATATGAACACTTTCTTTTACGACTTTTGATTCTTCGTTTTATCAAATGTTCTACAACTAACATGTTTGCCAACCGTTTCGCCTTCATTCTGGGATAACAGTCTACTTCTAAATGTTTGCCCGTCTTCTATTCGTGAGCCGCGGTGGGTGAGAAAGGAATTCTCATTAGCCTGACGAGAAAACTCTGTCAGTTTTTGTAATACGCATCAAGAGAATGTGAAAGGGTCATATTTTTTATCTGTCTGAATCACTCGACACACCTTTAACCTATGACCTCCAACCCTTGATGTTTCTTTTGTAAAGATGTTCCCGTTTCCATCTGTACACTTTGATCCCATTTAGAATTTTATTTCATTTGACGTTCTTAATGAGCTACGTAGAGTTCGGCACTAAATGTCTCTTAGCCTGTCATAATATTACAAAAGCATTTTTTTGAGTGCGTAATGCATACCTAGGGTAATACTACTTGCAAAAGGTTTGAAGTAACCTTGGACTGGCTTTTGTTTATACAAATTCATATGGTGAACATTTAGCAGTGTATTATGTCAGACATAAGATAGTTGTATATTTAATTCACATGGGTCTGTGGAGCAAATTAGTCTACTAAGGAAAAGCGTAAGTGAAATCATCTGAAAACGCTCTTGCTGAATTGGTATAAAAGCCTACTGACCATATAAAAATGATATGCTACTTACATACGTGATATATATATAGCGTGTAGTGACACAATACAGTGACAACATTGATATTGATAAAATCTAATCATATTTTAATTTCCTCCTTCTAAAATGAGCAGCTCTCAGAGATTCAGACGGGGGCGGACGTTACAGGGTACAGCAGTGGCCCTGGGCTGCTCATGACCTGCTCCCATGGCCCGCTGCCCCCCTCACTTAACTGTGATAGGCGACAACAATCCAGTGCGAGCCCAGAGCGAAGCCGTTCTGCCTCACTCAATGACTCCTCCCTGCTGAACCTGGGAGAGCTACGCAACCGAGCCGCAGAACGCTTCCACAAACTGCAGACAGTCGGTATCTCAGTGAATTCAGACAATGATGACAGTGTGAACTTTCCTGAAGACCTCACACTAAGGCCCTTCCAGGAGTTCTTCTTCCAGGCTGTACCGTTGGTGATCCACCCTATTATCATCCTCCGGGTGTTGTGTCATAGGATGTTTGGCAATATGCTGCGGAGGAAATCTCGGTACTCGGCGCAGAATTTGTCTCCGCCGTTGATCGTGGAGTCGGATACCTGCCCTCCACGCTCGTTATCCTCCGAGGCCGATCTGGATAAGAAAGGCGATTACGAAGATTCGGATCGCACGCGCAATCTGACCACGGGGAGATGTACGAAGCGGAAAGGCAACCTGCACGTGCAGATCACAACGCCTTCACCGACAACACCGCCTGTCGAGGTAGAAGACTTGGAGGAGATGATGCGACAGATGAGGCGGCGCACAAAACGGGCAGGGTCAATGGATAAACACCTCATGCGTATGGGTTCCATACGTAAGCGAGGCAATAGAACAATGAGTCTAGCCATCAAAGCTATAGGTGAGAGTTTAGTCACACCACTGGATCTCAATATCTCACCCCCAGCCCAATCAGACCACGATGTCTCTGGCTCGGGGAACTCACGGACTATGTCAGTCAAGAAGAACATTTTTCGTTTTCCTAGCGTGAAAGCAAAATCGAAACGGATTTCCAAGTCACACGACTACCTCGCAGCCTTGGGACAGTCCTTGGAGGACGAGAGTCTCAGTCCGAAAAGCTCTGCGGCTAGTTTGAACTGTGAGGAGAAAGACATACGGGACTTCCAGCGGGAGTTGATCAACCTGCCGACGTTCGAGGTCGACACACATCGTATGGACCAGTGTACCTCGCCGCTTTTGTCCCGCTCAAACTCAGTCCCAGAGCATCTTGGAACACTGCTAGTTCCGGCAGGCTTGGATAAGAGTCCATCGGTCTGTCAGATATCAGTGACGGAGGCCAGCGAGGAGGTCTCGCAGGTCAACCCTATGGTGCTATCGTTACCCCGTCACAGCGACATGTACCGTGACAATCACAGTCGCAGCAACCTCGCCTTACCCATCACTGATGATGACAGTGAGTTCCACCCGGGGGATATTGTTGTAAAGTTCGCTGCGGCAACGCCTATGGAGAGCCCCGCGTCCAATATAGACGAGCCGCTCTCTCCGTTACTTGCTAAGCCTTCCACGCAGGGTTCGCTACTCGAGCAGCACCTGTCCGAGCTCAGTCTCAATCACTCGGAGCAGCTCAAATCACCCAACTTCGACTCGAACCATCTCAGCGTGGGTACGACGGCGTCGTCGATCTTCCTTAGCACCGGCAACGGCATGTCCATCTCGCCGTCAACCTCCAGTTTCCAGTCGGAGTTTACTTGCCGGAGTCTCAATGTGTTTGCCACCAACCCGAGTATGGATATTCCCAGCCATCATGCGGGTGTCATGGCCGCTGTGTCGATGTGGGTGGACGTGTGCCCGCTCGATCTAGAGTCGACGCCCTTGATGAAGCGGGAGATGAAGGATTTCCTTCACAAAATGGCGGGGCTGGGCATCGAGTATAAAGCATGGAGTTTACAAATCAGCGAACAACTCAACCTTGAGGTGAGTAACCTAAGTGTTTTTCTGTTTGTTTTCTTTTAATCAAGATTTGAACCATTTCACAAGTTCCACAAGTTTATATTGTGTTTCAGTAGGTAGTTCACTTAAGCAGTCACTGGAAATATGTAGTTTTAGGGTTATTTTGTAGATATAATGAAGTTTCTCATGATACTTTGGGAGTGACTCCTGTTAAGCCCCGAGTGAGAAATAACTACATCACTATTACTTCCCACAACATACCACCCAAGAGCAACAGCTGAAATATATGAAACATGACCAGTAGTTTCTATTTTATCCTGTAGTTATCCTTCGTGCTTTTGGAGTATCCGTTTCACCAACGTTTACGTATAAATGCTTTGATGCTCCCCTAAATTCTACCTTAATCACCTTTGATTAATCTGCTGAAGTAAACCGTAAAGCTAATGATATGGTAATCAACCCAACCAGGTCGCAATGATTGGTGCCTATACTTTACTACACAACTACATCCAATGGGTGTGTTCAGTCTAGTGGTGATTAGTAGTAGGTTTCTTTTTCTTCTTTAAGCATTTTAAGTGTTTATGAAAATACAGTTTTATATATAATCTCACTGATGTAACTAATCACTTTTTTTTCTCTAACTCGACATTGTACATCCACTTCTACTTTATTGAGTATCTGTTGACTAATTGGTGGTCTGTTTTTGTGACAGTGGGGTTCAGTTGCTACCTCCGCGCTTCCTGTCAGTGATAAGGTATTCTAGCCCCACCCAACACCTTCTATCTACTTCAGCACTGATTGATATCCACATTATGAGCGAGAAAATACCATGTGCCATATCATATTAACAAAAGGCGATTCAATTTTGCCCTGCAAAGTGTATGCAACTTGCGTTCATTAGATGAGTACGTTACCTGATATCCCATCAGTCACATTTATCTGACGGCGTCACTTATTTAGGAGATCTGACTTGCGAGATACAACAATATGACAAATGTGACGACTTGAGAACTGTTATGGAAGACACGTCCGCTCTGATTATCCCTTAAGAATAATTCCTTCCGAGAAGAAGACACAAAGATGCCCTATGGAGGGCTATTGTCAAAATAACCAACGATTCCCTGTTTTATGGTTAAACGGAAGGATATCAAAGAAAGCAATCCAAATGACGGGTTACTTTCTTCCGTAGATTTTGGTGCAGATGTTGTTTGAGGCAAAGAAGATATTGCATCTTTAGATGATTATCTATATCACTAATGCCAATAGTATACTAGGTAACCAAACTTGGCATACTAAAATGCTGTGTTAGATAAAGCATCATCATCAACGCCCTATGTGGATAAGGATGCCAGATCACGCACAATATATTTATAACACATGACTGATACATGTTTGGCAACTTCTTTTTATATACCCAGTATATAATTGCAGCCCACTTGTCTTAATTTCCGAAATGTAGGACATGATATTGATAGCTATGTCAGCCAAGAATGAGGTATTGATTATTGTCCTACTGCTTCATCTGAAATTCAATTCCCCTGGAGACATGGCATTTTCTCGCTCACCCGACTGCACAGTAACGATGTTACCTCAGATGCGTCACTTAGATCGCAAATGACATTTCTACAGTTTTAGATTTTTGGGGTTTATATAGTGTTCATGGTGTGTTTGTTCAGCTATTCTTAATTCTGTACATAAATAGTGCTCGTCGGTTTCGAGGAACACCATATATAGGAGAGACATTTTCGTTTAGAATTAGGTTCATCATATAGATTATGCATTGTTTCTACACATCGGTAGTTATTTAGAAGGGAGAACCTGATTCGTAAATCTTACGTTCTAGTCTCAGAAAATGTATCATGGGCTTTGCACCCTCAATAATCTGAAAAAAAGTTGTTGAAAATCTTTCCTAACATTGAAATAAAGAAAACACTCATGGTCTCATTACAACCTTTTTCAACGTTAAAGTGTTTGCTTACAACATGAGGTAATTAAATTCAATGATTTATATAAATGAATTTTTATACTTGAAATCAAAATAGCTGTGTTAGTGCAGGGCCAGCATACAAATTGAGATACACGTTTATGCTAAAGAGCGTGGGACTGTAACCCAATCCTGTTACCCAATTACGTCTGGTACTTTCCTGAATTATGCTCAAATTTAATTTCCAAGATTCGCTATTCTCTTTATTCAGTATGCTTATGTAATAGTTTCCAACCTAATACCTTGCCTCGTTATATCCATTCACATATAATTGATCAGCACTGCACACTCAACTAATACTTGCATAATACAAGCACTATATTGAACCACACACGATAGCATATTTGTACCTATTTAAATACATTGTAAAAATGTCTTCTATAAATACACTCAAATCAAGTTATTATCAATACACGCCTTGCCTGCATTAGGGAGTGACAGGCTGTGTCACAGAGGCCATAATATCACCGGCCACTGACTTTATGCTAGTAGGGTTGCCTTTTCAGTATCTGAGGAACATGGTAGAGGGGTTGACCTATCCAGCCCCCGTGTTTTTGATGCCTCTGCTGAACATTCAGTACATAAATCTATAACCCCAAGATATATTTTTATAGAGTGACTTTTCATGTAAATCCAATGGAGAATGTAGATCTCTGGAAAATGCATCTCACTTATTGAAACCATTTTTATCACGAAGTGTCCTTTTATCAAGTTGCTTCTCGTGAACCTAGGGCATTAATCGGCTCTAAGATGGGTAATTAAGTAAATATCTTGTAACGGGAAAAGGGGACATCTTTATGATACTACTGACGGGATGGAAGAGTGAACTTCTTTGTAATTGCAAAGGCTCTAAGGAGAACACTGATGTCCATTCCTTCATGCTAACGCAGCTTTTAAATCGACACCTAGTCGTAGATATACCACATTGAGGGTCACTCGAAACCGGGAACTGCTTTATATCTGCACTTTCAACATACATGTATTCGAGACAGAACAAAGTTTGTAGTTGTCCGTGTGGCTTGGACACTCTCAGTGCGTTTCAATAAAGCTGGTTCGGCTATTCAAGTTTCATATATCTGGTGGTCATCTGTGTGACCCCATTTACTAGCGTGTTCACCCATACTGTGATATTGATACAACTTCTTATTACATCCAATACAAGTACATTAGAACTATTACTAAATACCGAACGCAATCGCCAGGTAATACTTTTTTTATATATAGTCATGTTATACCTATGTGTTGCTAAAAACGAAGACTCAATAATGCTGATATTCAAGGTAAATGCAATTTCGGCCGTCCTAATAAGTTTCACGTCCATGCTTCTTGTCCAGTCTTAAATTATCTATGAGGATGTCTATGGTTGCACTTATGCTAACATTTACTCCCTACATTTAGGAAATACAGCATATATATATATATATATATATATATATATATATATATATATATATATATATATCATAAGATATCCTGCTGGTTTACTAATAATATAGTACCACCTATAAGTTATCATAGGTAAGATTTTATAGCACTCAAGTTGGAAATAAACCATACTACGACAGATAGTGCTAGCACGAGAAAAAGAATCATCACAGTCATCACGGCATCCATTCGTTTCCATACAATATACACGCACTCATTTCCCAAAATTAACGAAGTCCACACATGTCAGTTCATTGTCTGTTGTGTACATTCATTCACACGTCGGCGTAGGATGGGTGCATGTGCACATATCAATATGGCGTATACTAAAATACAGATGCCAGCATTTTGATCATTGTAGACATACATATCCGACTAACTGGAGATGTGTATGTAAATGTATGTATCGGCTTATCGCGTGTCTGTGTATGCTCATGGTATGCACTGCCTTTAGAATTGAGGTTTTGCCTGTAACATATACAAAGGTAGGCATATACATTAGAACATGTATATATTCTACATGTTCCGTCAGTGTGCATGTCAACTGTCTTAAATCCATCATACTAAACCGAGTAGGTTTAAGAAACCCTGTTCGGACATGATAAACCTAATGGCAAATTTCAAAGAGCACTGTTTCATCTTAAATCCCTATACTCTCTTTTCAGAGTGCTACACAATTCAGTTGACATAATTTAATGGGACATGTCGTATAAAGTGTTATTTGGGATTATCCGTTGATTTCAGTCTGTTTTCCGAACAATAACCTACAATACCTCGAAGGCTCAATATTAATGTAGGTCCCCCCCCCCCCCCCCATCTCACGTCAATATCTTCCAAATTGGTCTTTTTTTCTAATTTGTTTGAAGGTATTCTCTATTCTTGCGTGCTCTAGTTGGAACTACTTGGTTCCTTGATACATCGAACATAGAATCAGAAGCATATTCACTCTTTTTATTGTGAGCATTGTTTATGTTGGTGTGTATGGTTCGTCAAATAGAAATAGAGGTGATGCCAGTTGGATGCACATAGCTATATAGGGGTGTGTTGGACGAAAACTATGTGTAATATGGTCAATAGATTTACATTTTTGATATTTGTACATAGGCCTATATTGTACATGCAGTGTTTATATAGTACACTACATTTACATGTTCGTAGAAAGCAGTACATAGCTTTGAGTACCTGAGGGGTATACATGTTGCTGTACATAGAATACTAAAACCACTAACCCAATACAGCATCCTCCACTTTCTTACAAATATATAATCATTCTCTTTTGAAATTTAAAGCATTCCAGACCAATAAAGATCCAAGTCTTTGTTAACTTGCTTGTTCGAAACAGATCTATCGATCATGGGAAACAGATCTACGGCATTACCACCTGACTACTCCGTTATCAACACCTCTATAAATCAGATAAAATGGCAGGATTCCCTCTACAATGAAATTTGAAAATTGGGACAGGTATCATTTCCCATTTGAAACCTTTATAACGAGAATTCATAAAGTTTGCAAGAGGTCTTTAGAACTCCAGTTTGAATCGATTTAATGGAATGGTTTATCAACATACAGTAGTTAAAAAGAGTTGGGACCAAGAGGCTACAAAATGAAATACTATCCTTCAATCTAGCAAGATGATCCTTGTACATCCTCTATAAAGAGTGGCTTAGAAATGAAACCTTTGTATTTCAAACCGGCAATTTATGTCATTATACCCTTAACTAAAGTCCCTTTCATGGTATGAAATGACCTGTTGCATCTACTACGATGCTAGTGATAGTTATGCTGATTAAAGTTCTGCCAACCGTAGCTGCAATTAACCTTGGAACAGTCCATTTGTCTTCATTTGAGACATGCCACAGTCATGTACTTCAAAGAAATCCAGGCACGAAACATTCAGTAAAACCTACGCCCATTTGAGCTTTCCTGACTGTGTATTGTATTGTCGTCAAATATTAAGTGCTACCCAATACAATCTGTATTGAGTACACCTGTTGGAGATATGTTCAAATTTTCTGTCAACACATCTAGATAGACGAAATTGCTACTCGACTGTGAATTATGATGCTGGCTTCCATTGCGGTGTTATATTTCCAACAAGAAAACGCCGATGATAAAATTGTTCACCGATTGTTATTTCCCAGGAACCTGACGCGAAGCGAAATTCTGCCTCGTTATTGACCGATGCTGACAACGTTCACGCACAGTACAAAAAGGTAGGCCACTCCTTTACAGTTACTACCGGTTTTATGAGTGATTTATCTGCGTGTTTATCGCTATTACATTGCGCGCATGTATATATGTGTCGGTATAATGGTGAAGAGCATCATCCACCTCATTGTGATGCGATCATATAAACCATGGGATATCAGATTGAACAGGATGCAGTGTGTTATACATTAGGATCTGGAAATTCTGGTTCCTTCAAATCACCATGTAATTTATCTCAAGTTTATATTCCATCACAGATATTTTTGCCTTTGAACTATGTGTGTACTATTAGAAGTGAAGAGAATTCTCAAAGTTTATTTTGTTTCTTCGAATGGAGGTGTTAGCGCTGGTCTAGTACATGTATTATAAGGAGACATGTCAATGTGGCTGAATGGAATATGTTCCGTGTTGTTTTTCTATCGGAAATATTACCTCGTTCATCGAACTCAGTGAATAATACCGACCAAAACAACCAGTAACAGATGTAATCTAAACACACTCACGATATCTCCATATCATGATATACCTGGAAAACATCGAAAAAATCCATTTTACAACAAGCCACGTAGTACAGAGTGCACACATTGTTAGTTCGTGCAAAGTGTGCATGAACAAAATCCGTGAGACATTCGCACACAGATATATCATGATATAAGGTACGTGTATCGACATATAACCTTCAAATTACCCACGATACGAACGGTTACCAGACGACACCCAGTGTTGTGCTGAGGTTGCTGCTCTAGATTTGCAGCCACCTCTGTCTCCACTCTGGTTCCGACTAAAATCATTTTTCCACTGGCCGACTTTCGCCACCGATCTGCAGTCGGGAACCACCGACGCCAGATCGGTGAAGGGAAACAGGCATGCAGAGAAGTGTTAACCGAATAACTGGAGTAGCCGGATGATAGGAATATTAGTTCCCAGGCATTAGCTTCAGTATGAATAAAATTATAAAGATTAATTTATAATACATGTTTAGATTATCTCTACAGGAAGCTCAGCGACTGGTATTTTAGCTCCAATTCAGTTGTTTAAACATACGTATTTCCATAGTAAAACTTCAAATATGGTAAAGACAACACATGAACACTGCAGTCTTGCGTTCACACCCACTCTTCCCACTGTAGGTGTGAACGCATTGGAATTACAAGGATCAGCTAGGCCGCGATGATGATAAAGTTTACAGCCTAATCTATGAGAACCTTAGTAAGCCAAGTAAAAAATACGTACTTTTCAGTCCCATATATGGTTGCGCGGCATATATAGGTGATAGTGGCCTGAATGCAGACTTGCTGCTCTATGATCCCCTTCCCCATAATCAGAATTTCAGCTGGGAATGTGTCTTTGATTGTGGGCCAAAGTGGAAGCGGGTCACTCTACAAGATAGCTAACGTTGGGTAGTAAGCGTTTGCTCTGGTGGTCAGTGTATTGCTGTAAGTGCACACTGCTACCACCTGGCGCCCTCTGGTAATATTACACTCAAATGAGATCCCCAGCTAACTCTAGCATAAAGTATTCTTGGCGCTTTTGCAATTGGGGCAGTATACGCTTGGTATATTCGTGCAAAAGTACTATTTTATCTTTGACTCTGTATAGAATTACAAAATATATTAGTATACATATATTTGCTGACTAGGATTTTCCGATTCTCCACCAAGTGTGTGGAATCGCTGACGCAGCAATTAAGAGTCGAGTTATGCGGCATCTCCCATTATGTGATATACATTCATGTCATATTGTATCATCTATCAATATGTTTATGCCCCAGAAATATTAAAGTGTCAAAAGATCGAGTTTAAAAAGTATATGACACATATACGATAAAACTGCAGTTACACAAAACTGGTTTCGATATTTTCTTTCGGTACCATAACATAGCCCCAAAAATGTGTTTCATAGATACATGCACATAATTTGTGGGAGTAATATTTTGTCTTTAGTCTCTATATAGAAGAAAGGACTCTCCCTTGATTGAGATAACTAACATGAGAGGTGTATATATATATACTGCGTTATATCTATGCGTCTTTCACCAATGCAGGATCTACTGATGCTGATAGGATGTGGTGTTAGATTGATAATTCGAGAGGTCGAGATAGATCGCGTGTATGTTAACAATATCTCGTTTTAAAAGGACTAGGGACATAGAGGACACTGTGCATGTGTATTACACAATATTACCATAATTTTAATCTGAGTGGCTGCGTAGCTGACACATTATATTGAAAGTATTCCGTAGTGTCAATTACAAGGAGAATAAGGCCACACAAATAATAATCGTGGTAATGTTGTGTTTATTACTCACCTTTCGACTAATTATAATTATTAGAAAAAATCTTGAAATTATTTGAAACTCGACATTTAGCGATGTGCATTGTTTATATAAAATAGTTCCCGTGAGGTGGCAGAAAAAGCCGTATTCTATTGGGTAGAATACATCTTTCTGTATTCTACTCAATAGCGATCTGTAGGCGTCGTAGGTCTGGAAAGACCACTCAATATTAGGCGGATAATAACAGTGCATGTACACGATCATCACCTGATCAGAAAACTGATCCTCTCTCAGTAGCCTGTGATTAGATATAGAAGACTTGCCTCCTGGTTATTGTCGCCCTTCACCACTGAGAAGTCCTAGAAGATGTCCAACCTGGGGTGTTCAGGGTACAAGGAGATCTCCTAAGTTGGGTATCGTTTAATTACTTTCAACCTCGTCCGCTAAGACTGTCCTACCTGACCGAAGGTTGTCAATAGGTGTTGAATAAGATTGACTCACGCTGTCCCTGGGTTTCGTTGACGTTCAGAAAAGGCTCCAGGGTCATCTTAAATATGAGAACTAACTACACGCATCTGCTGACAATATGAAATAATGAAGGGGTTCTCGAGACAAGAGCAGGTATGCATAACCGTTTCCTGTTAACTGAGATGAATCAAATGTTGAACATAATGGATAGAGTTTGAACATAATGGCTACAGTTAATGTTTCTGTAGGTGAGATTTGCCCTCCTAATGCACTGAAAGCATGATGGTCGCCTATGGAGAACTTGTAGAACTAACAAGTCGCCCATGACATATTAGTAGGCCTAGAACCTAAATTATGCCAGAAAAGATTTTGGTACCCACAGAGAATTTTAGCAGACGCTTTAATGTACATAAAACCAGCATGCCCAGGGGAAATTGAATATAGTTCATTCATATTCGAATAGGATTGGTATGCAATCATATGGTGTGAATACTATGAAGATAATGTCAGCCGTTGACTTAGCCTTCAGGCATATTGTAGTTCGACCGTCTTTCGCTGAATCACTTGT
Organism: Alentia gelatinosa; assembly: GCA_950022655.1. Taxonomy (NCBI): domain Eukaryota; kingdom Metazoa; phylum Annelida; class Polychaeta; order Phyllodocida; family Polynoidae; genus Alentia; species Alentia gelatinosa. The sequence goes on from OX465582.1 coordinate 44,399,366, forward strand.
TCTCTCTTCATATGACAAAAAAAGGTAGAACTATTAGATGTCTCTTTCATTTATATATTCTAGTGCAGATTCTAGAAAAGAATACAATTGGTATATAGCATGAAAAGATCGTCCCTATTTTCATATGTCCAACCACATCAAAGTATAATGATACAACGAGCTTTATCCAATCAAATAGAGCTACCAGATCCACGCGTTACCTCTCTTGGTGATTAAAGAGACACATTACTGCGACATGAAGTCAGGCTTCTAATCACGTCATGTCCCCACGTGACCTGGTACTGTGAGTTCGCCCGTAGGTCTTCAATGCGCATGCCTCGGGCATAGAACGTCACTCTCCAATCCTACTCTTCCATAATCTACACTGGTGAAGTTTCTGTTCAGGTTGATATCCTTGGTGGATTAATGACGCCTCGTTCCACATCGCCTTTCTTCTTTACCAACTTGAGTCGTCTGGCCAATGTTTGGAGAGCAAAGATGTATTGCTGTCTTCGCTCTCCAAACAGCGCGCTGGTTCCACGAACGGGAACAAAGAATATTTGTTGACAAAGTGTAGCGCCCGCGCAGGAGATTGTGGGGAACCCCCTTCAACTTGGGGATATCCAGCGATGTGAATTCAAATAGCACTCATAACTATATCGTCGGTTATGATAAACAATATATAATATTACACGTATTATGGTCATTTATACATCTGGTGTAGCAGCTAGAATTCATGCTGTGGACACTTTCCAAACCACCCCACTTTCTTCCCCCACAATGATAAAAAGTGCGTCGAACGTTGAAACCATCAGGCATTCTGATTATCATATTTGAATATGTTTATTGGCCTACATTGCATTCTAAGAAAGGGTCGTGGTCATGAGACAAGCACAGACAATGTGACTGCCACATTGTAAATAAACTTGATGTAGCCATTGTGCTGGCTGTCTTAACAACAAAGCTGACTGCATAAAAGGCTCTTATATTATGGCAATCGATGATGGAAAATCTACTTCGTTGCACAAGAAAAATGAGTCGGACGTGAGACGATTCCTTTCAGACACACTACCATCAACAGTCACGCTTGGCCATGATATTTCCACAAATTATATATCGTGCCAGTCTAGCTATTTATACATCCAACTGCTTCCACCTACTGTTAGATTTGATAGGACGCGAAAATCTGTTCATTCTGTAAAACCTCGTAAATACTATTTGTTGATAGTTCATTTGGTATGATAATGATTATATATCTCACCTAGAAGCAATATATTTGAAACGTCTTCTTAATAAGAATATAAACATATATATTGAGACTAAAATCTGAGCAGACGACATCTGCTTCCACAGGCCTGTCGTCTGCCTGGTGCGGCCTTGGTCTTTTACATCTGGAATCGCCGCCCGATTTACATATGAATAACTTCATCCTTGCACCTGTCCATCTTCAAGAAGCCTTTCACCCCCATACCCTCTCATTCAATCCCCAGTACTAAACCCGAGCCTCATCCATCCCAAAGCAGAAACATAACGTTCGCGTTGGTTTTTGGTCCTCAAAGCGACATCATTGTTAGTTTTTGATCCTCGAAGTGACTTCATTCAACCCTGTAAGATATCTTATTCACAACAGCTCTGGATAAGTGTTTCAATCTTTTTTCCAGTCTTGCTGTCAATCAATTGCCACGCCCACTTTTGTACCAATTCCCTATACTCATTATGGATTTAATCTTAAAACCATCAAAGAATGTAAAAGGTTGCTATCTTAACAGGTTATGAAATTCCTTTCCAGCATTGTTTGAAGACGCTAATGAATCGCGGTCCCTTTCTCATTGGACACCGAGACTGATTGGCATTATTCGGGAAATCTGACCCTGGTGACCTCCGCCCCCTTCCTGGTCCCCTTCTATAGTCCTAATAAACCTCCCAGCAGTACCCCCCCCCCCTTTACTCCACCACCCTGTGCATGAAGCGTGACAGCCCGCCCACAACCTACAGTCCGCCACAAATATGAAAAACGTGTAAAGATCAGTGTAATTCAGTGTATGCACCATTCTTTGTCTACGAACCACAACCCAGTGCTCCACTCGCAATTACGGGATAGTGGGCTGCTTTCATTTGCCATTCTCTTCCTCACTAGATAAAGCTATACTGTGGACAAATACGAGAAAATACCTCTTAATTAGGAAGGGTATTGTTTCATATCAAGTTGAGTACACGCTACCCTTTCCCTTTCAATAGGCAATGGCCCGGGTTACACATATGGTGGTATATGTATTAAGGTTAATCTTTCTGGAGTACTCTTAGGTCTAGATGTGGCCATACCCAATGGATGACATAGGACAGATTATTCACCTCATCTAATTTATATAATTACAAGATCAAATGAGAGGGTCAAATGAGAGAGGTCTTTATGAATTGTGTAACCAAAGAGGTTCACATCCTAAAGGGCATCTCCATGGCGGATCCAGTAGATAGAACACATAGTTCCACAAGAAAGGGCCTTTTAAGAACCCGACATACCAATGTGTAGACCGCCTACATATACCACTTTAGTTAATATGCATGTGTTATCAAAAAAGACAGGAACCAAATCCTCAAGAGAACCAGGTGGTCGAAATAAAGTAATATATATGTTCATCAATTCTCCATGGGTCTTAAGTACTCTATCCGCGCCATCCTTTCAAGCAAGGAGATAATCCGGAAACCTGAACGACATTTTCCACATTTTCCTGTGCGATAGCATACGCCGTTTCGTCTCTGCCATATACATCCGGGTCCTACTGTGGGACACCCGCCCGTCGTGGTGTTGTGGTGACAGCGGGTTCTCCACCGTAGACCGATGCGTGTTGTGGTGACAGCGCTTTCTTCACCACAACTCGGTGCACGTTGACCCAGACAGGTCAGCCCGGCTCCCCGTGGGTCCAGCCTTGCCGACGGGGTCCAACTGACACAGTGTGGTGAAGGAGTGACAGACGCTGGAAAGACGCCGGAACGCTATGTTCACGTGCATCACGACATCCACAAATAGAGACTGTTTCCCTCTAGATACATTGTCTGAAAAGGAGCGTCAGTGCAATCTGTGCCCTTTATATAGCATGCGGGCGCCTGTGAATTAGACCAACGAGGAGGCGGGTCGCAGGGTGAACTTCACACCGTATTGTGGCGGGAAACAGCTGGATGTCGTCTGCTTGCAGGAATACTTAATCGGAGGCTGATCTGCTCGGAGAGGCGTATGTCTGCGTGCCGAAGCACTGGAGGTGTGCACGACCTGAGGGCCTGATTGAGTGAGTCAGTTCTCACTCTGGACAAACCCTCCCCACCCTTGTAATCCCACACTATGGCGACACGTCTGCCCCTCCCATAAGGCCCTTACCTGCCTTGGAAGAACTATAACAGTGGATTATCCAAGGATTAAATCACCGTGTCTAGATGGGAGAGGATGGAGTACGTTACCTTGACAGCATGACCCGTGATCCGGTAAGTGTCCTGACGTAATGGGTCTGTTGATTGACAATTCCTGATTGGCAGATGGTTGGCCAACAAAGGTAAACAAAGGTCAATGAGTGACACTCTTCAGTGTGGTTAGGGAGTGGCATGAAAAAAAGGTTCGGTCGAGGAGATCGATGTCCGTTGTGATCATCATTTTATATTCACACATATACAGAAGGGCATTGCTGTCATATTTGAGTATGGATGGAAATCAGAAAATACAGATATGTTTCCTTAATGGATGGGAGAGTCAGTCTTTTGCAGAGACATATATATGTACATGTATAAATACAGCACTTGAATTAACTAAGTTTTTAAATCTATGATTAAGATCATATTTAAAAATGACAATCAACTGAAGTGGAATAGATTGTATAGTATTTGAAAATATCCACGTCACGGACTACATGTAAATGCATATCTTAAACTATAATTAGAACTCAGTATCTGTATGTGTTCTGTACCTGTTGTACTTGTTTATCTAGTCTATCACTGCAACTTTAATTACACAAACAGAAAATATGGTAGAAATAGTCAGAAGAAAGTCCACCAAAGACTCCCTGCCGTCAGTGGACATGCATCAATGCTTTGTGGCCTACTCTCCAGGGATCCCTGTAACCTGGTGCGGCCACGGGGAGTGGGGAACAAGTCATCAAGTACAAATGGCCTACCCTATGATATCCAATCCGTTAAAAAACAGAAACATATGAATCATTTTCACGAGGCCCACACCAGTCCCCGCTTTGGACAAGATACGAATGATGAACACTCCTTGTCCCCGAGTGACATTACCCTGCCACATAGAGCCTCCAGAGGTTACTAAACTCCCGATTATCGCCCCGGGTAAAGCAAAGTTCCGCTCCCGATAGACTTGGCACACTACGATAAAATGAATCACAGTTTGCTGATTTATAATTGGAGAAACTGAATATAATTTCGGATTCCCATGTAGAAATAGCTGAAATTTCCATTTCTGACATCAGAATTTCAATTTGAGGATGTCTGAAAACCGTTAAACTGCATTAATTCTGGGAGACGAGTAAGGGGTCTATCACCATACTACGTCGGTAACCAGCGAAACCCGGAACTTGGTCAACAGACTGAATTACGGGATACCTCAATAGGGTCTATACCTCCTAAACACTGCCCACACACAGGTCTTCACCCCATGACTAGCCCCAGTCTAGATGGATCCTGCCTCGATCCTTGCTGACCTGCACACCATCGCCTTCTAATCTGGATCTAACCTAAGCGTTAGGAAAATGCTATATATTGGGAAGTAATTTATCCTGACTCCTGACGTTTGATTTTTAAATGAATGTTGATAAACGAAGACTAAACGCAAATCTACCCCGTCACGTACTTTTCTGGATAAAAGAAAGCTTTTACAAGGTAATTAGGTGTATGTGTTCGGGAAACGATTAAATATTGATAGGCTTAAGGCGGAGGGCGGGGGTACACAGGTAAATACTGAAAGTTACCGTCCAGCGAGCCTAGCGGTGCATTGTTTATTTTAGAGTCACTCAGTAAAACACCAGTCAATGTAGGTTCATGCAAATGCGATTAGATTAGATTCACACTTAAGAGTGTTAACGAGGGGTGTGAGTACAAGGGCGTTGTTTTCCAAAAGATAAAACTACTGTGATGAGTAGAGTACTATGATAATGAGTCGGAGCTGTATAAACTTCACAGTTGATAACTGTCTCGGGTTTATAGAGGTAAGTATATAATGCCCATGCTCACCAATGTGTTATTGTACAGCAGCCTGTGGGGTTCCTGTATCAACATTATCTAAGGAATACCTGAAGTATTAGTGAGGTAATATACATGTATCGCCCACGAAATTGGAGTTCAAAATGGCATAGAATACGATGGAATCTCTGTTCCCTCTTTAGAAATAATCTAAATTGGTATTATAAACGTATTACGCCCATACACTCAGTCATCCGATGCTACAGATTGCGTTGTCAGGTGTTTGTCGTGCCTTCTGTGTCTTCTGTATAGGGCAAAGTAAATCTTCCAGTTCATTTGAGTTCATGGAATTTCGTCCTCAGTAATATATTATGGGACCTTTATTACCATACCCATCACAAGGCTATAGCTGTGCGAAACGATATGTTCCACTGTCGCAAAAGGAGAAACTGTATTCTCGGGAGTGGCGCTGACGTCAAGAACAAGAACTAAGAACAAGACTTCAAATAATTCCGATGTTAAAGATTGTACAAAGGCAAAACGAATAAGAGGTTTCGCATCTATATGGCTGTCCCAAGATTCCTCTCGTGAGTTTGCAACTGACCTACCCACTATTTTTGATGCCATTATGCATTCCCGCAGGTTTCGAAAAAGAAGGTCAGGGTCAGCAACATGTGTTTCTTGTTACACTGTATTCTATTTCTTGTTGTGAACCCATGGGGTCATTCCTCGCCACCAGCATGATAGCAAACACATGCAATTGTTTATCTTCTTGAGAGATAAGACTAAAGGAGAGTCATAAATAATTATCACATGTTTACATGGTGGTCGAATGTGTATCTGGACATGAATACATGTAGTTTACTAGTAGCTATGTTGTACAGGCAAAGAAGATCGACAAAATAAACAGTGTAATCAGCGCTATGAAAAATGCGTAACAAAAATACGAAGTATTAAGTGCCATATATCTTGAACATATCGTATAGACTAATCAGCTTTATCATCACACATATATAAACATTTATACAAGGATTCGAGCCTATATTTCCACAAACCTATTCTGGAGGATACTACCCTTTATAACCGACAAGCAGAGGAAGTATAATTGATAAGTTAATTACCCAAGGTACTTACATAAGTACTGAAGGGGAATTGATGTCCCTACTAGCCAAGGAGCTATGCATAACACAATATTCTTAAGCACCTGCCCTAATAAAACTAAGTATCTGTCAATAATAACGTCGGCATCACAAGGACAGTTATTTTCAAACCACTACTTTTGATACGTATCAGGAAGATGTATAAGTATTCTAATCGCTTAGTTATCAAATTGGTTTTCAAGTTATGACATCCAATATGTAGAACGACACCCGCATACTATTTAGAATTCACTGAGGGTCAGCATGATATCAAAGACCATATATATATATATATATATATATATATATATATATATATATATATATATATATATATATATATATATATTCTATAAGAATGGTCCTCAGCGTATGCCGGTGAAAAAAAAATCAGGATTTGTATCTGTTGTCGGACTATGTGAACGAGAAAAGGATAACAAAAGACATTGAAGGAATATATTCTCCCCTCCACTCTCTATGAAATAAAGTTAAGAATACCTCGACCTTACTTGGTGTCTAGGCGATCATAGATACCAGTAATAGGCAGACACGTGTGGTTTGTTTTGGATGGCCTCTGGCTCCCCTCTCCTGGCCATGGTACTGTCTCACCCGACAACAACGTGCAAAAAGCATGACTGTGCCGCACGACCCCGAAGGGCACCGGGGGCATGAGGGGAGGAGTCACACCTCCCCACCCCCACCTCCCTACAAGAAGCTGCCCCCTCCCCCCAACCACCAGCATGGTCACTTCACAGTGTGGATCTTAGTGTGTGACTCAGTGATCCTCACAGGATGACAACCCAGTGTATTTTAATACCATGAGGATATACCCAGATACATTCCTACTCGTGTTTGTAATAGATTGAGGTCGGTCAATAAGGTGTACTACAAATAACTCTACTTCGAAGCACTGCCAGACGACATTTGAGTAACTTAACAAGATCAGGGACGAAGTATCGTCAGTCATCGTGATTTAAGGGGAAGAATGCTAATAACGATTGTCATTCTCTAACTTCAGAGAACTATCAACAGATGATATAAGGTTAAATGGGTTTGTTCATGTCCCACATGATTAAGCCGTTTTCATAGGCGGAAATATACACCCTTTTGAAGGATGACATGTTTTCCCAGTTTACCTGTGAAAATGCGTATATGAACCAGATACCTACCCGATGGAGGACTGATTATTAAAGTGCAAACAGATTTATTTATTGCGGGTCGGTAATATAGTTTCCGAATGTCCCCGGGGTAGGTGAGTCTGTTTGGAATGGGCGGTATGGTCGGGTGTATCCTGTCACTGATCATGAGTGTGTATAGATCCTTAAACCCCACCCTACTTACGACCACATAACAACTTTCAGTACCAATGTATTCACCTATGCCTACATTAGGCCATTAGTTATGATGTAAGCACCAGCCAGATGGTGCATCTTGCGTATGAAATATCATAACATCTGGGTCCACCATTCACCCATTGGTCCATTGCAACCACCACCTCAGGCTCCTACTCGCAAGGCCATTTAGGCTCTCTCAGTGACAAGATTTATTTTTCTATCTGACGAGGCATCTGTTACTGTCAGGTACCCTTGAGGCTCACAAGAAGTAAGGACAAGGGGTATACTACTGACGGATGAGTTGAGCATAATCATACATCTACTAAACTTTTTGGTCAATGATATCTTTGCGAATAAATGTATGAATATGATAGATGAATGCCACCGGCAGTATTCACACCAATGCTGTAAAATGGAAGCACTGTAATGTTATTTATTTCGCTTTTATATCACTGCATTTATCTGAAACACAGAGTCTAGATTGGATTTGAGGAATATAATTGGTTAAGCCCTGTCCTTCCGATCTTTTGCACATGTGTCCTTACAATCAGTGGGCGGATATAGTCCCCTTGAAAACATATTCAATGTGTGAATTTATAATATTATGTGCATATTTTGCTACCTTTTCTATGCGATTCTACAACAATACTATAACTATTGGTAAACTATTTGTCCCCACAGTTCTTCATGTCTGGTGAGAATGAGATTGATATTTAATGACAATGCTGAGGTAAAAAGCAGCAGGAATTTCCGACCTATCTCCGACTGGAAATCCTGTTTTGCCCCCAAGGCAGTTGGGGTCTTTAAAACCGTGTCATAGCGCTCTGTCAACTTTAATTACCTAAAACCTTGCAGGCGGTGAGGGTGTCATCCTCCTGACAAAGGGTTTGTGAATACACAGGTTTAAACAACAACCTCTAGCGTGGAGAGTGTGTGGGGAAACAAGGAGGTCGCCGGACGCTAAAAATATCCGGTGGGTTTTTTCTCGGCGGGAGGTTTTTCTTTAGGGGAGAGGACGAATTAAAACTGGTGCCATAATTACTCCTTTTGGGGACAAACCTTCTGGGGGAGGTCTGCTGAAGAAAATGTTTTTATTTACGTTACATGATGTGAACTCTGTATTCTATCTGCACGCATAGCCTGTTAAAACATTTATTCCTTCAGCTGAGTATTGATATAGGTGATGCGTCTTTCCTACATACTCGACGAATAATCAGACACATTCCAAGTGTATTCCTTTAATAGTACTCGTTATAGTTTTTCCGGGACCTCTTTCCCCTGGTGAAAAAGACGGCACAGCCCATTATGTTACAAAATGAGTGATGTTTTTTCGATTCCCCGTATTTTTTTCTTCTTCGTTATGACGGAAATAGAAATCTGAAATATAAATAAGTAGCAACCCTGAAAATTGCTGAAAATGCAGATTTTAATTCCTGACTTTCCGATTACTTCTGACTTGGATTCCTTTCTCTTTTCATTAATGTGCAGCCTCGAGCTTTAAGGAAATAGTAGAATCAAAACGATATGTAATAATTGTTGCTTCTTTCTATAGTGATCATAAACTTATGACCATTGCCTGTGTTGGGAGGAGGGAAGATAATGTCACAGTGCAGATTGGTGGAATACATTTAGTGACCAAATCGAGATTGAGCTGATTTGTTCTTCAAGTAGAAATCTGCTTACAATGTTTCAATAGTGACACAAAAACCGCAAGATCTGCCTCCAGCCTACTTGAATAGAGTTTCTATGTATGCCAGCGATGCATTGGTGCTCTGATTATTTTGTGGGTCATTTTGTGGGTTATTTCCAACAGTGATCATATTTCAATGCACTCATTTTATCCCATATTAGGAACATAACGAGTACAACATGGTTCCCTTAAACCTGCACTAAGGTCACCTGTGCGGTAGAAAAAACCTTCTTTTCCATGTGAGTGTACGGCGCACAGGGACCAGTGTAGAGACTCCAATTCGACAGGTGGCCATGGTGCGTACCAACAGAGAAGTACTGACACATTGATAAAGGGCACACCTAAACACCTGTGTGATTAAGTAACCATGGTTACCTGACATGTAAACACCTGGACCCTCAGGTTACCTACTACCTCCTGCCCTACTCCTTCACCCCAGCCAACACTTGGTACCTGTTATTATCGCCTGAGCCTCAAGGTCTTCTTTTTGTTGGCCCAGGCACTGGGGTGCTGTCGACTCTCATCGTTTCTCAGATTTCACAAAGTAGAACCATCTTTCTTCTTCTCCCTCAGGTTGCTTAACCCTCTGCCTAGGTATATAGTGACCTCGACTTAATTATATTACGCACTATTTAATCACCGGGATTAAATTTGATTTGTTGGGAGCTGTAGTAAATCTTCGCATGCGATACTATGGTCAAGATGGCGCCAAGGCGTGGGCCCTCTTTAATGGAGGCATTGTGTCTGCATTGTGGGTGATTCAGCCGGCGGGAAACTGCTAGACCAAAAATGAAAATTGATCTCATGGATCTTTGCACCTGTTATATAAAAACGAGACTAGGATTTCAATTTATTTGACAGCCGCTTCATATATTAGATGACACCGACATGTCGTACTTAATAGCATAAAAGTATCATACGTTTTAGCCTAGGACCGGAATTGGGAAGCTAAGCAGCAGTTGTTACTGCTCTAATAGCCTAGTTTAGTCGAACATATAACATCTCAACCATGCAGTCTATGAGAATATGCAATGGCGATTTATGTGTTTCATGTTTAAAAACGACTGTACCTCCATTGACACTCTGATTGTTATCTCACCCCTGGTACAAGTTTAGTCATACGAATAGCATTAGAAAAAAATACTCAACGATCACCCTAGGAACGTGACAATACTACGCCATGGCCGTGGCATAGTGAATTTGAGATGACGTCATATGGATTACCTAAGTATATTCTAATTATTCTGAAATTATGATGATATTTAATGTCATAAAAAGGGGAGAGATATATCCAGAACCGCACTTGAATCGTAAAATACACAATACTCCACTTGTTTGGTTGTGCCATAACCGTCACTCGGCTTCGCCTCGATGACGATTGCGGCCCATCTAAACTCGTGGAATATTGTCCATTTATATGATTCTCGATGCAGTTCTATATAATTATTGGCCAAATATAATGAGACAAATTATATTGCGTCTGTTTTGGTCGATAGAGCTTCTTCAAACCCATTACATATCTCCTGATTTTAAGTTTCTCATTAAAGGGAAATTCAGTCTTTTTCCTGTATAACAGAGGAACTAGTTGGAGGAGTATATATATAGAACGTGTGATATGCTTCTACTCTCTGGATATTGAAATAAAAAGAAAGTATAGATAGATGTCTTCTGCCTTCTATCCAAACCACACACAGTCGATGTTTCTTATTTGTCAACATCCCGGCGTCGATTAGGTCAGGGGAAGAAGAGTCATTCGGTACATCGCAGCGTGCTGTCCTCTGATAGATTCATATTGTGACCTTTGGCCCAGGCTGAGACACAGCTCATATCTTGTTCCTTAAGTCGGTTATCCCCACGACCTACATGCAAATGTCATGTATGAAGATATTTTCTTCGGAGGCAACATAATTATTCTCTCGACGATACAAGACGTTCTACACGCAATGCGTTGGTAAATCGTAAATCTACTAACGACGTTGACCTAGAAAGTTGTAAATATAATGGATATGATTTTACCAGTACATGTACGACAAATAATCAATTATATCCTTATTTGAAACGCAATAAAACATCGGTTCTTGAAACTAGTAAAAACATTCCAACACTGAAAAATTTGAAGTGAACCAAAGGATTCTATACGTTATTCAATCTATTTCAGGAATAATGACTTGTACTCACCATTGGATAACCATGGACCGAGTTGTGAAGATATACATGTATGTAGCAATTTTTGGAATTAGATAGGTAATAAATCTAATTGGAATATCGGACGTTAAACTACCCAAACAAACAAAATTGGCAACTTGCGTTTTGCGATTCGGTTTTAACTGGATAGGCCTTCGTAGGCCGCTCAGAATACCTCACCCCCTCTGAGTTTTGCTTGACAGTGAGGATAACCAGTTTGGAATTGTTTCCTCAATACCATGGCAGAAGAAACAAGTACCATACTACCAACAATTATTTTCTTAAGAAGTAGCGGTGAGAAAAATATCTTCTATAGATAATTGAGACCACCCAGAGTAGTACAAATGTAGTTTGTTGGATTGCCTCTGCCACGTTAACTTATCATTTTCAGCGGTCTGTGACACACTATTGGCTTACTATTTGCCCGGAGGTAAGGTGAATATGCGTGAATCATGCACGAATACTGCGTGATTCTTCTGAGAGATTCTTGGTTAACAGATCCCAGGGTTCCGGAGTATAGTGGACTTCCCACAGTTAAACGTATTTTTTATCCGGTGGGCGCATTGCCCCACACAGTCAGAAGTTCAGCCGCGTTGATCTCACCACGACTGACTCTAAAGTCTACCGTCTCCAATTGCCTCCCAGAACGATGCCCTATCTCCAACCAGATACCTACCCACCTAACCCACCACAAACGAACAGATATATCTGTTCGGAGCTTGCGCGAAGCCACCCCTCCAAATTGCCTTCGGTACAGATGCTCCCTCCGGTCTGTGTTACCGGGGCATCTGTTGGAACGGAGGTGAGGTGTGGAGAGGCGGCAGGGCGTCTGACGGTGATGGGCGGTTAAAGTCTCCTGAGTTGCTCTTTGGGGACCATGAGGACAGTGAGCAGGTAGGCCATGTCACGTCGAGCAGCTCATTCTCCTACACGCTTGGGTGGAGTAGATGCTAACAGCTGGGCGCCCCAAACCGACAGGCTTCTGACACCAGCTGGAGCACGGAGCATTAGGCGGTCCCCTGTGAGGCTGGGGCCGGTGAAACTACACAGGTGATAAGGACAATCAGACTGCTTGGGATTCCACACATGATATGAAATGTGTTATCAGTAAGGTGTGTACTACAACTCTTCTCACCAAACGTATACGGTGGGAGATTGGATTAGGGTGGCTTCACTCATCAGTGATACACAGAGGCTTACGAAGGGGGATTAGATGCTGCCCGAAGGATGTCAGCCTGCTTCGGAATCCCAAATGAATCTCCTACAGTCAGCAGTGCTTATTTGTAGCAAAGAAACTAGTAAGGTACCAAGAATTATTACCCTACCATGATAGTGAGCAGCCGGAGCACTTGTATATCGAAATTCACATTAATTCAGTTGCTATATATACTATTGCTGACGCATTGGTGCAAGACAACATGGGACAACGTCATACAAGACAAATAAGGAAGAAGATTTATCAACAGGATTATAGATAGGAGAATAATGCACACTTCTCGCCTTGATACCACTATTTGACACAGAGAATGCTGGAATAGAAGCCACATATCGATATGATTTTATTTGTTTGAAGGACAGGGAGTGTGTATTACTATATAGACCCTCACGCTAGCTCCCTTCCTCTCCCACCAACCTTCCTATGTCCGCGAGTAGCCTCCCCCGTGACGACCATGAAGATAAGGTAATTGGGGGAGCTGTGCGTATCTTGGCAGTGCTTGGTCTCGGGGTCTTTGAAGCTTGCTACAGGAGTAAGACAGATTGAAGCACGTGCTGTGATTTTTGAAGCTTACCTGTACGTCATGTTTATCTCTCACCTGTCCGCATGATTTGTCACTCGACCGCTACATGGAGCCACCAGACGGATGGAAGGGATTAGGTATATCTCACTTCCTGGTTTAAATGAGGCGTTTATCTTTGCAGTAAGGATTCAGAAGAGATGTCATATGGATTGAGTGAGGACATTGTCGATCTTGCTAACTGCGGTAGTAAATATACTTGGATCATTCACTAAAAACCCCATTGTAATTCGGAAATAGTGCATATGTGTTACACCATCGGAATACCCGCTATAGTTGTTTAGTGTGGCTCACCAAACATAAATATGCTTAGATGTATCTTGGGACGCCAGGAATGTCCGGGATGTTCATCCTTGATCTAGATATCGCACAAGGATTTGATATCGGGTTCCACCACAACACACACAGACCTATTTTTTGGAGGGCTGTCAGATCGGAGCTGCGTAACAGGCACCAATCCAGCAACATTGTGCGTGTTGAGAGTAAACAACGATGTAGCAGGAACTCACACTGAGAAACAGTCACGAGAGTATTTCAAAGGGGGGGAAGATGGTATACATTACCATGTACACACATGGCTTTTTCAGTGTCCGATTCATTTGGAGCTCCTGTATTGATTGATATAACTCGATGGATTTGGATCTTGTTATTATTAACAACGAAGGTGTTTATTTTGATTTACCCAGGATGGTGCTTTGCCACCTGTGGAAGGATATTGGATCCCCTGAATGTTTCCAACACATGTGTTCGAAATGGTAAAGGAGAGTTTAGGACGATGCTAGATTGCCCAGGATTCTTTTGGAATCACTCCTCCTCAAGATTATTCTATCCGTGTTTTGCTGTTAGCACATCAGGATCTGATGTTTTTCTTACTCAAAAATAGATTTTTTGTAGTTATCTTTTTTTCAGAAGATGTCAACTGCATATAAGCAAACCATTTATCCTGTTCGTTCAGGATCCTAATCCTGTGTCATATGTCTTCATTGCGGCTACATGGTCAACAGTTGAGTCATATAAAGTGGGGAAATCTCCCGTTCTAAACAGAATAATCCGCCAAATGGCGTGAAACCACGGCACGGTGTGATGTGTGGTGTTTCCCAGAAATGATATCGACTATTGTACCAACCCTCCAAAGCCCCCATGCACCCCGCTACCCACCTGCAGGGTGGAATCCGTCTTATTTATTGAGCAATGCGGACTGATCCCATCCATTGGAGGTGTCTGTGCGGGGGGTTCTAGTGTTGGCACATGCCTGCTGCCTCCAGTCATTCCTACAGGCATGCACAGTCAGACATACGCCGTCTCTAGGGCTATACTGGATCGACCAATAATAAGCCCCGCTACGTTGTAATTAACGCCACCTACTGTGAAGTGGCGGAGAGATGAAGTTTCTGTTAGAGCTCTGCTGATGTCAAGGACTGCCTCAGTGCCATATTTCCACTACATTTCTGGTGTTATACACATCGGTATCTTTAGCTGCAGATAACTGAAAGGCCAAAATATCGGGCAAAATCAATACTACCAGAGATTGTAATCTGAGAGGAGACAAATGTTTAATGTTTGCATGACGATTTAGTATCCTAACAAGCTCTTCAATTCAACAAATCCAGATAAATCTTGTCAACAGTAGAAATATGCCCAATGTAACATTCCTATGTGTTTTGTCATTGCTGGAATTTTCTTATTTGGCTTTGAATACATAGTTTCCAACCTTTTTGTTTCTTATTGGCAGGAACGCTCAGTACGGTCATATTGTGATGTCAGTCAGTGTTATATTAATTTCATTTTATTATTGGAACTGGTCAGTCAAACTAATTCATTATGGGTTTTATCAGTAACGTGTATCCATTAACACTAAGGGTGTCATAATACATCAAGAACCGTACATATACGGGTAGAAAACGTTTTCCCGCAATGTTAGGAATCTGATTGAAATGTTGTTAGGCAGGTTTCATGTGCCCGCATTCGTGACAAGGCTGTGACAAAAAAAACCGGTATACACACTAACATGGACAGTCAGCGCCAAGTTTAAGGGTCATAGCTGACCTTTTGATATTGCAGGTAGTGGAAGGTCACAGTTAGGTGTATGTGCGTGTGCTTTGCTCCCTCAAGGCATTCTTATAAAGGTCAAACTGATTTGAAGGTCACTTGGCAATGACCAACCTACATTAGTAGGGCATCACGTGGAACTAATACTGACCACTGATTGGTCATTGTGGTCACAAGAACCATCACAGTGACACTTTCTGTTATTTAGCATCAAGATGTAGCATCGGATTGACGGGGACAGTCTCCCCAATGTCTCTCATTTCTATCATATGTTTAATGTTCGACGTTGTCCTTACTAAGAACAGAAGATCTAATCGGGAAAGTATACCTTCATTCATGTGAGTAGAAAGGATATTTTCCCAAAGACTAGTTCTGAGGAATGCCGAAAATGGTGCACACTTTAAGCCAACCAGGGGAGATGAACATACCCAGGAAAATCCACACGTCTTTGATAATGCAGAAGGCGTTATGCCACGTGTGTGGTATAGACTGTACCCTACCACACCCAGACCCCTGGCTGAGTCGCCCATACTATCGCCACGTGCACGTGTGTGTCGGACTACACGTGCGCAGACGTACCCGGATCACTCATCACCGAAACTCGTTACCAGTACGCCTACCGGTACTTTCGCCACCCAAGTCTGACCCTCTGAAAGCCAAGCCTACTTTAGGCACCCTCCAAGAACCCCCAACCTACAGTCGCACCCAGGGAACACGGCAACTGCCATTTCGACGTCCCCGGGTGAGCGATTATTTCGTGGTGGTTGGAGAACACAGGCTTACAGGGGGTACAGATTCTGTGGATCAGACCTCTTTAGGTGAACATGATGACCATGTGAATAATCCCAGGGCAGATAGAAACCTTGTTAACATGGATAACTATGAAGATGCTGTGGGTGATGAAGGGGCCTTTTCATCAGCTAGTAGGTGTACATGCAGTAGGGAGAAGCGAGCACTTCAGAGCCGCTACCATTCCATGCAGGTCGAGGTAGACCTGTTTCCCAGTTACCGCCTCCACAGCTTTTCTTACCTCCTGGAGGCGCGACCTTTTAGACCCCCGTCACAGCTTACCCTCACCAGGACCTCCAGAGCAACGCAAATGGTTTCCAATGAACGTGGTATACAGCGACAAACAACCAGAGTGCACACCAGGGTAAGTATCCCTATGTCAATCTCAAACGTCACTGTGATTCTGTGTAGCATGCAATATTTGTGTGATATTTTGAAACAAACATATATTTTATCTCACCCCTGGAATAAATGTCCATAGGCTTAACATTGGGAACTCGTTCTCCATGCCCCTACAAGTATTGAAGTCCGTTCTCCATGGTCTATATCCTGTGTGTTGTCCATTCTGACCAAAACTTGTTGGTTTCCTCTTTATTATCTATCTTTAGAAGTATGCATAATGTATACACCAGCTTTTAATCATTGAAAGCTATATAAACTATAAATTATCTCTATTTCAAAGTGATGATGAACGTTAATTTTTCGTGGTTTTAGATTGTCCTATTTAAAAACCAGCTATCACTGAATTGATACCAATCGAATTCTAGCAGTTTTATTTTCGCTGAGACATAAAGCAAAAATTTTGTTTTACGATGAGTTTACACAGTTTTGATGAGTGATTGCATATCACTTATACAGATACTGTTGCGGACATGTTGTACACAGACGCCGCCTAGTTTGAAATAAGCTAAAGATACTTATGCCTATCTAACGTATATGAGAATATATTGCCGGTGGGAGAATTGTTACAGCTCCATGACACGAATACTATTCTGACATGATTCCAAAATGTCTGCAGGGATTTGAGCTGTTTGCACTTGGCCGTTTTCCCGAAATTTTACTGACATTCTCAGAAGTACCTGCTAGTTCACTCGTTAAACACTTTAGGGTCGAGATAAAATTACTCTTATGTTCGAGGCATGCTGAATTATAATCATCTGGTGATCACTTTGTGATGATATGTTGCGTTGCTTTTCGTGTTTCTGGGTAGATATCCTTTTGTTTGTGTGATATTTCTGGATAGATGTTTTTGATATTTTTATAGTATCATTACGTGGAATTTCGCATATAATGCTCGCATTTCAAAGGCAATAGACAATGAGATGCATGTAGGAAACGTGCTTTACTAACTCATGACACCGTGCCTTCGGTGATAGCAGTGCAATAGACGAGGAGATAACATTTAATGTCTTGGCATTGCATGAAAGTTAAAAATAACATCATGCTGCAACTACTACTACTATGCCTCGCTCTGTGATTCTTAAGGTCCAAAAACGCCCCGCAATTTAGGGTTTTAAATGTTTCTTACATGCCAGAGAGATTAAATGCAATATCATCTACATTTCTCGGAAGGTTGTTTCTCCGACCATATGTCCTAAAGAACCCTAAAGAATATATTGATTTCAACTATTCAACACATTCTCACATATAGAGACACAGCCCACCATTGAGTCTGAGAAAATGTTAGTGCCTTCTTACGAAAAATGCATTTCAAAATTGACACTATTTTAGTTTAGAACTCTTCTTCATTTAAAATCACGTTCATCACTATCGCGCAACAGCAACCCCTAGCCACCCGAAACACCATTCTATACACAGCCCCCACTTTATACTGTGTACTATCACTCTACCCAGCACGCATCTCCAGCATGCAGCGACGGCACAGCCTCTGGCGCCAACAGTTTGGCTGGCGACTGCATATGTAAAGGTGGGGAGCGGTTAACGAGGCCCGTCACGCGAACCTCTCTGTCGTCATCAAGATACACCTTTACAGACAGCACATACAATGTCTCTCCTCGCGAGGCCTCCCAAGTGCAGGCAATGACGTCATCGGCACTGGGAACATCCCCGCTCAGTGCCAGCAAAACTGCGCCTTGCCTATAGGCCCGGGGGGAGTTGAAAATAGCTTATAAATACATTGAAATGTTGTGCGTGCAGAACGGATGACGTTGCTGAGAGTGTATGCTGGGGGTGGGGGCTATTTGACGGTAATGAGACAAATTGAGCTCAGTGGAACATCTTGATTTGTAAAGGTGCATTGATTCAAATATCTACTCTTCTACTATGATGTCTCAACATATTAATGGTGTAGATGGATTGCATTTGAAGATGAAAGATACGGTTCCAAGTAACGTCACACGAGCATGTTTATCAATATAGTATGAATGTAGAATTAACGAAGAGGTTATACTTTAATTTTGCTTATTATTCGTCGAAGTTCGTTAGTGCTTGCGTGGGGTCTCGATACCCATACATACCTCGTCTATCAGGCACATCTCATAGATTCCACTAGAGTACCATCCCAGCTCTTCCTAGAATATTGTACAGCACAAGATCGGCAACCCTGAATGAACGAGGCCCATGCCATTCTTTTCTATATGGTATTAATTGTCTCTACATCTATATAGCCTCAAATCCCACAAGGGACCTCTGGACGATCCCATACATTGTACCATGAAGGGATCATTAACCTTTTGCCTGCCGTTTGTGATCATTTACCCCTTCATACCCATGTGGTAAATGTGGTGAGCGCTGTCTGATAGAAACCCACCATCGCAAACCTTCCTGTTCGTGATATGCATAGCCTGATTGTTTCACAATAATTAGATCCAAGAAAATCGCATGGAAGCCACAGTTTATGCTTTGGGTTGAGGAGCTTAGAACCTTAGTGAACTACCTATACTCTATATTTGCTGCATGTTGCTGCTCTGAATCAGGTCTAAATCTTTACCTTTTCTACTTCCAGGTTACGTGATATATAGCGCATGCGTGACTCACAGCGAGGCTTGGTGGAGGAGAGATGCATTGTGGGATATTATCATGTATTTACAATGCTAAGGGGTTACAGTGGTGAGCACTTAGTCACGCAATATATGTGTCGCATGTATAAGGGCTAAATCTACAGATACCTGTATCAAAGTATTTAGATTATTTTGTATATCCATTGTCTAAATATGAAGTGTGGGTGGTAGGGCCGCAATGTGTTCCTCAATAAAGAATCCTGTATTTGGTTATGTCTTAAGATCATTAATTAGTTAATGAACTGATGTCAATGACGTCATAAAGCTACCACCGTCATAGTGACGTGCGGAAATCAATAATGACTTGCATAATCGAGATCACACGTTATAAACTAAGATATTCTCGAGGTGGTCCGAAGAGAATCACGTCTATAGTATTTGTCTTCTCTTATATCGTAAATCTCTCAATATTTCATTTCATAGGAAATTGTACATCCTAACTGTATCCCACTTTAAATTGTTTCATGCTCTCGTGAAAGACGATTTTGAGACGGTAGATGGCACCATGAACATCATTACTCGTCCAAGTAAACGGGTGGTTGGTTCGACTTTTTAAAATCAGTCTAAAAGATGATTTCATTTTCAGACTTGTTTAATTTGTTCTTGAATTTTTTAGTGAGGGGGGGGTGTCTTTATTTCAAGACCTAGGGCATCATATGCATGCAAATAATGCCAATATTATTTCAGACGAAATTTCCTAGAAAAACGCATGTTGGCAGAAGGATTTTCGTCACAATGCTTTAAAGATGTAACTGTCAGGGAATGAAAGATAGAGGAGGCCATATTTTGAATAGGGTTTGCTTTGATGGTATGTTTAAATAACACCCTTCTTTCGATGCGTTGGAGATATACATCCATACTTCCCCTTAATTTCATTTCGCAAGAAAGAGGAGACCTTTTTAATTGAAATCCAATAGATGCCGGTCTTATACGTATGTCTTCCTCTACAACATCCTGGGACTATTCAGGAAGCGTCCGCCATACACTCTCCACATCTCGGAGATACCATGTACATGTGTCATATACTATGCCAATAATCAAGAGAACCTACTGCATGTAGTATAGTCATCATAACATCAAATGAATTCAACACGTTGGCAGTGCATTCTATAAACGATGAACTGGTATTACCAGGGTTCGTACAGAGCCTGGAAAACCTGGAAAAGCCTGGAATTATGCTTTTGGGTTGTCAGGCCTGGAAAAGCCTGGAATTCTCACAGAGAGCCTGGAGAAACCTGGATGAGCCTTAGTCTATGAAATTCTGGACATTATTGACTTTCCTTAACTACGGTACCTAACTGCCATTGAATTTTCAGTAACTTGGATTAGATACTTCCAAAAATCCTTTTATCTAATGTTATAGCTGTTTTGATTATTCATCTTCATATTTGTTTCACTAGCAAGATGGTATTGATTAACATTGTTATGTGCCTGGAAAAGAAATATTTGAGCCTGGAAAAAGCCTAGAATTCTATTGGACTGTCTATGTACGAACCCTGTATTAAACTTTTGATGAAAGGATTGGACATATTTCACGGAGACAAATGTAGATCAGTGATTGAGGATGGAGAGGTATACTCATCGTCCTCATGTATGGTCTGCCTCCACCATGAGTGTCAGACTGAAAAAAAACCATCTTACCGCACAGTCACGATTGCGCATTGAATATCATTAAGCCCACAGGAGACTCACTGTATGAAAAGGCAATGTGCTAGGCTTTAACTTAAAATAGGTCAGCTAGTTTCAATCGCTCTCTTGTTTTGTATCCCTTCTTATTCTATAAGGAAGAGATGCATCTGATTCAATCATATGACTGCCAGACATTTACACGTTGAAGGTCTTTTTTCGGATGACTTTGCTAACAATATTTATTTATGCATCTTCGGACTATCTTACAAAAATGGTCCTTGGCGTGAAGTGTTGATACACTTATGTAACGAGAAGAGTCTATTTCATGTTCCAAGACTTGCTAAATTAGCATTAATGCAATGTCAATCCATGATAACCTACAGCTGATGGTGAACAATAGCCCAGAGGGATATACTCACTCCTTCTGGCAACAACAGTGGCCGTTTTACGAGGGTCTACTTCACATCAGGTTAGAGTCACTCCCTTTATCCCTAGGCCAATCCCATGGTAAAATGCATAAATCTGTCATTGTCAACACTAAGTCTTATTGATGGTGAGAGTCCACAGTTCACTCTCCAAAGCGTTCCTATACCAGTCCCCAATATGCCAGCTGTGGAGGAAAGGAGTCTGCATGGAGAGTGCTGCGATGAGCGGCTGTTGGTTCCATTTGTTGAGAGACGTGACTTATAGGTTGTCAGGTTACTATGGCGACTTGGATCGCAGATTCAAGATCGTCGCCACACAATGGCAGAGATTTATTGGTTAAACTTCCCATAGTAATAAGAAAACAAGCGAAACTTAACCGAAGAAAACAACATCAATACCAAATCTTTTGTGTTTAACTACTCTCAATTCAGGATCAACTGTGACCTTTAAACTGAAATCTATTAAGTTTAAGAGTCAATATTATGAACCTGTCTTTACTTTAGATTTGATAGTGTAGTTTAAAGGACAATATTTCACTGATGTGGACGTCCAACCTTTGGAGCTGGGCCGCCAGCTGTCCTTATCTGGGATGGGGGCCATGAGAGGTGGTCTTAGAACTATCTTTCGTTCGCGTGGTTGAGGGAGATGGTACAGAGTGTCATAGGAGCTCTCCACCAGTGTTACTATCGTTTGTACAGATAGTAATCTAAATGAATGGCTCCAAGACTTCTGCCTGTTACAAGCTTTATTACTGATGTTATTGCAATGATCGCTAGCTGCAGACAGACTGGCAATACAACTAGATGTTGCCTATAGCCTGGCTCTGTGGTAACCACATGGGGGTGACCAAGTTGATTGTAACCAAAGGGTGCCTCCAGCAGAGTGTTATGCAGAGCCAGCATATTTAGTTAGGCCAAGGGAAGTGCATGTATGTTTTACAAATAGAGAAATTGGAACATGACACTAGTATATTTCCTCAATGCAGTTGGCAGTGTATTGAGGACCTGCAGCATGAATGCTCCAGCGTTTATTCAATTAATGCTGAGATTACCAACAATTAACACCCCCCCCCCCCCTCCAAGAAAAATAAATTTTTAGAATGAATCCACCTCGTATCAGAATAAGCATGGCATTGTATACATTTTGTAATTTACAAGAGGCAGGAATGTTTTCAGAATCTCAATTATATATAATAGCAGGTTCAGGTGTGTTGTTGGGAAATTGAGTATTGCATAGGAGTGAAGATATGGTTACAGAAGAAGCAGAATAATTGAAACAAATATGTTGACTAGGGGAATATCATTAGATAATAGAGATATATATGCGGATCCACTCTGATTTGCCAATGCTTCTTCATCTTATTGTCTGTCGTGGTTCATATAAACCCAGAAATAAACAGAATTATAATTCCTCATGAACTTCAGTTTTTAGCACAATATGTTGTGTTTCTTTCAGCTTTTCTTTTGGAAATGATCTCCTAGTGCGAGGCATTGTATAGCTGGGAGTCTTTTGGTTTCTTAATTTCATCTTTTGAAACTACGAATTCTTTCTCCTCTTTCAAAGATATTGTTGTTATCAAACGTCCACCATTTCCTAAGGTTAAATTTTTTTTCATTCAATCCAAAACATGAATTACATATCATATTCGCCTATTGAGGTTCTTCTATACAATAGTCTTGACAAAGACAAAATAGCGAAAGCAACGAGACAAATAAAGATCACAATGACAAAAACAAACGTTTGTCAACATAACAACATATAACTTGATGCAAAAGCAGTAACCTACAGCGGAATTCTTTCAGACATGTAGTAAGTGCCTCCTTTGGTATAGTGGTCTTATTTTGCGGCTTGTCTTCACCCCTTCGCAGGTATTTGTAGAAGTCGCCTCATCTTGTCCTTCGATGAGGTTATTTTGCTTCGGCCCAATGCTGAACTATTGTCTCGTCTTTCTGGATTGCCAGCAGTATTCATGACTAATTTAATTCCAATATTGGCAAAATACAAATAGATTATATTGCAAACCACTTTTAAATCACTATTATTCGGTAAGGCAGAGTTTGTCGATTTATTCTTATTTTTCTCATTAGGTTGTTCTCCAAAATGTTTTTACTAAGGTATCTTGATTTTGCTAACATTATCAGATAATCATCACCACACTTCTTCATTTCAAAAATAGAACTAAGTATTTTTTTCTTCTTTTTCAATCATGAGAGCTATCTCTCTTGGTAGAAGTTCACCATTTTCTAATTATAAACATCATTATTCTCAGTTTCTAAATGGTCAATAGTTTTCCAAATCACAATTGTTACAAATAATAGTGAGAAAATATTGATTCGATTCCTCGATCAGTAGTATTTTGATAGACCTATTTATATATGTATACAGTATACAATACTTAATTTTCCTTTTCGGTAAACGTGTACTTGTCTCTGGTTTCAAATCTTACTGCATGAATTATAACGTGATCTGACAGGTAGTTGTTCACATTTCCTAATTTCAACAAATACTTACAGTTTACAAGTGTAGAAGATGTATTTCACTTCGTCCACCATGGTATAGATATGTATGCGAGGTTTTGATAAGTATTGAACGAAATAGTATGCTATGATCGCTTTTCAATCCGCCTTGTGATGCTGTGACATTCTTTATGTAACCTCATTTCGAGAACCCTGTGTATAACCCTCAACCATCTGGCGATGGTAGATAATATTTTCCACGGGTGAATTATCTTATCATATCATTATTAGGCAGTGGTTATCATGTTAGAAGCATAGACTCAAACCCGATGAGATGTGACTTTTTTTGTATTAAGTCTGCATAAAAATCACAGGTTTTATTCTTGTGTTTGATCAGAAACCGAGCACCACCTGCTTTGTATTAAAGTTGTTAGGGGACTAAGCGCAGCGTCGATAAGATTCCACAGTAGCTAGCAACCCCATTAGCCATGTTGACTTGTGTTAAACACATAAGGTCGCCGTGATTAATAGATCTGACACAGCAGTCATCAAGAGAACTACGACCCTGGCTGCGTAGTGATTGGTAGACCTGCCCCATCCCAGCGCCCTCAGCGGTAACCGCGGTAACCAGAAGCTCTCTCCACATCCGCAGCTTCACTGAACCAATCAGATCACCTCCATGTCGATACCTGTATATCATCCAATCAGGAGCGCCGTCTCATGACGGGTGTGCGATAAGGGGAGTAGATAAGGATTTGTTGATGGGGATTAGTTCGGGGATAGAGAGGTTAAAAATCAGGTGTTGAGATTTCCATGGAGGGCATCATCTGAGGGATTTCGGTGAGCGGCATAATCTGGAATATTAACAAGGTCCTAATCTGGCAAATCCCAGACTAAGAAATGATCGAGATGATAACAGTCAAAGTCCGTTTGTGAATCCTTTTATGCTGGCAGACGACAATTGAGATGAAAGACGTCATGATACATCCCAGTGTGTTTACCAATAACCGATAGCAAGTCTGAGGTATCTTCTGATTCTTTTAATGATCAAAAGAAATGAGTAAATACATCATACATTAGTCGAAGAATAGGTCTTCTTGACAAGTGAACGCTTACTGCTGGATAAAGTCAGTCGAAAATAATATCGAAACGTTTACCTCACATTATCGTAATGGTTATGGGGTAAACTAACTGGAGGAAGACACAGAAGGCCAACATTCCAGTATCTCATTATTTTGCATATCAGAATGCTAGTTTTATTAAAGCCCAATTTTTCTCTACAGTGACCATGTCACGCACTTCATATCGATGGACCATTATAAGCGGCACACTAATAAAGAAATTGATTTCTACAAGAGTGTCCCAGCGTCGTTCCGTACCACAGACTCGTGTCAGGCCACAGCCGCACGGACCCCGCCAGGGGGCGAGCGATGAGTGGCAGGCCGGCCGGTCAGTTTGTATCACAGATAAGGATACAACCACTAACATTTTTCCGGCATGTTCGTAAACCTCCCCGCTGTCCTCTCAGCTGGCATATGATAGGCTGGGGAGTAATACATTATTAAAGTACTCTATTTTTACTGATGTCTCTGGTCAAAACCGAAAGCGTTGAAGAATGAAATACATATGTCTAATTAGCATTTTAACAAGGTCCTTATTGTCTGAAAAAATGTCAATATATCAGAACGCCTTTCTACTGCCCGTAGCTGTTAAATTTCGGTCGAATATATAATTCCTCTTTCCGTTGTGACAAAAAATGAACATACACCAAGGAGTATTCTTTGATTTTCTAAAAATGATCAAGAAAGAAATCATGTTTATACTATTTCCACGTACGTGGTTGTTGTGTTCTATCAGCAGTGATATCTTCGAAGATAACTGTACTCCATTTTATCCACTGGAATAAGCCTGTCAACGTATTCTTTAGCTTTGGATCACTGAGTGAATGAGGGACCTGGTTACGTATTCTTTAGCTTTGGATCACTGAGTGTATGGGGGTAATACGTGTATAATACCCGTGTAAATTATTAACATACATGCATATCACCTCACCAATACTTTAGATATACACTAGACAACACAGGATCGCCGAAACTGGATACACAAAAACAATTGACAGGCCTAGATATCATATGCTTATCTTTTTCCAAGTTAAATCCAAGACAATTATCAACTCCGAAGTTCAGACAATCCAGACTCGTTGATACAATGCCCTTGATTGTTCCAGCAGTCTAACCTGTCAAAAAACAACACTGCTGCAATCACACCTACCGTTCACACTCTAGGTGTGATTGCTGTGTGTCTCCATGGGCAGTAGGCCGGACTCGGCCGTGTTTTTCCAAGTGACGGTCTAAGTAAAGAACTCACTGGTAGGTGCTGTTGAATGGGAACACCTATATCCCAGAGACGATACTGAGTATTTCCGAACACCCCCTAGTTGCCACCAAGAAGCCCCAAGCGGGAACTTCCCCAGGCCTTCACCGTCGCCTGACCTCACCCCCTCCCACCCCCTCCCACCCCCTCCCACCAGCACACACCTGTAATGACTGACCACAGGTAACGGGTTGGTGGCAGGTGACATAGCGCACGCTGATCCGATCACTCCCACGCCAGGCATAACCTGGAGGAGCCCGAAGGTGTCAATTTGGATCATTACAATCACGTCCCCTTTGGAACGCTGTGCGAGACATGCACCCTAAAGGTTAACCATTTATATTGGATCTCAGCTTCACGGACTATTAGAATAGGACAATTCTAAGACTTCAATTCCTAAAGGTAGGATCCTGTGGAATATTTTGTTATATCTTCTACTTAATTATTTGTGTTGAACGTTTTAAATTACGGAGGAAATGTCATCATTTATTAACCGTCTCTTCTGGATGAATATAACAGTGAACACTTCATGATGTTGTATATTTTCTGAATGGCTATATCTCATCAGGATAAGTGTGTAATAAATAGATCAACAACCAGTGACAGAAGTCACGATTATGGTATTAGCAATGGCACGATCAGAAGTCGGTCAAACATGGTATCGAATGCGGACTGCGTAATCCAGCAGAAATTGTCGCCCTTTTAATGATGTTGTATATGGAATGTTATTTCACATAGGTTTTTTTCATAGCATTAGCGGTATCGGATACCTGCGTCAGTTTAGTATAGATTTAGGACCTGCCCTGACAAAATGGATCACCGAAACAATACGCCTATGTTCTTGAATTGAAGAATCAAAGTACCTCACACAACTTATTATGTTTCATAATACGAATACATTCATCCTAGATGAAACAATTTCGAATACAACGCATTGTGCTGAATGGTCCACAGAAACGGTTTATGATTACACAGCTATCACCACTTTAATATACACTTATACACAATATTAACTGGTTTCAGATACAAGCGCCCGTAATCTTCGTTGATTGGACGCGTAATGCGCTCGGATATTACATAGAGTCTAGTCCGAGGAGACTACGGCCGCTTTTATCTGAAAACAGGTTATATTATATCCATTATTCAGCAGTGCAAATTTATATCATCCAAGAAAAGACAAGATGACCGCTGATCTTCTCGCGAACTATTTAGTTCACAAGGCACGTTTTTCCGTAATCTAAGATCTGTTTATGGCGGAGATTATGAGTACCGGTAATCTCCACCCAGTGAATTACAATTCAATTGAAGTCCCATTATGTTTAGTATGGAGACTCCGTAATTGGTGGATAATGGATGCATTTATCTATCGCAACTAATCCTAAACGAACAAGATTGTAGGAAGTGATTTTCACATTGAAAAGGTAAATGATTTCATTATCAGAGGTCTCCGGATCCTAGCCGAGGAACGGATCGTGACCTTTCTTTGTTTTTTAAATACTTCAAACGTTTGTGTATTGATAAGGCTTGTAGACTGATAAAGCCTAGAAGATATCGACACCACTGATCAACAACCATGGAATTATGCCTGATCAGTTTGGCAGATCTGCCTGATTCTGGCGTCGCCGTATACTCTGTAGTCCCCATTTCGGGAAACCCCGATGATGATCGGTCATCAGGAATACTTCCTTTGTTCGAAATGACCAACAACAATATGGTTGCTGGACTTTCTACACCAGTTGTAGCAGACCTTTTGTGTGGCATTGCGTCGGTGTAGGCAACGCCACATATAGGTTATTGGCAATATGGATATTGCATACATCTCACACCATACTTCTATCACTATCATGTATAGTAGAAACTCCGAAATTAAGACTGGTTTAGATTGAGCCTTTTCATTTTTAATGTAAGTTTTTTATTGTAAAAGTATTGAGGGTTATATTGCGCAGTCTGCGTGCCGAACGAGGGTTGCGTCCTACGATATTAATGTTGCCGTCTCCTTGAGATAATTGATTTGAATCGGTACAAAATTGTCAACGTCTGTTAGCTTTAAAGGCATGCAGAAGTTATTAGTCAACACAGTTAATACAATGCATGCATCAGGTCCATGCGTGGTCCTGGAAATTGATATCAGTTCTCAATCCTTTACCTGGGAACACCTTTTATGTATTGGAAATTGCTTTCATGTATCTGAAATTCTTTTGGTATCGCATGTTTCATGTAATTGCATACGTGTATTACTTGTGAAATGCGACAACATGGAATTGATTTTATCCGCTCTCTTATGTCATCAAATTTTTCCAATCCAATGTTGTCACTTTTTTCCATTAACGTATGCATAACATTAAAAGAAGCGGTCATTAATATCTAAATGACGCACCGAGTACAAAAAACACTTATTGTGGCGTTAACTTCCGAGTTTCGATCTAATGATTTTATGATGGTTGGATTTTCTTACTCGCTGCTTCGGTTCTCTTTCCTGCGTCATATTTTACATGTATCCTGTGCTCACCATTATTACTTATCTGGAGCCGCTTCCCTGTGTGATGTACCAGCAAACTTTTTCTAGCTGCAACTCTAGATGGCGCCACAGCATACATGTATACTTTAACATCAGTTGAGACACCCAGAGGCTTAATTCTCGCTTAAAGTATCATCGTCATATCAAACTGATACAAGTGTATTTCTACAGATGTGTACCCAATAGTTCAGTTTGATTTTGATAAGGACATTCGGAATTGTACATGCATTTTTTATGTTTAATTCGTGGCTCCATTTCGCTAACAATTTAGTATTCTTTCCCAGGACTTTTTTAGCACATCTAAGATATTCAGTGTTTGCCTTCGTCCCAGTAGTACGTTTATCCAATAACTGACACGTCTAATAACACTTATCACCGGCGTTAGATAAGCATCCCAATAGACACTCATTACTTGCATCACATCATGTATCGCATACTTTTTTAAATATGATAACAACTGGAGCATTCGAACGTTACACACTATGCCACGACTCCACCGTAACCCTTTCTAGGGGATTGGTGAAATATAGTGTTGTGGATACACAGTAATACATTGGCAGGACTAGCTATTGCATGCTTTATCTTTTTCCATATTCAAACCAAGATAATCATCAACTATAAAGTTTAGAAAGCTCAGACCCGTTGATACCCTTGTTTGTTCCAGCAATTTAATCTGTCAAAAAGCAACACTCCTGCAATCACACCCACCGTTCACACTTTAGGTGTGATTGCTATATGTCTCTATATGAATACCGCTGGATTCGCGGTGTTTGTCCAAGCGGCCGCGTAACTAGACAGTGGGCTGTTAGGCGGCGCTGAACGGTAACACCTTTACGGTACAGTCCTTCATCGTGGAAACCAGAAAAAAATCAAATACATATTGTTGTATCAGGATACTTATCTATTTTGCATTGCGTCATATGATGATACACAAGAGGGGTCAGGTTAGTTATAGGACTGATGAGCACTCATCCTGCTGTATTGCCTTCCTCTTATTTAATGCTGAAGGAGGTGATTATGTTTTAGTATATTATCTCGATCAGTGTTGAGAAACAGCACCCACGGTGTTTTATCTATTTAAATGCTGACCATATATACATGACGACTGGGGTTATGTTTTGAGTATAATTTCCCAAAATTGCGAGTTGGTTAACAGAGGATACACGGTTAAGCAGTCATTGTAAAGACATACTTTGTTTTCCTGTTCTAGCTGCAGCAGTTGGTCGTGGCGGGGGAGCTGCCCTGCTCACGGGAGGAAGCGGCCACACTGGCCGGCATTCAGCTACACCTGGACGAGACGTGGCCGGAGGAGGAGGCGGAGAGCGGCCACACGGACGACGACCAGGAGCTCGAGAAGGACACCCTGCTCAAGGTTTGTACACTTTCCTTTCTGTCAACCCTGTCCTGGCAGGCAATGCCACATGGCATTCACGTCGGCATGGGAAGACAGTGCTGTGATTTGTTCCTTTGCATTTTCGGAGAATTATCACAGAATTGTAAAAATGACAGTACTTATTAGGCTGGGTGCTGTCTGTAATTATGTAAGATATCAGAAAGTTCAGATAAAAATTCTTGAATTGCTGGTTTTAAATCTGAAAATATTTAGATAACAAAATTCTTGAATTGCTGGTTTTAAATCTGAAAATATTTAGATAACAAAGACCACAGAGGCCGGCTGGTTCATTCTCAGTTAAGTCTTGCAATTACAGAGTGTAAAAAACAAAAAAATGAAGTTACTCCTTTGCATATGGTACCAATATTTCCAGAAACTACAACTCTTTTGTGGTCTTTCTGTAAAAAAATTAGAACGTCAAGTCTTATGATTAAATTTTTATCGTATTTTAGATAAGGTATCCATTATTTGAACTTTTTCACATTTTCAGCCTCTGAGATCTGGAAATTGTTGTTTAGTAGTACAACTTATGAGAAAAAGGGTTGTTTTCTTCATGATGTCTTTAGTGTCTGGCAACTCAATATAACCAGATAAGTTTTTGGATTGCTCCTTGTTAAACTAAATCAAATGAAGGTTAATACTACATATAACATTTTTGTAAATTTTGGTTTCCATGGCAACATCATAATTTCTTTAAAAAACCCATAAAATTGGTATTTTGGGGATAACTTTGTTGCTTTTGTTATTTTCCATTCACATTTTGGCATGATTAAAGGTATTTGTGAGGCACAGCTATTATAACTAAAATTATCGTAAAATAGAATGTTTCTGTGTTGCCATGGCAACCAAATATGTATTTTTTTCAAATAGTCCCCTGGCCATATTTATTTTAGTTTGAGGGGAGGTGGGGGGGGGGGGTGGGGGGGGGGGGAAGGGTATTCCATAGGGGCACCTTTTCTGGTAGGAGAGTGGAATAATTATTGTCAGTATTTCCATGGATGGTCAACATTCTTAAGGGGGAGAGGGCACCATCTTTTGGCATTTCCATCAGGGACCCAACTTTTTTTAGGAGGGGCGGGATTGCAGATTTTTGTTGGGGGGGGGGGGGAGGAGAAGGGGCAACTTTCTTGTTCCATGGGGAGAGCCAACTTCTTTTTTATTGGGGGGGGGGGGAGGGGGGTGAGCATTTCTTTTTGGGAGCAGAATTTTTTCCGGAGGGGGTAGGGGGGAGAGAGAGTGCAGTTTTGGGTATTTCCAAAAAGGGACAATTTATAAGGGGTATTCCATAGGATCAGCCTTTTGTTGTTGGTGGTGGTGGTGGAGGGGCTGGTTGTGGTGGCAAGGGTTGTCAGTATTGCCATGGAGGATCACCTTTTTAGGGTGAGGGCCAACTCTCTTTTACTTTTTTTTTTTTTTTTTTTTTTTGGGGGGGGGGCAGTCCAGGGGGTGGGGGACCTTCTCTCAGTATTTCCGAGCAGGGCAAACTTTGGGATTGGGGGCATTTCCTGAGGGGGCACCTTTTTTGGTGGGTAGTTGGGCAGATTTTGTCAGTATTTCCATGAAGGGGGAACATTCATTTATATTTGTTTAGGGGGGCTTTCTTATTTCACTATTCTCACTGATATTTGTATGGGGTGGGGCAACTTTTCTCCTTTTTATTGGGGGGGGGGGTAGGGGGTGGATTTTTCCATAGCAGCCAAACTTTTTTCTTTTACACTAATTCATATAGGCCTACCAAGGGCTCTGCTCCGGGATCATATTTCCTTTTTTTTTTTTTTTTTTAAATCACTATTTATTCTGTAAACCAGAGGGGGGGGGACTTTTTGTCAATGTTTCCAGTTGTTGAGGGGGACTCCACTATACTAATTCCTATAATAATTGGGAAGGGATTGCATATAGCATCGTATCTCCTGAAGTACGGTATGTTAAGTTAGTTCTCGCCCTGAAAGATTAGAGCAAGACTATGTGGCGTAGTGGA
This sequence comes from Alentia gelatinosa, assembly GCA_950022655.1. Taxonomy (NCBI): domain Eukaryota; kingdom Metazoa; phylum Annelida; class Polychaeta; order Phyllodocida; family Polynoidae; genus Alentia; species Alentia gelatinosa. The sequence goes on from OX465582.1 coordinate 44,431,300, forward strand.
TTGACCCTCTTCACACTGGCGCCATCTTGTAATGGCCGCCTATGTACGTCAATCGAAAACGAGGCGAGCCCTCTTCACTCAGTCCTGAATATTGATAATAATACTATTGCTTCTCTAACTTGAAAGATGGAAATCGCTCTCACGTCTTAACTAATCGGCCGATTTGTATAAACAATACATTGTTAGAAAGCTGAGACTTGGGCCTATCTGCTGGTGTATATATATGATATACCTGTGTTATGGCTAACATTTCCTGTCATAGATTGAACATTGGAATTGTTTTAGGTAAAAATTACCAAAACATGTAACCTTCCTGTTTTCAGAGATTTATTGAAAAATCTACCGCGATGACCTAGAGAAATAACTATCCTATTTTATTAGGTATTTCATGACATGATACCTATATTGCCAGGCTGTGATAATTATTTCCTGAGATAATGGTGCATTATCATAGATGACAAGGAGTCAAAAAGAGCACTAGAAAAAAATATATTTTCAGATATTATTACATTTTAGATACTGGCTTTGATACAAAGTTGTCAAAGGTTGCTGTATTTTATAAGTGCAATAATTATTCCCCAGTATATCTTATTTTTTAATTATCCTACTGTAAAAGGTTTATTATTGTGTCAGACTTAAAACATTATCAAGTATTGTGATAAATTCCCAAATTTCCTGACAATTAACTGGTGCATTATTAGCTCAGGAAATATCTATTACAACTTGGTAATATTGGTATCATTTTAATCGTCTTGAAATGCCTAAGAAGGTAGGATGTTTATTTCTATAGGTCATCGTGATAGATTTTTCATTAAATCACTTTGAAAGCAGGAAGATAACAGGTTTGTGGGTTTTTTTTACCCAAACAATGTCGAGGTTCAAGATATGACAGGAAATCATAACCATAACACAGGTATATCATATATTTACCAACAGATAGGTCTATGTCCCAGCTTTCTAAAAATGTTCTAATTGTAAAAATCGGCCATTTATTTACGACAGAAGAGTAATTATTTGCAATTTGCCCAAAATGCAATATCAGAAGATCATGATTTTAATACTCTTATGGTCACTTGTCATCTGTGTTAATAGTCCAGTATCTCAGGAAATATCTATCATAACCTGCTAATATTGGTATCATTTTAATCGTCTTGAAATGCTAAAGAAGGTAGGGTTGTTATTTCTATGGGTCATCGCGATAGATTTTTCATTAAACCACTGTGAAAAACAGGAAGGTAAAGTGTTTGCATTTTTTTTACCAAAATAATCTGGATGTTCAATGTACGACTGGAAATCTTAGCCAAAACACAGGTATATGATATTAGGCCAACAAATAGGCCCAGGTTTTAGCTTTCTAACAATATTCTGTTTATAAAAATCGGCCTGTTATTCACGACATAACAACGATTTACACTTCTACAGTTACTCTGTGCTTATGGGACTGAAGCCATGCTGCTGATACAGGTGAGGGCTCGCCTCGTTTTCATATGCAAGCATGTTGCTGGTTCTCTGCAAGCAGGGCCTAGTTACATGCAACCAGCGCGACCCGATCGCAGCGCCACGCTTATGTGCAAGTGGTGAATAAGATGATTGCCTCAAAGTTGGACGGCATGGGTTCGAATCCCTACAGTGATGTTTCTACATTTTATGAAATATTTTTTTTTACCTTTCATTACCTATCATTTCAGATTATACTTTAAGATTACATGTCTACTGATTTTTACATCTTAAATATTTATATGTATATAATACGCATCGATTGATGTGTTTCATGATACAAGTGACATTGTTTAGTAGCCTGCATCTCATTATGATTTTCAGTCTCACGATCGCGGGAGAATGCATAACGGAAAACGGCAAATAAGTGTATGTTGTATTTAGATAATTAGGATATAAACTGCAGGACTGTTTTCCACGTGTCTTTAGCTTCATCCTAGTTTTTATTTGGAGTTTCTACGTTAATTTTTCACCGAATTATAAATTAAAACGTAAATCGTATTTATGCTAGATCTCTATTCATCTATGATGGCGCCATCTAGTGTTTCATAGTAGTAACTAACATCTTGGAGGTGTAAAAAGTCTCGGAGGTGTAGATCTCGGAGGTGTAATTCTGTCTTTATAGCTTTCTAGAGATTTGAAAATGTAGATTATAGTAAAAGTTTATATGTCATTATTCTGCATTTTAATGGAGCTTTCTTGTGGTGTGTTTTTATTTTTGAGAATTTAATCATATCTTTGATTTTGAGGCCATCTCGGAGGTTAGTCCTTAAATAATCTACCAAAAACTGAAACTTCAATTGCTCATCATTGAAAGCACAGTCGACATAGAACCTTAAATTAAAAAGTTTCAGATACAGATTTTTTACTGCTTTAATTTCATATATACTAAAGGCTACTTCAATAAGTTAATAAATCTATATCCAGCCTTATAGGGCAATATCTCGGAGGTTAGTCAAAACTGTGGACATTCATATGTAGACTGAAAATTATGTATTCTTTTTAAAAATAATATAAAAATATATATCTTTATCAAATAGGGATGTCATTTTAGGGTTAGGATATGATTGTGTATCCATCTCGTAGATATTTTTCAAAAATATCTGCCAATGAACATAAAAAATGTGATAAAAGACATTTCATGTTCCAGGGGTATGCAATCTTCTACATATAAACAAAATATGTGATATGCCATGAAGAGGGGCATGTGATGTATGGAAAAAATGTCAAAAATGCCAGGAATCATATACAAAAGATAATAACTGAAAGAAAATATTTCAAAAATACTTAATACAAATCTAGTTCCAAAGACAAGGTTTGCCTCTATTTGCAAGACTTAACAGAGAATACACCGGCTATACAAAAGTTACAATTGTTTATGCTGCTAGTCGTAGTACATATGTATGGGAATGATATATATGTGGCTCTTGAAGAGTTAAAGACATATCATTCTGGAGGTTTCAAGTTAGTAACAGATATGGATATTATTTTGACTCGTGTATAGAAAAAAAATTTGATATGTAAAATATCCAATGATATGTTCATACTCCACTTTACTGATTACTACAATAGGTAGACTCTAGATAGACCCTCCTGTTTTTCATGTGTGGCCAAATTCATTCACGTCATATTGCTGGCCTTTCGCAAGTATTGAGACCTCCACGAGAGGGCGCCACCGATTGTGAAGCACAGGTTTTAGACATGTCTAAATTGTAGTTCCAACACCACTACTAGAGACAAATCAATTTTGCCTATTGAGTTCTGAAAGTGTCTGGATTTCCTCTAAAAAGCATCATAAGAAGAACACAGAGTTGATTACTACAGAGTAAAGTTTGTTTTATCCGATAAAGTGTTCACATTGTCCAGAAGGGGCTTGGGGCAAGATCGGGACTTTCTATAGGCAAAAGGTGCAAGGGTATTCCATCTAGGGTGGGGAAGATATGCTGGAATCACTCTACCAACAATAGATAAGGCTAGATAATTCATATTGCATGTACATATGTGTATATCGTGTTTTCTTTGTGTCTAATGGTATAGCTCTTCTAAAGGAAACAAGTAATGATCTTTAATTTGGTCGAGATTCGTTGTTAGGAAAGATGCCTTTGCTAATGTCATAATAACATAATTTATAAGATTAATGAATAAAAGATCGAGGAGTCATTGGACAGTCAAATAATTTTCTTTGATTGAATGAGATGTGTCGTGCTAATAGCAAATATGACTCATTCTCCCGCAGTATATCTCCTTATTATACCATTTATCTGTAGTCAGTGATATTTGATGATGCGTTTAGTACCCAACCCCATATACTTCCAATTTTATCCAATATTTTTGTATGCATGTACAATAGGCTATTTTCCACAGGGCGGTGTCGCACCTTATCTGGGTGGTTACGCAATGCCTGCGGCCAAACATACCCCTGGCAACGTATTCTCTAGCATTGGATCACTCAGTATATGAGCGTAATACGTTCATAAGACCCGTGTATATCATTTTCACAGAAATAACAATGATTTCATCGTATTGTATGGTATTCCAGCTCCAATATGATGTATCATACATGCATATCACCTCAATGATACTTTAGATATAGCTTAGATAACACAGGGACACCGAAACTGAATGCACAGTAATACCCTTCTTTGTTCCAACAATTCAATCTGTCAAAAAACAACACTCCTGCAATCACACCCACCGTTCACACTTAAGGTGTGATTGCTGTGTGTCTCTATATGAATACCGCTGGAATCGCGGTGTTTGTCCGAGCGTCCGCGTTACCAGACAGTGAGCCGTTAGGTGGCGCTGAACGGCAACACCTGTATTATGTCTACTAGGGCTATTGTATATCACTTGGATAATGGTCTATATGTTTTAGTTGTATTATATATTACTTGGATAATGATCTATATGTTTTTAGCAAACACTGGCTTTACAGCAAGTCGTATAAAAAGTACTCGAATAGCAAGTCGTATCAAAAGCATTTGAATATATACATGTCCCCTAAATCAATCACACTTACAGAATGATGAGAACGAGACCAAAAAGGGCCGGCGAGAGTTTAGTATCCACAACCGGACCCGGAAGTTCGCTAGTAGCCGACGTCGCGGTAAGCTGACAAAACACCTGGTGTGTCTTGGCGATGACGACACGGGGCAGACGACATTATGCATGCGACGCCACGACGGACGCTACGCCAACTGCTTGCCGCCAGAACTGCGCTCCTCCAGGAAGGTCAGGGAAATGATCAACGTAAGTTAACACCTCCTTCTCATATGGCATGTCAAGGGCCTTGCATTAGTGTACATCATTAATGCGGTACATTATTCATTCACTCCGTCTACCCACCGACCTAGTCCACTACTTCATACTAGAGTCAATGATCTTTATTATACTTTCAGTTACGGCCCTTGCATTTATCCAAACGTCATGATTTCTGGTGTATGCCTATGTAAACATATATCAGGTTGAGGTGAAATTAAAGTTTTCCCTGGGATACTCAACTAAGTTGTTTCTTGTAGTTCGTGTAGTTTCAAGTAGGTAATGCGGTTTTCTTTAGCATTTGTAATTTTGTTTCAAGTCTATGTTGTATAATCGAATCAGTATATCTGTTGGCCCATTCAGTTTGTATTGCAAATGCAAGCTATTTAATTTGTTATGGTGGATATATGTAAGGTAGCTGAGCTTTTCAACCAAGAATCTATCCAAGCGTTAGTATTAAATCCTACTTTTTCTTTCCGTTGGAAATATTTGGCGATGTGGCCATTTCTTCTTCCAAGGGTGGGATTGATCCAAGCACCATCGGTATATATTCATATATGGAAAGTGAATTAAGTTACTTGCTGGATAAATATTCTGGTTGGAGAAAATAATTATACAGAGCTCGGCATCCATTGGAGGATTCTCACATTATGTGACAGCCATGCCCCAGTTTTATGGGTTTATCTTCTCAGATGAGGAGGGACGGAAATCCTCATCATCCAATAAAAAAGACAACATATAATTCAACCTGATAATCAGTTTTAAACTACAACCAAACAACCAAAGCAAAGAAGATAGCATAGATCTGTGGATGGGCCCATAGGTAACGTCCGTATACAAAGCGAAACTATGCCAGGAATACCTGGAATTTCCAACCACGGCAGCTCAGTCACACCATATTCACAAATTAGCATGAGACATGATCCTGTTGTAGATTTGTTTGTCATTTGATTCCCTAATAGAGAATACCGGGAACTCCAGACATTCCGATTCGTGTAAACAGATTATGTAATATGCATGTTTGCGCCATTGTGCAGGCCGCATGCCGGCCTTTTGGAGTTGATGTCATCGGTGTATCTTATACGAGAAAAGCACCTCTACAATATTACCCAATGTGTGTGCTTTACTAGAATGATATCTGTTTCAAGTATCAGTGGCTATCGGAAAGGTTATTATCTATCATTTCAATCGAAAGTTTACTGTAAGCAGATGAGTGAAATGTACGCAGATATGTGCGATGGCAAGGCAATACACAGACACAAACTATAGATATGTGCTACAATGAGGCGAGGTTTGCTTCTTGTGTGGTTGCAGCGATGGGGTAGTTGTACCTTCAAATGGAAGTATAATCGTATTACTCCATCTGGAGAATATGATCTTATATGGTTTGTTTGTACTCCTTTTATAGGGGCACATCAGACCATATGTCTCACCACTAAAACCATCTAGGGACAGAATCATTAATTCAAAATACACCGATTGGTTTTTAAAATCGGTTAGTATATAATAGGCGTTATGCTGCGATTAAATCTGTCATGTATTGCCAGTAAACCCTTTAAAGTATACATCACTTCGTATCTTGCCATATGCTAATTTCCCGTGCTTAAACCCTGCAGAAGCATTAGACAGCTTTGATAACCAATAATAATAATTAGCAATATATCCTATACTATAGTAAAGACCACTTAGTGGCACGTGTTAATGCACAGACTAAATTGAATAAGCTTGCATATTTGGAATATCCCTGTTATATGATATTCGCGTAACATAGAATCCTGCCATAGTCACGTAATCAAAATCACGGATGTCACGTTTCCACGTTGACATAACAAATGGGGCCTAGAGAAAGTCTACTGAGCCAGTCATGTGATCTGCGCGCATGCATTTTACATGTAAATCATTCAGGCTATGCTAGGGTCTGATGCCTAGATTGCTATACAGTGCGCGACATGTCGTTTTTATTTTACATGTGATCTCATTGGTACAACATCAATGTAATGTGCCCCGCCTCTTTATACTTGGTTATCAACATAGTAGAATTTAGAAAACCGGTTCTCACAGACAAGCAGCTGAATTGGTTATGAAACTAGTGAGATCAGACGGGGCGAGAGTAACAATGAACCGATATGTAGTGCCTGGGCCACCTTACCAGAGATGAAGGATTACCTACTCGAGGATAATATACTGGGGGAATAGCATTACCGCTGACAAACTGGACAGCTGGAATACAGACGACCAACTGTTGGGGAGGTCAGATACCACTGGTCACTACATTGATCAAACCGTCGCTATCCAGCCGGTTATAACAACAGGTCTGTGGAAATTACCGAGATTCACTAGCTAGGAGATGTAGTGATGTAAGACAAGATATGCTTCTTGGAGGATTAAAATGTCTACATTGCCACACGGGGATTAATGTTGTATTCATCCTCTGTAATAAGTTAGGGGCATTGTCACGTTGGATTGACTGATTTAATATAGCAGCAAATCTTCGGAGATGGGTGGTCTCTAAAATTGTACAATGATGGACCAGGGACACATGTATTAAGTGGAACTTCCGATTGATTATCAATCTCACGCTGTATCGCACATGTATGATAAGTAGCTACATATTTGTGATCAAACATGAACATGCAGTAACTTTAAACATCATTGGATTTCCCGTTACCCCCTAGAAGGTTATCCCAACCTAAATTATAGAGGATATATGGGGCATTGAGATCGATTTCTGATTAATTTAGAGGTCTATTCCCGGCTCCCTCTGACTTCCATGACTATGTGGTGAGGGTTAGGGCGACAGGACAATGTTAGTCGAGACCAGGTGGTGTTTGGTATCATTGAAATCACGGTGCGTTAAAACAGCGGACCACAGACCGGACACGCTACACCTCCTCTGACCCACAGGTCGGATCACTTTAGATGGAACACAGGTGCCGTTGGATTTCTGTGTCACACGAGGGATTCTACACTGAGCCCCAGTCATGGAGGCCAGCTACTCATGGCCCTAATGATACCATAGGTAACTCCAAATGCGTGTTCCGATGCTGGAGATACCACAAAGACTTTTGTTTACCTGGATCCATACGTTGTACCACGGTTCTATACTGGACATCCAGGCAGTTATGACTATGGCAGGGTACGGAGATAGAACACAATAACATAATGGAAGTTAAAGCAGATATTGTTGGTGATGGTGGATCTACCTCTGTTATTGGAACGTGCACACTTGGAGGTTTAGATGGTCAATTTGGGAGGCGTTTGTTGAAGGAGAAATATGTAAGTGCTTTAGCCTTAATCTTCACCCTGGATGATTGATTATTTGTATAAGGGAATGTAGCTATATGCATGATAGAATGAATTGTGGTTTATTTTCCTTGGTCTATATAGGAAGTGAAACAGAAAACTGATCCTTGATACGAATATCAACAGCTTTGCCTCCGAAGAGAAATGGGTGAATAGTCTCTTTTCAGCAGAAATTGATTGCTTGTATAACATTATAAATGGTTATCGTGAAAATATCAAGGAGGTAAAGAAATTGTTATTCATTTTGTTTCTTCGCGGAACGCATCTAAGGAAAAGCATGACTCTAAATGTCGCGAACTGCCGGGCGTGTGATCCTATACAACTAATCAGGGGGGAAAGCCGCTTCCTTGAGCCAGCCACTCAGCAATGTACTTTATATATTAACCATACATTAATGGAGTGCTGTTGATGGCGAGGGCTGGAAATTTAAAAGGCGCTCCAATCGAATCATTTGGTACTATAGTGACCTGCAAAATGGAACTAATCCGCGATTTACCTCTATGTGATATTGCGGAATGCTTGTTATGATATGTGGTGTGATTGTTTCCTTTTGATAAAACAATTACTACATAATATATGTATTAAGAGGCTGATTCTTCACCGCTTATTCACTGTCTAATACAATTGGTGTATTTCATTTTCGCAGGAGAAGCAGATCAAATTGTGGCACACGCCTTGTTATGACAATGAACTCAAACTCAAACAACTTTACATCAAAATCTGCAAGAATTTACCATGTTACGGATGCAAGATCTACAGGGTTAAAGAAATCCTCAGGGGAAATACCAGTAAAAAGGTGAGATTTCAAGTATTTTGCATGAGAACAAAACACATTTGGGTTAATAGGGCACTCATTTGGATTCAACTTCTTGGGAAATACTTATAAGAAGTGTAAAATGAATGGTGACATCAGTTGGGCAGGTTTGCCATTTTCTAAAGTAATCGGTGATAGGGCAAACGAGGTGGATTATTGTCAGAAAGAGATAGAACATTTCAAATTGGGTTCGCTCTAACAAGGACAAGACTCACACATTTATTTTCTCTGTAAGCATTGTTATGGTGAAATAGATTGCATAGGGGCCATCCACAAAGTACGTACGCAGAATCTCTGAATTTGTTGACATATCCCACTCCACCTCCCAGTCTTGAACGCAATAGAACAAAGAAAGAGCAAACACAAAATTTCCAAATGTTTGACACCCTCCCCACCCTCAGCCCGTACATGATTTAAAGATGGCCCCATATCAAAAGTGTCCCTTCAAAATCACTATTGTAGACATGTTTGCAGGGATATTTCGTTTTATCATATTGGAGCAATACCACTTCGGAGAATACAAGCATGCACATTAAAATAGACTTGTCGACATGATTTACAACCGTTGCTTCCAGGAAATGAATGGAGCGACACATCCAATTAGTGCCATGTAGACCTGTTTGCACTGGTCTTTCTATTTGACATGTTCATCTCTTTGGTTGACGGCGCAATGAGAAATAGACTTTGATCTCATTCTTTGGATTTTCTGGTGTTAGCATCAACTTTAAGCCACCAATCAATACTTAATTCACAAAGGTCTACAAAAGAGAAAGTGGAACTATATATATCCAGACAAGAGGGACCTTATTTTTTATCAAACCTGCCACATTGCATGCCATTTGTGTGTTGACTGTCCACCATACTTCCTTTCATCAAACCTCATACTCGTTCAGGTGGTATCTCACCCAACTAAAACTCCCATTGATGTTTAGCGGGGTCGGCAATAGTATTTCTATTGGTTACCGGGACGTTTCTACTTTAATGTAATTTTTAATCTTCGTCCCCGACATATAGTGTGGCTGCTGGAACCTCGACAAAGCGGTAAGGGGTCAAGAGGTCAATGCCTGGCTCTCGTCCCAAATCTCGTCATGGTCACGTGCCTTATGTATTATCTGTCTCTTCTGTCATCACGCGCACTATGGCTCTATTCTCTCTAAGTTCAAGCATTTTACAAATTTTCTCAGCTATCAGTCATCTCTCTATGTTCAGTTATATGTCTAGTTTCACTGTTAGCTTAAGGAACTATTGTGAACTTGTTGGGCACACGAACTATCATCAAAGTAGTGTCACTAGTACAAGGTGCAAACATGGATGTGGCTCACCATGTCTTGATAGCTAATTGAAAAGAGAAAAATCCAGTACGCCATGTGTTTTTCTCTATTTTTCCATTGTTTTGGGGTCGTTGATACTACTCAATTTTTACTAGCGTTTTAGCATTTTACGGGGGGAGGGGGGCGAGGATGACAAAACTTTGTAATGGTCATGATCTTTTTATTTAGCACAATTTCTTTATGTATTTTTTTCATAAGTGATCTTTCTCACCGTTTGTGTCTTCTATGTTGTTTATGTATTAGTAGAACCGGGTACTGTACATAACTTAGAATTACTCTATAACAATGGATTAGCTTAGCACCATTGATTTTTATAGGTACGTGGACAAGGGATTCTTCTCTTGCGTAATTCCATACACCCCTTAATATTAAAGTATGGAGACATACAATTTGGTTCCTTAAATTGCCATAGGTTTTTTCTGTGTTCATACTAAACCACATTGTTCCCGCTGGGCAACATAATATTATTATAACTTTCACAGCCCAGTGAAATTATCATTGACATTTTGGTTTTATGGGGTCAACGGTCAAAGGTCGTGGCAGAAGGAGTACCATAGAACCTGCAGCCAACCTATTTGGAATAAGCATCGTTCAATTAAGGAATCTAAGTACGTAATCGGCACACTTTGATATTTAGTTCTACTTCTTGCTACTAGGTAACGCGGTTGTTAGGGATAAGCAGCGAAAAGGTCGTCCTACTCAATGAAAAGACGAAGCTCACAGTGCAAGACCATCCGATCAGAGAGCTGCAAGAATGGCGAACGGGAACCGGAAAAGCCCACGACGGCCTCATCATCGAGTTCAGAGCCTCGAAGCCATGGACGCTCCTGGCGCCCTCTATAGAAAACCTAAAGTCGGTCACTGCTGCATTATGGGAAGCCATGGATACGGAAGGCAGGTACCTGGAAAGCTCTGCACCGCAGCGGGACTTAATGTTGGACTTCGGTGAGTTGACCACTCTTTGGTGCTCGTTTGCCTAAATCTGAATGTATCATCAAAGCAGCCATCAAAATATTTATAGGGGATATCAGCTTTCCCTCATGACTATGGCAGTGTCTTCGAGTTTCCTTTTCTTCATATATTTCATTTCCCATCAATGCAATTATTGATGACACATTCATTATTCTATTGTTGTAGTGATTATTCACCATCTATTTCGAGATATCCAACCTTATAATATTGACTGAATTTTGAAGAATATACAGATGAATATACAGGTTATGTACGTAGTTCATTATACTCATCAAGGAGTCGGTTATCTATGAAACAAAAACAAAACCCACACTAGATTAATGATTTTAAAATCCGTTCATGCAAGGTTAACCTCATTTCGGTCTCCTCCGACAGACTTTGGGCGGAGACTGCAGAACCTGGTTCCTGAGGTGGAGCCTATCCAACTCTACACAGAAGAGCTAGAAGCACTGCAGAAACTGCTTCCCTTTCCGGAAGAGGTCGCCATGCGTCTGACAGAGGTGGAGCATGCGCTCTTCAATAGCGTCCCTCCGATGTACTACATTCGGCACATCACCCTGGATCTATCACGAACACCGACAGCGACGCGACACCCTAATGTCCAGGATCTCATACAGCGGTTTAATGAGGTCAGCCCCCGTCTATCCAATTGTATCTATTTAATTCTTCTATATTCTATTATTCTATCCCAATTTATCTAATTCATTATTCTATACACATATATATATTATATATATATTAATATATATATATATATATATACATATGTATGTATGTATATATATATATATATATATATATATATATATATATATATATATATATATATATATATATATATATATATATGATACAATTTTTAAGTATATAGCCCTCCCACCATCAACTGCGATTTCTTTGATTGGAGCACATACACGTGTGTTTTACTTGGTCGGTACATCCCCTCAGCCCTAACGCTTGTAGCGCCGCCTATAGTTTACGACTTGTGGAATGTATTCATTACAATAGTTCCTAATCTCTGTTTCTTTACCATAATGAAGTTAAAATATATCTCCGTTACCTCAAAAGAAGTTCCTTGTGGTATCTTAAAAAACGGAAATTGATGCTTCGGGAGAGAATTATTCACGTATATATATTTTATTTATATTGTTTACGAAAGGAATCCCGCACGGAAGTAGAATATCACGCTCTGCAGAAACACCGGATGATATCATTAAAACTATATAATCAGTATGTGTAGTCTTTAATGTCTAGCATATCCGATTGATTAGCTATTCAAGTTAGGAAAAATATGATAACTCATGACGCACATTGCCAAGAAACGTTCCCCTCAGCAATTCATTTATGCAAAGTAAAGGCTGAGACCAAGTCAATAGAAGCTTTCTAAGTTAGCCTTGTGTCTGAGGTGATGTTGACCTTGGCTTGTTGTTACAGGTAAGCTCCTGGGTTACGCACATCATTATCACCCAGGCAACGCATGAAGATCGGAAAGCTGTACTCTCTTGTATCCTCCGTCTGGCCGCCACCTGCTGGAACATGGGCAACTTCAATGCCGCCGTTGAAATCCTCAGTGGGCTGAAGTAAGTTTTATTTACTCAGCTCAGGTTAATGATGATGAACTAGTATGATTGTTGTTTCAGTCTCAGTCGGTTAAAGTAATAATTATGCAGATATTTGTCGGCTGAAAGGACTGATAAGGGTAATTCCGTTAATGTGAATTAGTGGTTCAAATTTTAATTATGATTTTAATCATGTTTGAATCTATGATAGTTGAGGAACTCTAACAAGTATATTTAGTCCCAATTATATTTAATGAAATTGACTGACCTTTTTCGTGGTCCACTATTTTCGTTTACAGATGATACGTGGTAGTTGTTTCCAAAATGTACACTATGCCAGATTCTGAATAATGAATGTTATACTGACGTCTCTGCTAAAGAAAAATAAGCGAACATAGAAGTGTTTTACATGGTTGTGTCTCTCTGCAGGTCAGAGAAACTGAAACCCTTCTGGCTATCTTTGTCTGACGAGGACCTCACCATCCTGCACACACTCAGTAACGCCTTGTTGTCATGGGAACCAACGCGAGCGTATCGCTCCGCAATTACCAAAGCCCTTGACCTTCCGCGCTGCAAAGTAGTTCCCTTTTTTGGCGGTTTCCTTCGTGATCTGCGCATGATCCTGTCTGGCGTGCCTTCTGTAATCGTGGTGCCATCTGGTGATCAACAACAACTTGAGGTAGGTCAAGGAGACAATGACGTCAAAGGGGAATTCTAAACGAGTACCATAAGTGCTGTTTCTGTTCTGTACATTAGATTGTTCGGTTTCTGACTAGACAATAATAACTTGTTTATAATATGGTTATTGGGTGATATGTCCCATCAGGTGCTCCTCATTCATTTTGAAAATATCTAAAATTAAGAAATATCATATTTCTCAAAAGCTTTAGATAGAATATGATAGGTGTGATCAACATTATTATGATATACCTTCGTACTGAATGTTGATAATGCATACACATTAATGACTGGTGTTCTGGAATGGTGACCGTAATTAACACATATAATTTGGCTGCCATAGCAAATGTATTAGATGCACTACGAGCCTAGGATATTGTGATCACCCTCCCCATAAAGCCAGTTGTTGTGTTGATGATCCACCTTCACCATTAATGACCAGAATCAAGCACGAATCATTATCGAGGAGTAAGAGAGCTACCGCAAAACATGTCCTTCTAGATTATGTCATGCATGGAAAACGTTTTATGATAATGTGATTTCTGATAATGAATACAATTATTATGGCTGATTATAGATAACTGATATCAAATGAACACATAAGAAAAATATTTTGGAATATATGATGATTCTACTTAATACTCTAGGTATGGACTTTTCCGGTTGTTATACTCTAGCTTTTTGATATCTATCTAGGATTTTAGTAATAAATCTAATTAACCACATTTCGGTAAAGTTGCACATGAGGTATTTATTTCTCAGATTTGAATAAATGATGGTAACCTACCACACGTGAGTCTAGGTCTATTCCATTAAGTATATAGCATCAAATATCATACTTTTTGTACCAAGGAAGACTGAGCTAGCGGTCATACCGACCTTCTGAAGAAGCTTTTTCGGAGTAATAAAGATTAAAAAGAAAAACATATGCCCATGTGTTTCAGTTCGTGTCGGACTTCAGCGGGGAGGATCGCTTCATGACGCGGATTGGTGTCGGAGGACTTATCAACCTGGAGAAGATCTCCCAGGCGCATGTCGTGCTCAATGATGTCCATCTATTCCAACAGGACGCCCGTCTGAAGACGAAGGAGGAGGAACAAGATGACAGGTAAATTTCCTCTTAGCCTTCGTAGAAAGCCTTGTTATTGTTTTTACTCTTGATATTTTTTCATCAGTTCCAGAAACCTTCATACAAAGCCTTGTTATGGATTTTACTCTTAATATTTTTTCATAAGTTCCAGAACCCTGATGTCTACCTTGTGATCAGCTTATATCTAATAGATTGTTTCTGAAACATCAACCGGCATGAAGTTGTGGCGATTTATATACCTTTTTCATTTTTGTAAGCGGTCTACCACCCTTTGTTGTCTAGACGTATCTAGATTATTACAACCTCAAGGACAACTGAGGTATCATTATTCTGAATAAGAGACGTCCTCGATGTAAATATATTAGCCTTCAAATCGCTAAGAATTTAGTTATAAACCTCAGAATATCAACTTTGTACGAGACCATGTAGAACCTCGAGTATCTGTGCGCCATGAACCATCACGAAGACCCTAGTTTCTTCCTGTCTAAAGTTACTATATCTTTACTGATACAAAATGAAAAGCCCAAATTGATATTTCCCATAGTATACGCATGCCACACTCCACATTGAAAGATATACAATGTATCTGGGAAACTAAGCTAGTCTTGATATTAGTTTCTAAAACAATTTCGATCATT
This sequence comes from Alentia gelatinosa, assembly GCA_950022655.1. Lineage (NCBI taxonomy): Eukaryota > Metazoa > Annelida > Polychaeta > Phyllodocida > Polynoidae > Alentia > Alentia gelatinosa. Next base: position 44,446,440 of record OX465582.1, read on the forward strand.
TTCTTTTATAAGCTTTACTTCCTACCAGAATACCATACATATATATTACATTAGTTACCCTTGTGGATTTTCATCTAACTAAGCAGTTATATCAGCAAGTATAGCATATGATACATATGTACCTTCGCTCTGTCCATGTCCAGAATAATGTAGCTGTTCTTCTGATACCCCAACAAGAACCATCTTTCTTGCAGCGATTCCGAATATGAAGACCCATTATCTCCTTCTGTCGATAGCGACTATGAACTGGACTTGGATTCATACGAACCGATCCAACGAACCTCTAACAGCAAGACCACGGTGCCCATTATCACCACCAAGCTGTCTCGAGTGCACCTCAACGACTTGCAGTCTCTGCACCACGGTGCCACCGTGGTGCGCTGGGACGGCAACAATTCCCACTCCACCATCAGCTTCCTGCGCCTGGAAGTGGACAACAACACACTCTCCTGGTGCAAACCGCAGTGGAGCGCGCTGCGTGGAGCCACAGCCACGGCTGCCCCAGACTACGTCTTCAGCGACAAGTATGAGATTCCCGGCTTGGCAAACAAGTATGGCGCAGGGCTTTCCTTCCTGGATGACTTTGAAGAGGGCCACATTGATCTCAGCCTCACCAAAGGGGTCTTGTTGGGTGATTCGAGTGCAGACCTCGCGTCCATCTCAAAACGGCATTCCCTGGATGACCTCAACAAGGACAATTGCCTTTCGCTGTTGTTTGGCTTGAACATCGCTGACAATCGGGTGTTGGAGTTTGTGCTGCCGTCGGCGGTGGCACGGGTATGGTACAGGGCACTGCGGAGACTTGTACGGGCATCTATATGCCTGAGGAGAAGGCACACTGACCGACGAATGCTGTGGCTGAAGGAGCAATACATGACCCTGGTGTACGAGAGTGAAAAACAACAAGGACCACTGCTGGCAGAGGCCATCAAAGTAATTTAATACATTGACTTCCATTGTGTTTCTGTTTTTAATCAGAATTATTCAAACATATCTTGGCAGTTATCTATTAATAGACCTTTATATGTCATTAGATATATGACTATCAATTGAATAATGGTATTGGCAATATCCCCAGATTTATATGAATTAGACCCAGAATCTACCTTTATATTCGTTAAAAGAGTTACAGTTTACGTTGCAATTGAAAGAAAGATGTAGTCTTTCGTCTGAATAAGCATGATTTTAGAGATGGATAACATTCCTCTCCTTCAGGGTGAGTTAAGATGTGTGTATTGTGTTGATAGACGTGTTATTTGATCAGACAATGAAGATCCACTCTCCACACCAATCCTATATTTCTTCGATATCTTTTGTGTTTTCATGTGATTTCAATGAAGAGGCTTTTAGAGCTTTAGAGGTTACTTGCTTAGAAAATCTATCATTTGTTTTTTCTTAACTCGCAGGCTTTCGGGGGCCGGAAGTGGAACGCTCACGGATCAATGAGTCCCAGTTCAAACGTAAACCCTCAATCCACCTTCAAACGGACACCTAGTGTTATGGGTGGGCGGAACAACAGGAAGCGCCAGGCTCACATGCCCGCTCACAAGGTACGTTCTGAATTTTGATAAGCTGCCCATCTATTTTCATGAAAGAGGATAGAATTGATTTTAAATCAAAGCCAAATAACACGATGGCATTATAGTTGAAATATCAGACCTCAGTAATATTGTCGATTTGAATATACATGTACTTATAAGGAGGAGGGATGTAGTCACATGTTAAGATACAATACTCTGGCGCGAGAATAGCGTGTTCATGCCTCCACTGCCACATTAGCAATTTTTCTCTCTCATTAGATTCCATCTAACATTATTGTGGATGATCCAGACCTTCATCACCACACTAGCATATAGAAGGAATTGCAATAGAAAGGGATAGATTGAAGTCAGATATCAGCAATACTAAACATAGGTTATGATTGATAATAGTGGTATCGATTTACGCAAAGAGGATAATTTGGGTTAAGATGGGGGGTACCATTCTTTTACTTAAAAGTGTCTCCAAAATGTTAAGGGACTGTGTCTAATGTTGGGTCGTTTAAACGTTGGTTGCAGGATCCAACGACAGGTGGAGCCGCTAGTCACCCTTACCAATACTACGACCACACACAGAAAGACAAAGAATCAAAAGGAAAATCAAAAGGAGGAACAATCAAGGGTGACCCGACCCAAGCCAACAGTCCCAAGTCAGATATCTCATTAAATAAAGGTAAATTCGCACCCGTCACCGTCTTCAAACCAAAGAATCTCACCTTCAACTTCATCAAATCGGGTTACAGACCAAGGAACCGTCGACGCCTCTCGTTAGGCGGCAGGAGCACAGACCCAAACAAGCCCATTACTCACTCCCAGTCGTTGGACTTTCTGGACTTTGTAGATCTCTTCCGCTCGTTCAGCCTGCGCTGTCGCAAAGACTTGAAGGATTTATTCGAACAGGTAGCAACCTCAGTGCCCAGCATTGAGAAGAAGCTGAGCATCTCGGAATTGTTCCGAGATCCACCACCAAAGGAAATGGGTAAGAGACTTTGATATTTTACCTCCACGAATTGTATGTGTTATTCATCTCTATTTCCTTGGAGATCAGGTAGTATTATGTCGATATTTGGATTCATGTGATTTCTGAAATTTGGTTTTAGGACGTACAAATGCCCAGTTTAATATTATTAGTACGTGTATGTACGCATATTTCATATTTAACAATCGTTGCTGCCACCACGACTGCTGAGCAATATGTTCATGAAACATCATATGATTGTTTATATGGCATGAGTTGTCTTCGCAGAATGATATCACGAAGCGGAGCTGAGTGATATCTGTAGCGGAAGACAACGAATGGCATATCAACAATTATATGAAATTGAGTGATGTTTTGATTTTATCCTACCCTGTCACATGTTTTTAACTTCATATGTCACCAGTGGCATATAAATATTTTATGGCATAACCGTGGCATACAGGCCCACCATGTTGAGTCTATGGAGATTTATATGAGGGGTAGGATAAAGATTTAGACCCGGCGTCCTCTTAGCTACCAATACACCACGATAGTCCTTATGATGCTTCGCCGGACACAAAATCGACATCGCGTTAGAAAGTCAGCTATAATCTTTAGCCCATACACCAGAGGATGCACCCCGATGCATGAAGGTCTATCGTAGGGTATCGGGAGCTCAGTTGACGCCGGGCATTACAAAATTCTTAATGGTAGGAACCAACAATTTTCCCAAGGAAAATGATGCTCTGAATAAAGGAAAAATAACGACTACACATATTCATGTTTGACTCAGAGCCACCTTTCCCACCACTCCAGGTCTCATCACACGCAACACGGTGTTGAACATGCACGACGACAGCGGACAGAACGTTTGCGACGTCTTTGCCGTGTCCTCCATCGTCGCCAACTCCACTGACCTAGACAAGTCCAAGGGCAAGTGTTTAGGCCTTCAAGAGCTGCGGGAGTTTCTGGAGGACCACCAGGAATGCTGCGTAACGGAACAGGACCTCATAGACATCATCCAGGTACGAGTCACGTATAATCATATCTAAAAGAATTTTATCAACAATTCACTTATTGACATGTGTTCTCTTACCATTCATTGGGCGATGATATGCTCTCTTTATTTCAACACAGTAAATATTGTTCCTTGCTTAAATCTGTAAGGTAGCTGCTCGATATATTGGTGTAAGGATATCTAACGGATTCCGCCTTAAAGCTGCAGTAGGATCAGCCCACGGAGCCACAATGACCAATATACGTTGGAAGTGGAGGGGAGCTGGGATCTATTATAAATGGTTACTCTCAAAACAGATTTTCTGTTATGCCTCGATCTCCTGCTCTGCTTGAGGGTGAGGCGACCTGGGTTGGTGCTAGTCCGCCTTCTCACCCTACGCTGCTACCTTTGAAGCTTCACAAACCATTACTCCGCTTCTCAAAGCACACATACCTATTTGTTCCTAAGGAGCAATCGATAGACCCTATATTTCACGGTCTAGCCATGATTTAAACTTAGAAAGTGACTCTAGTAAAAAACAATCCCAATTCTTTTCTCTGTCACTGAAATAGCTTCAGGAACTTTCAATAAGATAATAACAGTGGGATGATTCAGTCAGTTGCCTCCTGGCCTGTTGATCAGGAGATCCTAGGTTCGATGTCCAATCATGCCACGACGTTTCCTGCTTCTCCATTATCGTTATCCCATACATTCAATCACACCGTATTATAACCCTGGCTGTTGCCATGGCATAAAAGTAAATCAAATAAATCTATAGGATAACAATTACTTGCTTGGGATTTATACAATTACCTGACTTTCGCCTTCAGTAGTTTGCTTTTTCACTCACAGAGACACGAACCTGAGCGGGAAATGCGGGCACTTTGCACGTTGTCGTTTGAGGGGTTTTCTCGATATCTCATGGACAAGGACAACTACGCCTTCATTAACGAGCATGTTCATCAGGATGAGGAGGTATGTACTTACCGCATGCTCCAAAATATGCTTACTATATTCACTCTTTTATATAACATTAAAGGAATTAATTCACTCTTGTAATATACTATATAAGAGTATGTATATTTCAATATGTTCTAACCGGATCGTATAAAATATGAGTCGTTTGTTTGTTAGTTTATTAACCTGGAGGTTAATGTAATAAGTGGTAGACCTAATAAAATTGCCAAAATTAAGGTTGGGGATAGACAAATGTTAGTATAACCTTTGCTATCGAACGCTGCTTAGTGAATTATAACTACAGTACCATCACCATGGCAAGTATTTAAAAAAGCGTAATGACATTACTCTGATGGAATTATCATGATGTCCTTTTTTCGCCTTGATTTTTGTTTCAAACATCTCTTATATGCCAACTTTTTCAGGACATGGAACATCCCTTGTCACACTATTACATCGAGTCGTCTCACAACACATATCTTACTGGACACCAACTGAAAGGAGAATCTTCAGTAGAACTTTATGCCCAGGTAATTCCTCCCTTCTGCAAGTAACCGCAAATAACGAAAAACAACAGATCACGACCAATGGTCAGTCCCTGTGATTATGTATGAATAGGGATATGCATACATGTGTATATCCCGTATTCGCAGATTTGTTGAACTTGTACAGAAATGTCTTACGGGGTAATACCCGGTCCTAGGACTGAATTTGTGAATATTGATCATATGTTTGATAGAGAAGAGACATATCGTCACGCAATCTAAATATATATGTATCTTTCTTACTTGCATACTTTGTATTTATGAAGCTATAATACGGTAAACAGAAACAATGTGTTTATAACCCGAAATATAAAGTATTTTAGTAATTATGTATTCATCTTGTCGGAGTGTGCTTAAGGTATATAAGGACGTCACAACAAGGTTAATACATCTTACTATCATCATATCCAGAGTGTATAAGGAGGGTGTATGTCACTGGTGCATCTTCTGGCTTATAGGCACTGCAGTTTCCAAGTTGGTGAGTTATTCTTTTCTATCCCTGCATACTCTGAGGAGTCCGCTGGTATGCCAAGATTACCGATGCCATAAGAGTGGTTGGAAACCGTGACACCTAACAGCATAGGTATATAATAATAGGTTTTAGTAATACATTGAGCATGGTGTTATGACAGGTGCTGCTTACGGGCTGCCGCTGCGTGGAGCTGGACTGCTGGGACGGGGACGACGGATCGCCCATCATCTACCATGGTCACACGCTAACCACCAAGATCCCATTCAGGGTAAGGTCTTTCAAGGGCTCTCGGTAACATACCCATATACCATTTCAAGATCCGACCTCATGTGTCACTAATAATTTATTATCCATCCTATATAAAGCCCCCATTGGAAATGTACCATAACTGTGGTATACGGATTCAAACCTGTGGTATACGGCCTCAAAACCATGGTATACGGGAAAATAGTCCCTTTTGCTATAGAGCAAATAAATAGTTCATATTGTTACACCCTTTAATATGGCAATTACTGTGTTTAATTTATTCGAAAAGATGGATAATAAATGCAACAACCGATGATTTTGTGGACAGGCGGCCCTGTAAACCACCCGAGGTTGACGTCATAATACACTCGCTACTCGTGTATTACTACGCGCCACCCCTCGTGGTTTATGGCCGCCTGTCCACAAAACCATCGATTAGTTTCTATGTATTTCGGAGTTATTTTAACACAAAATTATAATTGTTGAGACCAGAGTAGACTTAAGCAAAGTGCTACCATAGGCATGAACGAGAAGCATCGAAACCATAGGTGCAATAACATAGAGTTTTTCCCATCATAGATAGTAATTAACTGTCCACCAGGTATATCCAAAGTCCAAAAACTGCGGTCAAAATCATTTCATATATCCCCCAAGCTTTCACAATGAATTAACGTACAATTTCCTTCCTTATTCTGATACTCCTGGGAAAACATGTATCCCCCGAGAACATCATTTAGTGATTGAGTCCTGAACTTAAGGATTTCTTGTATCTCTTGTGTCTTTCAGGGTGTGGTGGAAGCTGTTAACAAAAGCGCCTTCGTGACGTCACCCTATCCGGTCATTCTCTCGATTGAAAATCACTGCAGCATTCAACAACAACAGAAAATGGCAGAAATATTTATCGTAAGTAACATGTACATAATCTCATTATATCAATCTTCTGTAAGGTGTTCCGAATAATGATTTATCTCTCTTTATAATATCAATTTATCCTTCTCTCGTATGTTTACTTATAGCTTATTTAGATAAAGCTTTCATGCAAATGTCTCGTAGGGTTCTGTCTATTAGGCTCAAATTTGCCGGGATATGACCATGGCAGTTGCTATGGCCTAAACACCATCAACTATTGTTCAAGTTGTGACACTCCGAACTTAGCATTCAAATAACTTATGAAAGAATAGATGCGAATTTGGTCTTCATTCCGATTGCTTTCAGGAGGTTTTGGGGGACAAGCTAGTAAAAGACTTTTTGTTCGAGTCGGACTTTGCCGAAGACCCGTCACTACCCTCCCCGGAGCAGCTCAAATACAAAATCCTCATCAAGAACAAGAAGCTGCGAGCTCCTCAGACGCCGAACATTCCTGTCAAACAGCGAGTGAGTGCAGAAACAGTATGGCATATCGACAACAGTACGGTAAAATAACCTAATGCCGAGCGTGACTTTCTCACTGCATGTCTTAGATCATGAGCATCGCAGGTAGGAACGATAGAGGGCCGTTTCATCAAAGTTAACTACTGTTATAGAAATTGAAAATACAAAATAAAAGAAATTGTTATTGAGAGTTTTATAAGAATGACTTCAAAGAGACGCGGATATAGAAATTTGGGTTATTTCAAATCTATCAATTAATGTTTGGTTTACCATCATACCATTTGAATATTGCCTTTGTGTTTCCCGCTTTATCTCACCCTTGGTATTTGGTCCCCATAGACTCAACATTGGGAACACGCACCGAATACCCATGAAGTATTTAGAATAATACCCAATGGGGGATTATGTCACAGATGTTAGCCAATGTGAGGTGTGAGATGAAACCAGAAACCTATTCAAGTTTACAGTCAGAGCTCGATCCCATCTCTTTTGAACCGCTACGTAATTCACTCGGCTTCGCCTTGTGAGGTACTACGCTATTCAAATTCGATGGGATACAAGCTCTGACCATAAACCTTCATAGGCTTCCTCTATAGTAATTATTGCCCCGCTCGTATAAGGCAGGAAGTCCATTTGCTTTAATGATACGGCCCAGGTATTATCACACAACACATAGTACGCCTAAGATAAACTATACTTTCACATAGCGAGTTTACATAGGAAGCTTCTAAATCAATCTATATAGATCTGCTCAAGTATGCTTCCCACTTATAAATGTTCCTCCTGTATTTCCACCAATTTTTCCGTCCGTTGCTTAAAGCTGCACTTGTTAATGTAATTTCCAAAAGCCATCGACGTTCGTAGGTAAAATATGCTTTTGAAATCATTTGCGAAAGTTGGCAGCCTCTGGAAACTACGGTGCTTACTCTGATACAATAGAAATGTAAATGGTAATATCCATTTCCAAACACATTAGTATCAATCTCTCTTCATTATCTCATTCTGATAAATATATCACTTTCTGTAGATGCGTGATCTAAATCAAAATTATAATGGGTCACTTGAAAAATATATATTTTATTTCTTTTCTAGCACGCAATGTATAATCTTTTTGTAAGATAATTTAAGTTGTTCAAATTCAAATTCTAGATCATGATATTAGTAGTCGTAATTAGTGCTATTTATATTTAGTTCCGTATATTTATAAAATATGAAAGGCAGAATTGAAGTTGTTCCTTAGGAAATTATATCTTATGTACAGAAAAGGAGTATTATATTTGAGTTAAGTATTACTTCTTCACGCCCTGCCAGTAAAGATTGCGTTTAGATGTTTGTTGAATCTGCATTGACTTAATGTGGCTTCGTATCCTCTTTTGAAATCGATATGGATTGCAGTAAAACAGTGTAGTACATCCCAAAGAAACCAGAAAGCAGATTCATGCACATATAACATATGTATTGTCAAGCTACAGTAAATGTACATTTATAAGCAATCCTAGTATATATTCCAGTGTTTGCTTGCAATCGATTTAGAAGTGGATTTGACTAAATACCCTCATTCATTCTGATCCTTGCAGTTGTCTGGACATATCAGAAACTACAGCTTTTCTCTAGAAACGACCAATTTTGATGAGGATGATGATGAAGACGACGATGACGACGATGATGCTCCAATAGGTAAGGTCCAATCATCAATCAAAAGACAGAGTGTTAGACAGAGACACTGTGATAATATGAATATATCTCCTTACTTTCGTGTGTGCAGCCAGCTACCTGATATGTAAGAACCACAGATGGGATACTCGAAGCGAACCACTGTTCATTCTCCAAGTAGGGCTCTATCTTTAATAGCAGTGGTCGAACACTGCAGTACTATTATGAAAAGGGCCTTCTATGGGAGTGAAAATAAGCATGATCACCAGCATTTCATAGGATTGGACCATACTAGAAACCGAAAACCATATGAGATTATGAATAAGAACTTTAAAATGCCATCGAGAAAAGTATATATATATATATATATGTTGGACAGCCATCCTAGTGGGGATAATGTCATAAGGGCTTGCTTGTCCCATATAATTAGTTAATCATAAGATTTTAGGGGGTGTCAACCAGTGTTCATTGGATTAGATACTCATATCAGTTGTTTACTTGGCAGTGAAAGAGCTGATGCGACAATCAACAAGTAGCCAAGAAGGAGGGGTGCTACCGCCTGGACTTAACAGTCAACAGTTTATGCGTCAGCCTAGTGCAGACAGCGGTCAGCCACAGTGTATCATTGACCGTGTAGACAACATCGACAGACAGATACAGAGGGGTAGCAACGAGAGCCTGTCAAGTAAGCAGAACGGGCACATGACCACCACTACATCCACCACCACAACAACACCCACCTCCACTACCACCACCAACACCAACACCTCCACTACGACAACCACCAAGAACAGCAACGGGTTACTCTCCAAGAACCACAGCTCCAAGCAAAAACAGAAGCACCTGGAGGAAATGACCGTTATCGGCAATGGCGGCAGTAACATCGTGCGCTCTGATTCCTTCACGGAAACGTTGCCGCTGACGGTGACGCTAACTGCGCGACACCGCGTGACGCGACAGAAGTCGGGGTCATGCGACAACCTGGACGACACCCACAGCAAGTTGTCTTCACAGACGAGCTCCGAGGGCCGGCCAAGGTCCGGGTCCTTCGCGGGAAGTCTGGAGGGAACGAAGGAGACGGACGATGTGGGGTCGGGATGGCCCAGTCAATTGCTACGGAAACAAGGCAGGGACAGTGACGTCAGTTCAGGACGCTTGTTGCATACGTCACGTACCCGATCACGTGATAGCCATGACAGCCACTCTGACGCCACCACGTTGTCAAGAAGAGAGTCAATCGAGGATATGGTCCCTATACCAGCAAAGTGAGTACACGTGTTGATCTTTGCCAGGTTAAGATTCATATCATACATACTGATTCTGTGTCTAATATATAATATACATGTATCAGATTTTTTCCAGGTAAAGATTCATACCATACATACTGAGTCTGTGTCTAATATCTAATATACACGTATCAGAATAGTGAATCTATTTCAAGCGAGAATACACCAGAACGGTAATGTTATCACAAGTTTTTATGAGTTTAGAAACAGAGAAATAAAACAAGAAAAAGTCACTGTAATGACTGCTTTCCTCTTACTACAGACAGCGCAGTAATTCGGTAATGGTGCGACCACGGAGTGAGCCAGCAGTGGAATGGCAGTTCTCAGACGGGAAGATTGACATGGACCAACCGGTTAAACTGCCCAAGAAGAAGAAAGTAGCCATTGCACAAGAGCTGTCAGACCTTGTGATATATACACAAGCTGTCAAATTCCGAGGTAAGTCTAGATATACTTTCAAGCATAAATTGACTACTGCTGGGCGTTTTATGAGATATTCATTTCATTCTGTGGCTCACAAATCACTTGAATGTCAGGGTATATTTATCATCATTCCTTTCTGACATATATAAGCCACAAACCTCTAATTCAACGAGAATGGTCGCTCATTCCTTCACTTGATATGACATTCCTAATATGTTATCTTCTTTATTCAGCGATTTCTGCTGTACTAATATAGTTTCACTCAGGTGTTTGTGTAAGTTTTCCAGATCAGAGGGTAGAACAAATTGTGATATGTGTATGCTAGATATGGACACCTTTGTTGATACTTTCTGCGTTCAATCTGCCTCTGCAAATGTCTGCAAATGTTTTAAGAATTTACCTCGAGACCCAACAGAGACTAGGGAGGGCTAAGACATAGTCTATAGCAACGCATTCCATAAAATGGCATCTGGTATGGTGCACATGTTTTAAAGAGACTACTCCTGGGTTCATGCAATATTAGTGGCGTTTGGTAATTGGTTTTGGTAATTAGCCCATCGCCGATATAGTCCTTGTTCGTTGACATTTATTTTGAGTAAATATATTACAGAAGTAAAGGCTCCATTACCTTCAGCCATATAATTTTGTGGGGTTTTGCTGTCTTTTACAGGTTTGGTGATGAGCCCAGCGACATCTGTGCGGCAGGTAAAAAAGGTCAGCAGCCGGAAGTCCATCCTGCCTGCCCCGCTTGGAGCGTCCCCTGGTGGCAGTCCCAGTCTGACTGGTGCATATCATGGTCAGTTATCTCTGAGTTATCCTTTGTATAATTTATTTTTGTAAACTAATGTTATTGATGGAATACCGTGTGTACAATCACCGAGTTCGGCGATACAGCCATGCTTCCCCTCTGGCCCTAGCCCCCTACTCCTCATTCTAATGGCCGGTGCTAAGCGAAATGAGCAGTGGGTACCATTTTTGTCTAAGTCTTTGGTATGACCCGACCGGGATTTGAACCCCCCAACCTCCCATGCCTGAGGTGAACATCCCTACCACTTAGCCAACGAGCTTAGTAATGATAACATACCCTCCTTGAAATTACCAGTTCTTTGTAATAATTACATATGCATTTTTATCAAACGTTTCACGGATTCATTCAGATAGACCCAGTCCACGACCAATCGTACCTGAATTAATCGTTGGCCTCTCCACCAAATGAGATCCTTGAATCTTGTATTTCCCGTTTCAGACAAGAGTGAGTTGGCTGTGCCGGTAACACCTCAGCTGAAAGTGAAGTCAGAGACAGATGCCCCAGGCTGTTACCACATGTCGTCACTCAACGAGAACAAGGCCAAGACTGTATGCAGGCGCCAGCCCACCGGTGTCAGCAAATATCCTTACATACAATCCTGAAAGAAATCAATTTTGGAAATCAATTTTGGATGTTTTTGTCATATTAAGTTGGGAACTGGTTTATGTTGCGATTTGATATTCATATTATGACCTTCGTCCTATTGATAAGATGTGTTTGGGTCTTTTCACTTTTTTATATCCGGAAGCGACATCTTTTACCAACAATATTAAAATCATCCAGTAAGATATATCAGGACAGATAGTGACATCATTTTAAAACAATCGAATAAATCATTATACATTGGAGCCTATTCCGGGATTTTAATTGCTTTATAAAGGCAAAAGAGGTCAACATCCTATAGACGTTTTAAACTGGGCTAAAACAAGAAGCGCAACTACTATCGTCGGTTCCTCACACTTTTGGCGGAAGCTCTCTGTATAGAGAAATAGGGATATTCAGACCTACCTGAATCAATAATTTAACAAAGCAGGCGTATATTAACTTGGTAATCATGTCTTATCCAGTACTAAAGTTTCAGTCGAAACCTTAACCTTGCTTACCCATACGGAGAAACACCTGATGCGCATGTATCCAGCGGGAATGCGGATAGACTCGTCCAACTTTAACCCCGTGGCCTACTGGATGTGCGGGATCCAACTTGTCGCCCTTAACTACCAAACAGAAGGTACGCCTGATGCTGTTGTATATAAATGCTTATCTCACCCCTGGTATTTTTTCTCCATAGACTTAACATTGGGAACTCGTATCTAACGCCCATTAGATATTTGGAAAAAATATCCAATGGAGGATTATGTCACAAATGATAACCCATTAGTCAATTTTAAGGGTGAGATAAATTCAGAAACCCATTCAAGTTTAGTGTTAGAGCTGGATCCCATCTCGTTTGAATCACTACATAATTCACGCGGCTTCGCCTTCTGAATTTCTACGTGATTAAAACTCGATGGGATACGAGCTCAGACACTGAACTCTCATAGGTTTCCTCTATAATAACTTGATTCTAAGCCTAACACTACAAACGGTATGTACTTCCCTTTATACACAAAGAACTGGGAAGTGATGAACAGAGTATTAGATATATTGGTTTACATGATATTGTTCACATCCTTTTGCTTCACCTTTCTGTAGACACGGCGATGCACATCAACACGGCCATGTTTGAGCAGACAGGACGTAGCGGGTACGTGCTGAAACCTCCCGTCATGTGGGACAAGACGCACGTCATGTATGGCCGCTTCAACCCCTGGGACAAGGAGTTCGACGGGCTTCAACCCTCTCTTCTCACCATTCAGGTACGCCGTTGGATAATGTTACTCTTATCCCATCCATACCATACTGATACATCATAGCAAAGATTTTCTTGTAATTCTTATAGTTATATGGGTAATTTGAATGCAGAGCATGACATTTACCATACAGTTACTTCATGGGAGAATGCTACTCAACTTTACACAGAAACACATGTCTGTCATTAGATGGTGATTAAATACTAGCAACGTCACTGTGATGATAGACTGAGAGGTGTCTTGAGGGGCAAACGAAGCAACAGTGATTGCACCATAGATATGAAGTAATGAAGAGAATATATGCAGACACCACCACTTAGCGTATTTCCGATAAGGGTATTGCTAGATTAGGGGAAGTCATAAATCGCACATAAGAATGTGGAAATTTGGTTGCTCTGAATAAGATATAATACTGTAATTGTAGTAGAAATAATGCAGAAGCGAATAACATGAGATCCGAATGGGATTCAAATGAAATAGATCATATGCATGTTTATATCTGGTGGCCTTTTAGAGATGTTCCTTTAAAGGTCCTTTGTTTTTACCTGTCGTGTAATCGACAAATTGTTAGGAATATGATAAACATGTCTCCTATATGTATCCTATCCACACAGCTTATCTCAGGACAATATGTGTGCCCAAACAACCACAGCGGCAGCCCGCAGGTCGAGGTGGAGGTCATCGGCATCCCAGCAGATTGTGCCAAGCACAAATCCAAGGTCATATCTCGTAATGCGCTCAACCCCATCTGGAACGAAGTCTACTCCTTTCAGGTAGGGAATACAATGATCATACCTTACATTAAGACTCAGTCAGTGCACCTGGCTTTAGTGGCCCATCGAATGCAATATACCTCGTATGCTTGAGTACCGCCATTTTGTTATTTTGCCCTACCAATCCTATTTTCTGCCTAGCATAATTGGTAACACATAGAGGCCGTTTCAACCCAAAGCGGATACCATAAAATACAACACCAAATGTGTTACTATATCCGGTTGGAACATCAATTGGATTGAGCATTTATTCTTATCAGATACCTTTCAGTATCTATTAGTATGGAGCACAATTACCTATTACTTACCTATCACTTTCTGTTAGACTTATAAATGGCATTACAAATTTGAAGTGGAAGAAAAATACGAGCTATTAGTTGGAGGTTAAGTTTCAGCGAAGCTGCTTTAATAAATTCAAATTAAGGCTACAACCTTGTTATTGAGTCTTGCACAGTGACCTTTTTGTTTTGTTTTATTACCCACCACATATGAAACGTGTACATCATGTCGGATCCGCTAAGGGTTTCTCCTGCACTGAGTGACAGAGTGAACCAGACGTAGGCCTGGAAACTGAAGGGCCACAGGGGTGAAATTCTCGTGCAGTGCTAAGCTTAAACCAGCTATTCTTTTTGTATTCCCTCCACAGATGTACTTGTATCCTTAGGATTTATTTCTTACCATTATAAAATAATCACAATTTAGAACTACAATAGAACCCCGCATAAGCAGACACCCTTCGTTCCGGGACGAATTGTTCCTTTACGTGGGGTGCCCGCTTATACGGGGTTGAAATAAATATTTAATAGTGTGAACCGTTCTGAGCTAAGGTGTCCGTTACACGGGGTGGCCTTACGCGGGATGTCCATTAGGCGGGGCTCTACTGTATAGTTTTCTGGTGTCCTTACTTTAAGAGAGAGAAAGCAGTAAGCCCAGTCTTTCATTGGTGGTACTGTATATCATTGTGGATACTAATAACAAGCTACTACTTGTGTAACATGAAATAAAAGCCCTTTCAGAATAATGCTGGTTGTCAGCACTATCGTGCACATTCACACTGTATTACACCAAATAGTAGGCCTATGATAGTTACCAACGCATCCGCTAGATGGAACTATGCGTAGCAGTAGACTGTAGTAGGCCTGCAAGATTCCAGCATGGATTCTGGAAGTCACACTAGCGGAGGTTTCAGGGGGAAGGGGTAGCCAATTACGAGGGGACGAAGTCGCTAGAATTGCATATAATTCACCTCGATGGATGGACATTCTCAAATGGTGCATCATATTTTATAATATTGATTAATTTAGAGACTTAATGTTATCTTATTCTGATATAAAAATAGGACTAATTTTTCTTTTTCAGATCCATTTCGTGGACCTAGCGTTTGTTAGATTCACAGTCACAGATATCAGTGGTAATCACATCACATCACAACGGGTTGTGCCCCTTAAGTGCCTCAGACCAGGTAAGTGCACATCCGATTGATTATAAATCGGTTTTCTTATTTCCCATTTGATATTCAATTTGCGGTTTGTACGCAGCAGCATCTGGAAAGATTTCATCCTGGATTTCTTTGATATTTTCATTTTTTATGTAACCTAAATCTTGGTTGATTCGTCTGACATTATCTCTAAATATCTTAAACGTGTAGTAGTTTCAAACTTTCGTTCACGCCTAGAGAAGGTTGTCCCACAAATGTTTGTCGTGTGTACCCAGAATTCAATGTGTCCAGACGGGTGTACCTAGAGTCGTTTGATGACCAACTTTGAAAAATCAAATCAAATGAATGCATTCTACACTTCTGAGGAGAACATAGCCAAATCATCTAAAGTTACAAAATCTAACATGTATTTTTTATAAGGTGAATCTAACTGACGTGTGTTCTGATATTGATGACAGGTTACCGCCACTTGCGGCTTCGGTCCTCCAACAACCACCACCTTGGTGTGTCAAGCCTCTTCATCTACTCCCGCCTGGAGGAGGAGTTGCCCTCCGACTACATCACCATGGCGATGGATCTCAAGGACGATCGACCGGAGGAGATGCGGCCCCGTCAGAGGGGGCTGCTATCTCGCATTAAAGATGGCAGTGATGGATCCAAGTATGACAAAGAGGTATGTGGGAAGTTGTAAAACGAACCTTTCCTTTGTTGGCTTTTCCCCCTGGCGCCTGGTTATAATGTTTTGGACACACAGGACGTGTGGTTCATTTAGATCCCTGGGCAATGTATTCCGCTTATATAGACAGATGGGTAGGTCAGGCTATATTATCTGGGTTTGCATGTTGAATATCACCTTGAGTCAGGAATGATGCTTATGTCTGGTGATACCTTTATACCAGTCATCCACTTAGGATATGTGTTGAATGGCAATATATATCATCACGCTCTGATTGCCTGTTGAAGTTGGCATGCAAGCCTCCACCTGTGGTAACCAGGTGATCAGGTTGAATAGCCTAAAATCTGTAAACAGAATTCTGCATGCGCTTTAAAACCATTTTTAGGGGCCTCTAGCATGAGAAGTTGTGCGAAGGCGATGTGAACATACTATTGATATAAGGATATGACATCAATATACAATTAAACATGTGCAGACATTCTCGTTCACAATTACATATATATATATATACAAGATGCATTTCGAAAGCTTCGCTATCACAGGATTGCATGTTGGTCGTGGATATAGGTTTATCATTGGTACAGACTGATATCATGTGCGTCACAGTAAGAGCAATTTAAGGGAAGCATGCTGGAAGTGGCAGGAATGCGCTTATGATATTCAAGAGGCAGCTTTCCCCGGGAATAACCAGGACTACAAGGAAGGCCAGTACATACCGGACTGCATGAAATAGATGTTGCCTAACAGGAAAGATGGCTTCCTTGAAAAGGGGTCATTTTGAATGCATGAGCTTCACCTCAAGGAAATGGCAAGGACATGATCAGCTTTTACTGACTAAGTTTGAAGGTGGGTCGACTGATGTTATAAAGGAGATATATATCTGACACATATGGGATTAAGACAAACTTTAGCCTCATGTTTCAATTGGTAATTTAATGTATCTGATTGATATAGTTTGAATTTTGATGATATACAGTAGTGCATTATACTTATTTTAAGATATATCTGATATTATTTAGTACATATATGTTTGTTCTACTACCAAAAGGAGAAATGTTTTGCTCATGAGGAAAATAGTTTGTTAGCCCTGTGGTCCTGCACTTTATACAGTTTTACAGATTGTTGCACTGTTGTTCAACCACTTTTGGTACAACGTCTTAACCAGAAAAATCCCGCGATTTTGATAATTCACCATAGTGACGGACATAATTATATAAACTCTTTCATAAGATCCCATCAATACCTTTTGGCATATTCAAACACCTATTACTGGAACCATGGAAGTGTTTTCACTTAGAAATTCTTGGAAGAAACATCAGGTTTTTCACTGGGGTTCATTGTTTTAGACGGTTCTTCTTTCTTTCTTTTCATTTATTTTGCCTTTTGTTTTATCTTTACTCATCAGAAAAAGAGAGACGAAAAACGCCCCAAGGTGTCGATGAAGACCATAAAACGTGAGCTGAAAAAGACCATGTCAAAACAACACGCTTCACCCAAACATATAATATTGTTTGGAAAACGCAGTCGGGGGAGCGAGGACTATGGTTATGCTAGTGACGATGCTATTCTCAATGAACACAGTAAGAAAAAGGGGTTCAAAAAGTCCAAGAAAGTGTACCATTGCATACTACCTGAAAGAGGTTACATGAGTGATGATTCAACACTAGATGAGACCCATCCCAAAATTAACTCGGAAGACCAAGGAATAGATGCTATGGTGAAGGACGTCTACAATGAAGTAGCACTAGAATCTGACAACAGTTCTAAAAGCATTGTTGAAAATGTGGAGAACGAGGTCTGGAAGAAACGCGAGTCACAGCTTTCCAGAGATGATGGTAGTATGAATCCTCCCTACCAAGTTGTCGAGAGGAATTCTGAGAGATCTCAACTGACAGAACAGTGTCATTCGAGACCGATAACTCCAATAGGGCCTTTCAAAAGTCGATCGCTCCCACATTTATGTGAAGACAATGAAAACGACACATGGCTTCACAAAATGTACCATGATTCTTCAGATACGAAGCAGAAGATCATTTCAGACAAGGTTCCGAGTGAAGATGAGGTTGGCATTAAGGAGAGTAATGTATTTTCAGACATGATTCTGGGAAGTAGCAAAGCTCGATGCAGAAAAGAAGCGGAGTTCCGAAAGAAAATTAATAGTTGTAGTGCCCTCCCAATCATTTCGAAAAGTGACCCAAATATGGAATGTGTTCTTGGCCGGCCACCACTTCCACCAAAAACGAAATCAATCTCAGGATCATTCGATCAATTCTCAAGCTTCTATGAGGACCATTTTGAGTCAGTATTGGATGATTCTGAACCTATCATGGTGGAGACGTCGGTAAGCAAACCAAGAAACTCTATGGAATCCGTAGATATTCCGCAAATACCAGAAATGGAAACAGGTGGACACCAAGAGGATAGTACAGATTGCTCCAAAGATGATACAGAGATTTGTCCCTACATGGCTGCAGCTAAACGAATCTCAAGTTCCTCAGAATCCTCATTACCTAACCTCATTGGACCCTCTCCTGATTGTCCATTCAGCAGTAAAATCGTTGTCATTCAGAAGGAGCCAGTTCGAAACTACACAATGTGGAATGTGACATACAATACGTTGATCTCTCCTACTGTAAAGCTGGAGCAGACTGAAAAGACAAGTGTTCATCTTGAAATCTCAAAGACAATACCCATGACCTGCACGGACGAGGGAGTGAACAGCGAGGCTGTGTATGTAGCAGAAACCAACATTGAACTATCGGATGAGAGACCTCTCTCCGTGGAAGATAAAGATAGACATGAGGAACCAACAGAAAAGGAAAGGCTATATCCAGAAAACAAGACTTTCAATGAACCTGACAAAGGTCTAGATAGCTTAGAAGAAACCCTATCACAAACCATTTGTGGTAGTTTTGAAGCTGACAGTAAATCAGACTCAAATGATCAGCACATAAGGCCCAAGGACAAAGATGTATCAGAAAAGGGAGTCGGATGTGTTGATGGGACACGTGATTTTCATATGCATTCCACATATCTGGAATACCCCAACTCTGACATCGCTGCCATACATCTTGCTGAACCAGTGGGGGAGGATAGAAAGTCATACAAGGAATGCGTTAGCATTGTCCTACAACAAGCTATTCCAATGTCTCCTACAGTCATCTGTGATTCAGAGTCTGAAGAAGAGGAGCACCAAAGAGATTACAAACAGGAGAAAGAGTTAGAGGAAGCCTCACCATCACCATTAGCAAATGATACATCACCAATGGTATCTAATACCATAGACTGCCTCTCAAAAACAGATACTTCTGAATGTATGGTAATTGAGGAGATACCTGGTTCTAGGATAGAAGAACTAGACCAAGCAAAAGAGGCTTGTGATGACATTTTAACGGGGAGCTTTAGGTTTCCTCGATCCTTTGATGTATGCAAAAGGCAATTTGAGAATAGTGAGAATGATGTTGCTACACAGCGAACATGGCCAAGATCTCCAATACCCGAACACTCTCGCAGCCATAGACCCTTTCGCCAGGGGCGTCGTTCTGTAAACCTGAGCAAACTGATTGGTTTGTTTGAGGACAAAGGAACAAGACGTAAACAAGAGACATACCCTCATCGCCTCACACCAGATAGGTCCACACCTCTATTGTTAGCAGTATCCGAAGCAGATGGCGAACTGGCCATCCTTGATAAAGATGAGGAAGACTGTAGCCAATCACAGGAGGATCTCCAATCACATTCCATTGGACAATCGACAATCACAACTCCTCTTCATCAAAGTACCTACAAGATGAAGTTTATGAATAACAATGACAGTACAGACAAGAGTTTTTCGCAAGATAATAGTGTTAGGTTGCACATAAAGGACTCAGTAGAGAAACATGAGGGGTTCAGGTAAATGTGCAGAGGTAGCATTGAAGGGTTATATCCCTCCAGAGATGTTAAATCACACAAGGAAGTCGGATAAATGCATATATTCGAGACAGAAACATTGTTTTGTCTATGAATTTTCGATTTAAATGTTAACATGGTCAATGTTCGATTGGGTTTAATGGTATCTTATAAACCGACACGAAGCAGTGTCATTTTCTTTATGAATATGATTATCACTTTTGTTGGAAAATAAAACACTGTATATGATAATAAATTACTTGAATTTGTATAGACAGAATTCTTTTATTTGAACTTGGGAGTATAGTGTTAGTGTTTGGAATGAAGCATGAATGAAGCAGATGACAGAATTAAATGAACAACTACGTCCTATATATATTAACCCATTCGCGGCGGGTACCTGAATCAGTCATATATATGTAGAGTCGGGTATTAGTGTCTATATATACCGCTAGGGAACGGGTGGTCACAGGCCTATTATGGTAATTTGATCATGTGATCACCTGATATGCCATTTAATATTTAATATCATTTATAATTTCGATATGAATCTTTAATAAGATATTATACCTACCTTCTGGGAAAGTTTCATAATTATTGATGAATTTTTGTTTTTCTTATCACCATAAACAATAATTTTATAAATCTTTGAAAATGATGCCTTAAGGCATCACCCGATCTGGACTGGTGATGCCTTAAGGCATCACCCGATACTGTGTGGTGATTCCTCAAGGCATCACCCGCTGCTAATGGGTTAACTAAATAGGTTAAACTATTGCCATGGGTATTATCTCTAAAATAAAGGTAGAATTGTCCAGAAATGTCTACAGAAAAAAAACTAGATTTCAAAGGATCTAGCATACTTACAACGGAGATCGATAACAGTGATAGTGTATGAATAAGTACACTTGTATGGTTTATACGTGACGATTCATATTCAATGGTTCCCTAGTTTCACTAGAATGTGACCAATAGGAGGACAGTTAATTCATATATAAAACATAACTGCCAAGCAAGATACCATAATGCAACCAGAGCACACTGACCTACGTGATTGTGACAGATTATTATGACCACACAAGAACACAATCTGTAGAGGTTCATGTATGGATCTTGTTTTCTTAATGGTGAGTGATTTATTACTATTGTTTCCGATTTTTGTAATACATCATTTATATATGTTTTATATACATGTTCATATCATACATGATACAAATATGGAGTCAATACCTCAACATGTGAGCATGATCTTAACAGAATGTTATTATTTACCATATGGAGAAAACTATTCAAAACCAAATAAAGCAGTGGTGTTATTTTTACACGTACATGAACATGAATAATAAATATCTTGTCTGGATATATTTTCTGCGCACTTAGGGGATGACTGGACCTGGTATAAGGCAGAAGCGGCGTATGTTCTTTGTGAGTATTTACGGAGTGCTGCCCACTGAGGAGTACACCATCTTGAAGGTGACCCAGGAGACGACCACTCTCGAGATCATTCAACAGGTAAGCAAAATAATACGTTCACTGCCACAGTAATCATATTAATATCAGGTATTATGCAACGAGTAGGTATCTTTAGATTTGTTTTGGTCCAAAGCCCACAACACCACAATGGCTATTAAAAGCTCAACGCAGGTATAGAAAGATACGCATACGCAGCTTGATGGATAATGATGAAGCCCTTTAAAATAGTAGAAGTCTGATACCAATAAAACTTACATTCTTGTAATTCTCGAATAACATTATCACATGATTTTATTTCCATCTTTGGAATTACGATTTTATTCTTATTCACTTGTAATCAAAGTGCGGAGAGTGTAGTTTCATAAGAAATACAAGCTGGATGTTATTCACACAGGCCCTACAAAAGGCTGGTAAGACGGACGAGCGGGTGGACGACTATGTCTTAGTCGAGGATGTCCAGCGTGGATGGGACAAACAAGACATGGACAAACCAGGACAACAACAAATCCTTGAGCCACACGAGAAACTTCTTCAAGCACAGAACAGATGGAAGGGTGCTGGAAAGTTTGTCCTTCGCAAAAAAGGAGATGTAAGTGAAGCGAATCATATTACTATGAAGAGAATCTCCACGCGTTGCTGGTGCACAGGGATTAGTGTTTAACCTTCCCATATGATTTATTTCTAGTCTGTATTTCTAGATGTTTGCTTATGCAGAAGCCAACCCCACAAGTGACAAGTACACTTCAAAACAGGGCATGTACCACCATGATAAACAGTATCCTAGATGAACGGATTATAATTATGATGTTTTATTCATCGTATAGAGGCTTTTGTTCTACAAAAGAGAACTCCTGAAATTGCAGACAATCTTAGCATTATCTTTTTTCTTAGATGGTATACACGAGGGTTAAACTGGATAAGGGCCTACAATGGATTTCCGTATTTTGTAGTTTTTTCCACAGTTAGGAAACATTCTTACATACCTATACTGACAAATACCATATCTGTAACAGGTCTGTACAATTCATACCCAAATCACACTATTTAATACCACCAGTCTCCCGGTAGCTATGGTAATATCACAAATATAAAAAGACCAGAAATCAGGAGGACCATTTTCCCTAGTACTGTGTACCTGCCTGTGTAACTTTCCGTCTGCACTGCTGAGCGTTATGTTCCACCGTCACCCTAACACGAGTCCTACACTTTGTACACGGGTGTACAGATCACCTCCGTCTCCCTGTATGTTCACACCATGCACATTGCCTTAGTGGTGTCATGTCTTGTGTTGCCCATTGGTGTAAAGACCATTCGATTTTTCAGGACCCAAGCACGAGAGCCTGGATAACCACCATGGTCAAAGAACAAAAGGTAACGCGTCTGTGTTTGAGCCCTGTCCTCTTAATCCTGCCTTCTGCCCCGTCCTTTCTAATAATCCAGTATTATCTGTGTTGTTCGATTTATACAATATACTTCCTTACAGTCCGTTTGAGAAACCTTCCTTTTATTTCGCGACTAGGTCACACGAGGCTCCTATTCCATGTACTTCGTACTCTTGTTTGTCTCTTTATATGCAGTCTTTTCTAATTTGATAGTATTGCCTCGAAAAAAAAAGAAGCCCTGGGTGGAGTACACCGGTATGATGAGGCTGGTAACGTATTTCCAATAAGTCGCGAAATAAAATTGAGTCGGGATCTGGCATCTTCAGTCTGACTAAACTGTTTTGGTCAATATTATATCTGCAGTTTACACACAAAACACACAGTAAGATTGGTCTCTGGATCCACCAGCACCCTACATATAACAGTATATTCCTTCTTCCTATGTAGATGATATACATCTAGTTATGATAAATCTAGAAAACCTGCAACTACCCCCGTTTGTGGTTAGTCATCTTCATAAGATAATAATTAAGGTTTATCTATTTTCTAATGACTTCATAAGTTTCTGATGTCAACACATTAGATGGTACTTGAAAACGGTTTTAGATTAATCAATTAATACACCAATTTAAAGAATAATTGTGCTGGTTGTCTTTTGACCAGAATCTGAGCATCATAGTATTATGAGATGCATTGTGCTACTAAGATCAATAGCATTCCTAAAGTTCTTCTACTTTCTATTGATTTCCTCACGGTTGTGTCAGCTGTTTAGAGGGTATTGATGTTTTACATTTTGTTCATAAACATTGACCAAATCTTTTGTTATGAACTCATGAACAGTTAGGCATGCCATCAAAAATTGTACCAATTTGTAATAGAAAAGCACATTCATGGAATATTCATGATTGTGTGTTTTCTATCAGTGTTCTATATTTTACATCATAGATTCCAAGCAAATGCCCTTCCTGTATTTTCCTGGAATCTATATTATGATGCTAATGTATGTCTTATGACGTTACAAGAGATTTCCAGGACACAGAAACCACAGGCGCATCACAACAGAACAGTAAAATGAATTATTTCTATGCAAGGACATTTTATGTCAGAAACGGGGATGTTTCAAATAATAAAGCAAAGAACCTAAACACCACGATATCATAAAGGTGCATTATGTATTGTATCAATGGAAATTTACCAGAAAAATGATAACTTGAATCAGCTCTGCTGATATTTTCGAGAGAAGGGCAGGTCGTTCAACTAATTATTCATTTTGAATATTGTCATTAATTCAGTACCAATTACATAAAACGGGGTTTACGACCTCTAGTACCTTCACCAGAGCTAAGAGCTATACTCAAGGTCAAATCGTTTTAGAAACGATACAAGTATTCTAATAGTTTCAATTCTAAGCCTGGAAATCCCAAACTACGTCATGTCTACACTCTCGTTAGCGATTTATTTTTATGTATTTTCCTTTTCAATATGAACGTGAGGTATATATAGTTGTTTTGCTCTGAAAGAACACTACTTAATGGGAACTACTACTTCTATATGTTTATAATACATGTTTCAGCACGTGTGCAATGTGTACTCTCTGTAGATATATACATATATAACTGTCTGATATAGTGGTGTGTCTGTGTGTCCGTTCACAGCGCCGAGGGGACTCCTCCTCTTCTGAGATGATGACTCCAGACTGGGACTCAGCAGAGCAGACCTTCCTGGTCTGTATTCACAACGTGTCTGCAGACCAGCCTTACACCATCATCCAGGCACCCGTGTCGAGCACGGCCCAAGATATCATCACTCAGGTAACAAAATGATATTTAAAAGTCATGTGCATATATGTATCATATATATCGTGGAGCTAGCCTCAAATAAAAAAGATAACACTCTGTTTGCCGAATGACAGTCAATGTAAAACATAAACCATCAAATATAACCATAACCATTTGCTTGGTGACTGGCAATCAAATTGGAACTCAGAAACTTCTTTTCAAAGCAAATAATTAGGTCATTCATGAGTACCTCGTTGCAATACCTGGGCCACTGAGGGCCACCTCTATTCATTATTTAGGCCACTTAGGCCATTTTCCTTTGGCCGACAAAAACGGTACAGATTTTCTGTGTTCTCCTAATAGCCTATTTACACTTTGCGTCAGCAGTGGTAAAAGTCTGTCGGAGGTTCCTGACCTTATATCGGTGATGGCCAATGGAAATAGGCTATTAGGAGAACATAAATAATTTACACTGCTTTCGTCAGCCAATGGAAACGGGCCTATCGGCACCGCCCTGAAATATTTAGGTAACTTGTGGCCATCTCTTGTCTTATTTTCTAAGACCCCTGATGGGCTCCTTAATGTATCATTTGGCTCGCTTATCTCCTCGTAATATCTAAACCACTCAACACCACCTCCTTAAATATTATATAAGTCACTGATGGTGATCTCCAAGAGTTATTTAGGCCACTCATAGTTTCTCTCTGCATCAATCAGGCCATAGTGCGGGCACGGCGGCGGGAGGATCCAGCGAATTACGTCCTGGTTGAGGAGTTGTGCATCACGTCCGTGGACACACCTGGCAAGACGCGTCGGACGAGCACGAAGACAGAGCGGCGCGTTCTCGGCGATGACGAACAGGTGTACCCGATACAACACCAGTGGAACCTGCCTGGCAAGTTCGTCCTGATGGCGCGAGACAAGATCCCCGAGGTACGCACCATGCATATCTCTCTTTTATTATCCCCCCAATACAATATGTATATAGAAATCACATAGGGAGTGTGTATGGACATACCGGAGCATACGGATATATGTTGTATGCTCCGATTTGAAAAAAAGTTGGCGCATACGGAAAATAGTGCGTATGAAAACAAAAATTCACTAATATCGGTATGCCACTTGTCAGGAAAAGGTGGATAGTAAATACAATATATACTGGTTTCCGATAAAACTGTTGTATACTACTTTGAGTTGCCTCTCCGCATACGCTCGGATATCACTGCACATCAACCCCTCGGAGCATACTGCGGCTTGTATCTGAAACCAGCCAATATTGTGTATTTGTGCGCTTCTTTTTAATGAGCTTCCCTCTTTTATTTCCAATAACATCTCCAATGTTTCTGGAAAAGGTCATACTGAGATCTTGTTCATCATTGCTCTACATGGTTAATCTTTGGCATACTTCATTTGCTTCATATTATGATTATATTCTCCTTTTCTTTTAACATGCCTTTTGCAAGTACATGCATTTTCAGTATATATGTGACCTAACCTCCTTTAGAAATAAGTAATTGAATTGGTGTCTATGGTGAGTGAAGGCCAAGTGGTTGAAGCAGGTGAGGGTTGATAGTATTGTTACGTGTGATGAGTGAAGGTGGCGATGTGTATGTTGTGTAGTGTGGGGTTTTCCCCCAAGGGGGACACAGTGAGACGTCCTCTCTCACTGCAGCGAAATGACCAACCAATTTGTCGCCAATTACATTTAACAGCTGTCAGCAGCACGTTTCTGATGAGAATATCTCTCCCTCCCTTTCTGCTATGTATACATATTGACGAACTCAGATCTGACTGCAGTTGTAGATCTGTCTTTGATATCAGTCTAGTCGCCTCTCGTAGTAAAAGGTTGCCATTGTGGTTTCCTTTGGCCATGTACCTAGTGCGCCGCTTCCGCGACAGGTGGCGCTATTGTGCATTACCCTCACTCTGGTCGAACGGATTGTGGATTTTGCTACATGAATTTTATGTTGACGCATAGTCATCGCGTTATATCTCGGTAACATTGAATGTATGATACAGAATTAAAGTGATCTGCTAATATAGCTAATTAACCCAGGCTTGAACGGTATTCCCGTGGCATAGAGTCGTGTGTCCTCCCGCTGTGTCACATCCTTCTTTGTGTCAGTGCTTCGCACTGCTGTCTACTTTGTGGCTAAGGTGTCATCCTTGATAATGGTAAATACTAAGAGAACCAGGCTCCATTAAATCAAGCCTTCTGATGATATGAAGAGGCAGGTCATTTACTGGGTTTTTTTCAAATTCCCATAGAAAAAACATATGCCATGATACATGATCGAATTGATATGAACTTTCCTATTCTTATCTGAAGTTTAAAATGGTGTTGTTTTTTTTTAAATTCATCTTTATTGCATCATCACTACAAATATATTTTATCAGTACAGCAGTTGAATTAAATGGTTCCAATAGCGTCATTATATTTTCTTAATTCCAGGAAAAGAAAAGAAAATCAAGTCGAAGTCCATTCCCACGTCTAAGTCTAGCGAGTCTCGTTCTGGGGAAGGAGAAAAAAGACAAGTCGAAGTCAGACACAGAAGGTATTTCTCTTCCATTCTCTTGCGGTTGGATATTATCGTAACAATTCCGCTGTATTCCCGGTCCAGTTTTAAAGGGTGTGTGGATATAAAGTTTTGAAAAGTCCTCGTTATTCAACTGTCTGCACCTGTATTTGAATACTGTTTTGGCACTTCTATTTCAAAATATGTGTTTCGTCATATATGTTCCAAAATCTGCATTGATTCAGACATCAGTAAAACATACAAAGTTCATTGTTGCATCCAACTTTACTTCTTACTCTACTAGTTCTTCAAAGGGAAAAACATGAAATGTGAAATTTGGTCCGGTAAATGCACTCTAGTCGCTTCTTCTTAATGATAAATATTCAGTAGAGACTAATTTAGTTGAGTGCATGTCAATTCGTTTTCATTTCGATAGTTAGTAAATTTTGTTGCTATGGTTATCCGATTTCCAGACCTAATGGGATTTACACAAGTATAATCACTAGGGTTTGTATGGGTTTACCAACATAAGCTCTTTGAATAATATGATTCCTTTAATTTTCGGGAGTCTTTATGTATATTTTTTGGTTTCATGATTTTATTGACAGATATTTACTCTTTCAATCCGGCGACCTTTGCCGGCTGAATTATGTTAGTTATTATTTTCTGATGACTCCCTGAAAATTAAAGGTGTACGACTTATACATGGTGTAAGGTGTCATTTGTTATTATTTTCATGTCACGCTTTTTTTAAATATTAAAGACAGCTCTATCAGAATCGCCATAGAAAGTTGTTTTCAGCTTTAAACGAATATTCTATGGATCAAAAAAACACATTATGATAGACCTTTGAAATAATAACCTTCTCGGAATACATTTTCGCTCAATAGAAAACTTCGTCCTATTCACGTTTGACGTTTTCCATTTAACTTGGAACATATTTTCACGCACATTTATTTATCTAAATAAATGGAATGCTTTAGCTTACCGCACTAGCCTTTACCGATAAGTTTCGCCAGTGGTTATAGGGATAGGAAAGTAATTACGTACACTCAGGAACACCATTATAAATACTTTATAATTCCCATAACATGCGTCATTTAGTTTTTCTTTACATTTAAGATGGTAGACTATGGTGTATCATTATTACGGTTTAATCAAATTATGGTCCATTGGACGTCACATAGGTTTTCCACGCCAGACTATCTCCTATCAAATAAAACAAGAATTGGCCTTTTTAATTGACGGAGAAGTTGGTTTGAACATAATGTTTTGAGAGATGTAGCGGTAAGGCGATGTAAAGAAATGCGTCATACCTTGGCTTGGTCGATCGGTCCGGTTTTAGATAGGGAGACAGAACCAACAAAATATAGGCCATTTCAAAACTTCAAAATATAGATTTGAAGAAGTATGTCTAATTAATGTTGTCAACGATACTACTAGTTTTTGTAGCCTATAGTATATACTGTTTCAGCTTCTGCATTTCACTCATCCGTTTGTCTGTTCAATAGCCGTCGCATTATAACGTAGTTTTCTCTGTATGTCTGTGTTTTATTACTCTGATATCATAATAATGAATACAAGAGAAATAAAGATAATATTTAAAAGGTGACACAAACAGATATAGATATATGATGTTTTAGGGAAGCCAGTAGTATGGCAATAGACTTTTAGTAGATTAGGCCTTTTATCAAAAACTTGGTTCCCTTGAAAGCTAGGAATATCTAGGGTTTCCTTCTCCCAATTTTCTGCATGGTGCATGCGGCTATTTCAGTGCTATATTGTCGCCTATATAGCTACCTAGGAGGAATATGAAGATATGCAATTTTGACGATCTCCACATTAAAGTGTAAGAAGATGAATTGCACACTATGTATTCGTCTCTATAGATGTTTTTAATCCTTAAACAGAGATCTCTTAGGATTCAAACGTTTCTGTCTACTCGTGCTGATGGTAACCAGGTCTGGATACAACATGTTGCCTGCTGTTTGCTTTCAGATCGCAGCGTTCATCGTTTACATACACCACGTCGGTCGATGCGGTCCCGCTATTCTCGGCCGTACAGTGAGTCGCAATTCTCAGCAGTCGTCTGTGAAAAGGGCAGCGAGTTTGAAAATACAGTAGGACACGGCAAACAAAAGTCAGCCACCCTACCACGCAAAATCAAGTTATTGTCCAAGAAGGGTAGAAGTCGCGACGTTCATGTCTAACTTCAAATCGGATGATGACATCATATTCATTTCAGGAATACATCAAGGTATCTCTCACATCTACCGCTCTATTATGAAATACGCGATCCTTTTGAGATCATGTCAAGGCTTCTTTCTGTTCACACCTACAGAACAATCATATATGTATAAACACTCAATACTTGATAGATATGATTAGCAGATTTCCGGGATTTTCTACCCAATTCCGATCGAGAAGACCATATAGATAATGAATGTCGAGCCAGCAATCCTCGTATATCATTGAGAATATTTTTATGTCAACTGATTCTGAAGGAATGAATCAGCAATGACCAAAGGTGCTTGAAAATTGTAAGACAGCAAAGTACATTTGCATTTGGGTTTGCTCGAGACAGCAGCGAACCTTGCTGAAGTTTTAGGAGAGTACTACCACGTAACGCTGGATTATGTCATGCTTGAAAGACTTACCAAACACGAAGCCCTTTGTATATGAACGGTAATATCTCAAATCTTGTTTTAGGAATAGGAACCTGTTTTTGTTTTGAATCTGTATCTTGTAAGTATGCTTGCACATTGAAGACGATATCGGTTGTCTGTTAGCAATGACAAATAGTTATAAAAGTTCATCGTTGATGGGTTACGCAATGGGGAGTGGAGTATTATCCTGCAGATTGGTAGCAGTTTTGAAACTCTTACCAAACCACGGGGAAGCCCAGCAGATGAGGGTAATCGGGTTCAGATCTGTTCGGCTAATCATATAGGTTCACGCGCAAACACTGTACAGCCACCCTGCACACTATTACTCTGCCAACAAACTGAGATAATTACCTGGCTTAGTCTGTGCTTATAATATTGATCATTGATTCTCATATATATAGACGTTCCTCAACCGTCTTCTCTGTTTTTGGATAACCATCAGTGTTCACAGAGTATCTCTTGTCTCATCGTGTTTTTATTTTTCTAATTCAATATTTATGTTCCTGTTTTCAACATTGTGACCTCTTGTACTGGAGAGTACTAGGTGGTGGGGAGCTGTTTTTTTTTTATCAAATCCGGATCGGCTGAGACAAAGTTAGGACAGAGCGTGTTCGCGTTCTATTGTTGCATGTTGGCAGAGAAAACGCCAGCAGTTTGATATCTCAATTTGTACGCTATTCCGAAACTGACTTCATTTACTTTCCGTGCTTTACTTTTATGCTCTTTCTCAGAGATGTTGTTATGCTAAATATTACTCTTATCGAAGAAGGCAGGGGTCTGGTTACGCAATAGCAAACCCTGACAAGTGGGTTTGGGGAATTATTCTTTTCTAATGTTGGAAAAATGACTGTACATATATTGATTCTGAACTATACAGAATTCAGCCAAAATGAAAGGGAATGGTAATAGAGGTGATCGAGGTTAATGCCAGACAGGGGGCTTAGCACTACCCTGTAAATTGCAAAGATTGTTGCTTTAAATGAGAAGCCACAAAGTGGACAGACCTTCTTATTGTAGGAATTCTTTCTTTTGCCGTTGGATTTGATGATGTGTGATCTATATGATATGATCGGGAGCTAAGGGTTGAGGGTGAGCTTGCTATGGGTAGAAGCAACGACCAAAAGCCTTCACAAAGTTCACATATCTGGATGTCAGAAAGTGCCTCGCCTCCAAAATACAGAGAAGCCCCCTCAAACAAAACGAACATTGACTAAAATCTTGATCCTCAAGTAGGAAATCCATGGAGAGCCTCAGAACCCGAAATTTGTACTTTGTCCTATTATGGTAATTTCTCCTTCCTGATAGGGAACAAGTGGCATAAGGCAATGTTTATTATTATTAAGAGGCGTTACTCGAAGGCTACACAGACTTAAGATATTTTCTCCGTGAAGTGTTCCGCGTCAGCTCTATATAGATATACTGGTCTTTTGCGATCGATTCAGCATCAGAGTCAATTGTAAATAAATGTACATGACAAGTAATTATTATCATTATAGCCGGCATATGATTTATTGCACGGGGCCTGGAAAGGCTGAGATTAATCCGCCACATTATTTAGCTATTCTCCAATCACATGCTGCTTGGTCTACTGCCTACCATTAATCATTAAAAACAGGAAAGACACAATTTTGAATGACCTCCTACGTTTTGGTAGGAAGTGTTATCGACTCCTGTTCAGTGTTATTGTTTATTCTAGAGCAATATCACAAAATATAGGCATGAGGAATTTGCAAACTGTACACAACTTGCCCTATGTTATTTGTCAGAATGTTTTGGTTACTTTTGATGTTATGATGCATATAACTTATTTCAGTTCAGGTGTTAGAGATGGATATTGTCATTTCATTTGCCAGGCACATTTGAATCATCGACTGTCGGTGTACTTGAATGTTGTAAGTTTTCATATTGCAGGACGTTCAGCCGTCTTCTTCGATTTGTATCATTTTAATGGTAACCTACAGACACAACATTGATGGCCGTTTGAAAGAAGATTTATGGAAATAGTTCATTTAGTGTAATCTTCCGCATTTTCAATTTAAGACTCAGTTCATTCTCTCTGCTTTTTGCTTTTGGCATTTCATCGAACCGCTTTATGTTCTTCAGAGAGAAAGAAGTTCAGTTAGTTTGAATTTATTTCCGGGG
The DNA here is from genome assembly GCA_950022655.1 of Alentia gelatinosa. Lineage (NCBI taxonomy): Eukaryota > Metazoa > Annelida > Polychaeta > Phyllodocida > Polynoidae > Alentia > Alentia gelatinosa. Next base: position 44,478,279 of record OX465582.1, read on the forward strand.
CGACAAAGTATCAAACGTAATGACATAATTTATAAAAGGAAATGCATGGCTTACAGTTGGTGTGCAGCAGAGCTTTTTTTATATAAGTATACAGACCATGTGAAATGTTAATCTAATCCTTAATGGTATTGATTGTTGTTATATAACCGATTTTCAACACAGTTACTGAAAGGAATTACAGAATCTAAACTGCAAGTCCGGTGTTTATAGACAAGTATTGATTTATAGTCGACATTTTTGATTCAGAAATCTAGCCCTCTGTATTCATAACCTTCTTGTGCGATTTGATATGATGAAACTTATATCGCTGATATATGTTGACTAAATCTATAATGAACTCAGAAAATCTAAGCAGAATTATGTTAATTGTTCTAATTGAGGATCATGCAGATATCACATAAAATCACTACCCTTTTCCTATGAACATCTGACTTGCAACTAGCTTGCTGTTATTCTCACTGAGTGTATAGTATTAGATGGCACCTTCTTCGATCTCCTTAGCTCTCTCAGTTACACCGATATAGACTTTAGTTTTTCCCCATGTTGGTGGAGTTCGGGCCTCTGTGCCTCATCCCCAGGCGATGTGACGGTTATGCAAAAAGATATGTACTACTATCTAATATGGAGTGGAAATCTCTGTAAATCAATTTTATATTGGATTTTGTGTCTACGTCTGTAATTCAGTCTATGGGGAGCATAAGTGAAATTGTTTGCAAAAGATGAACGATGCTTTGCTTACATTCTTCTCAACACTATTCCCATCATAATTAAGATATAAGATGAAGGTTTCTCTGAGCTATGCATTAACGCTAAGGAGTTATATAAGTGGGCAGAAGTACTTGCATTAGGATATGACCATGTTGAGGGTCATATGATTCCAATAAAACAGATTTAAATGCATGTGATTGTCTCCATAATGAATGAATAAAAGTGTGATTACTTTGATTAACCTTTATAGCTGGAGGCCTAAAATCGTGTTACTACCTAAGTCATAAATGTAAAACGTGTAGAACTTACTAGCAGAAAACAGCCATTTTCCCGTCATCTTTATACCTAATGAATATGTATACGTAAGTGTAGCTGGGTGTCTTGTTTAATCCAAGTCCAGCGTTTTGGTGTTGTTCATAATTATGATTTGAATCAATGTGTTGGTTATATAAGCCTAGGGATTCTAGTCTAGAAATATGTTGTCACTGGCACAGATACCATTTGTTTTAAAGTACTATTCACATTTTCTGGACAACTTTTGGAATTTCACGAGGCATCGATTTCCTCAGAGCCTATAATTGGAGATATTCTTTTAGGTAGTGAGATGGCAAAAAGACTACTGATAAGGTATATATTGTAAATATTTTAAATGTGTTATTTTATACACAGTTTGGAATCTTGTATGTGGACAAGGCGAGGTGTGACTGGTGACTTGAGGGATTGATCGTGCGCTCAAAGTTAAGCGGAAACTGATTTTCCCTCTTTTGAAAGCGTGCTAATATTTAGTCAAAGCGGTCATCGTTTTCGCCTATTTGATAACGTCCTTGATTCGCAAAGGAAATCTGCATAATGTTTTAGCAAAACGCCTCCATATATAGTATTGTAGAATTCAGTTATCTATATGGTTGATTTGCACATCAATTTTAATCATATTCGTGCGATTCAGATAGCTGCCCTAATTTTATATTTTGATGGATTTTCTAATGCATCAGAAAATTTGAGATTTATGGTGATGAATGTAATATGATTCCATGATTTCCGTTTATCTGGCAATGTACGAGGTTACGAGTCTGCTGAAATAAATGGGAGTTACACTAGTTATTATGATATGATAAATAATAAACACTGCCGTTTTGGATGGCTTGAAGGTGGTGTACTGAAAACAAGCAATGCTCATTGTACATTGCCCAATGTGAATCGGAGAAGTACACAGTGTCAAAAGAAATATTCTTGTAATAGATATATTGTAATTCCCTTGTTATAAGAAATTGAGACGACGAACACCGTGTGAATCATGTTTTAGTTATCAAACAATTAATTCAACATGCAAACATTGGAAATAGACTTTTGGGTATTGTCCATCAGCAATAGATATCGTCCTTGGCCATTATTTATGTGTGTGATAGTCTTATCCGATGGTCTCATTGACCATGTTGCTGTTAATCCTGAGTGTTGTACGAAGAAGACAGTGTGTTAAAGATTGTTATCATGTCATTGTACACGCCACAAGACAGTGACACTTATACGCACCCTTTTCTGTCATGTGATAAAGAGTACTGTTTCATCATTGATCTTTAGTGTACATAGCAGATCGTTAAAGCGGCATGTAAAATGTAAAAAAAGATATGTGTTTGTTAAAAAGACATACATAATGTTGTTGCCAAAGCACTGATAACTGATGATTGAAGAAATTCCGTGATGATCTTTTGTTAAGCATGTATTGAACCTTCATGTTTCACGTTCCGATATGGAAAAATTGTTATGGATACAGTGCTTCGTACATGGCTGTCTGAATTGAGATCGCTGTGTGATTACACCGTTATTATGGTCATTATATACTATTAAAGATTTGTCCCCATGGTAACAAGAACTTTGTGACGTCACACTGCTAGTTGCATATTCTCAATCCAAGCAAAACTATGTGTGATTTTTGTCATATCAGGACGGGACGCGTGTTATGTCATAACGTGTTACGTCAGAGTGAGTGACGCACATGGTGAATGGCGTCACAGCGCCATGTACGACACACTTAACAAGGTTGTAGGACGACGCTTGTACCTTTGAGGACACATTGATGACACGTTGTAATAATTAACATTTTGTTATACAAAATGATAATCACGATGATGAAGATGATAAAAGTACTGGAGAGACTGCAGTTTATATATCTCTGACTCATCTATACCATACCGGTTTGATGGGGTCACAAATGTCCAATTTTTGTATTTTGTAAATTTGTGTATTGTTTATATGTAAATATTTATTCTTGTGTTTTGGAAAATAAAGGCTGCTACAGCAGCAAGAATACAGACATGTTTTGAGAGGTCATTTTCCCGCTATATAAACTCCCACTGAGGTGTTTTAGGAGTAAGTTACTGCCAGTCATTTCTTTTCTAATCGTTGTGTTTTGGTACAACAGGTGGTGTAAGACCACCCCAGGAGAAGTATAACTTAAAGGGATGTGGTGCCGTCCAAGTATGTTTATATGATATTGAACCTACGTGCATATATATTCTTAGAGATAAACACGCTTCATATACGTACATTAGATATGAAAAATAATGTTTGAGCTATTGATAAAAACCATTACAATCATTAGTAATCTAAAACATATAGGGTAATGTACACGTACTTAAAATACAATCAGTTGAAATGAAATGTATCCAAATACACAAATGTCTTGTATCACTGTGGATGCAATTCGCAATAATTTGACCTCTTTAAGAAAACCAGGATGACGGTACTCTTTTTTTAGAGAAACATTTAAATGATTTTACTAGATCAAGTATTTATCTAGGATTACACGTAATATTCGATGCTCAAAGACAGATAATGGGATAGCAGGTATGCCTCTCATAAGAACACGTCTAACCCGGACAAGCTTATATCATGTTACATGCTAACGAGTGACCCCATATACAACATGTCGGGCGTGACCCCATATATAATATGTTGAGCGCTAAGGATGGGTCATGGTGTACGACCGGGTCAACGCCCGAGCGAACCCCAAGTGTGAGCCATGGGAGGCGTTGACTTGGGTGATAAAAAGAATGCCTTGGGGTATAAACAAGGGTCGACCTAAACCTCTGGTCGCAATCCTCCAACATGTGTACCCTATTTAAGTTATAAATATTTTGTGATACCCTTGCCATGGATTGCAAGGGGACATCATACTTTACGTTTGGTATATGTATAGAAGAAGTGCGAGAGGAGAAGTGCGAATCAGAGCTACCATGTTATGAATATAGCCCTCCAATTTGTGTTTGTTTACACTGACTACATAGGGGGATGCAGATCTATTATCCTATCTTATCCCAGCAAGCTATTGCAATTTACTTTGATATGACTCCTGCCTACGTCACCTGTTTGAAGAATTCTCGGTGCTTTCCAGATAATCTGTTCTGCAGCTCTTCTTTGCTAATGTTTTCTCGTAACAGACATGCCCACATGGTCAATTGAGCCTTAAGGCCTTCTTAGCTATCGATGTCTCTCAATGATGTCGTTCCACCAAATTCCCCCATCATGCTTCCTGTTCTGCCATCCAATTGTCAGAATACAGGTACCGCTGCATTAGATAAAACCACTTAAAGGCTATTCCAACATATTGTTGTAATGAGTGTCGGTTACAAAATTGTTGTTGCTGTTATAAGGAAAATAAATATGGTGGACGTAATAATTGCTGGGACTAATTACTAATTATCCAATTTGCCCCATCGTCGTTCAGCATATTTATCATAGAAGGGAAATTGTGAGATATCCAGTGATTATTTGTCATGTGATTTTCGTTGACCAATAATCTGTCAAAAACCCTTGTGCGATGTTCCATCAAATGCAATTACCTCACAAGAAATGCGTTCCTAATATACAGCTCGCACATGTCTAAAGAAGGTCCGAATAAAAACAGAAATCTCCACACATTTGAATTATTCCACAAAATCACATGGCTCTAGAGGTTGATAGCTTTGCGGGTGACGACTGATGCGATAACCTCACAGTATACCTACAGTTACGATGGTGATAGTGGCGAACAGGGAGCGGGTGTGGGAAACACAGCAACAGTCAACCACTAGGTGTGTTGCTCAAGCAGTACCTGGGGGCGGCCCTTGGCTCGTAAAGGTGGGGAGGTACTCCAGGGTGACTACCCGCTGGCACCCAGCCTCCCGCCGGGCGCATGTTACATACCGCCAGCAGGTGGGGTGCGGTGGTCCAGGGACCAGAACACGTCTCTTCTCCCAGATTCCCAGCGGTTAGGCGGAAACTAGGCACTGCAGTTGGTACCTGCATGGGCCACTGCGAAGGTGCGGGTACCCGCTGTGGAGTCAGGAACCTGGAAGAAAAGGCGTAAAAAGGACTCATAAATAAAGACTCGCCATCTGTCAATGAATGTTTGGAGGGCTAGGAACACAAAGTAGTACTTCAGCCCGGCGCTATTGATGGAGTGAAAGCTACTAGCTCAAGTGGTTACAGTTCCAAATTGCTCTTGAGTTATTCCAATGCTATAACGAATATAGATGTTAAAGAGTAATGCAAGTACATGTATTTCTAAATACGCATGTAAGTGCAAGAGAAGGAACCGACAATCATGGGGCCGTTGAATAATAAACCTACGATAAAAACGGATCATAGAAGCGTCTTTGGTGCCGAACCAAAATAAATGGTCGCAGCTAGTGTTGCATAACAAATCGTTCATTTTGTAAATGTCGTCCGTTTGTTGTCCATTTTTGATCCAGGGGGGCGTTGAATAATATTCTGTCATACATGAGGCTAGACGATGAGATAAATCGAAAGATAAACGACATCCTGGACGACCTTTTTCATTCAGGATAGCATATTATCCTACCCCTAATATAAAATCCCATAGGCTTAACATTGGGTTTTCGTATGCCACGCTGACTGGCATACGGAGTTTCATATGCCACTAGTGGCATACAGCATTGTTATCACGTAATATTCCAAAATCGAGGAGATAGGGTAGGATAAAATCAAAACCTGGTTCGTTTTAATCTTGGCCACCGCATTCCACTCCTGAAGTTTTGGCTCCGGACTTCACTCGGCTTCGCCTCATGAAGTCACTTTGCCAAACTCCAGTCGTGGAATACGGTGGCCAAGATTAAACCTCATCCAGTTTTACGATAGAACGTTGGATTCAGCACTATCGCCCGAACAAAATGTCGTACAATTGTCGTACAATTGACCTATTTCCAAGTGCTTATACATTTCCTATATGACTGCTGATACACACCAATACATATCGAGCGGTGCAGTGGCATGTCTGAGACTAGCAGGCCGAGTGGTGCAGTACTTTCCAATCAGTGCGAATGTCGAAACAATTGTCAAAAATGATTCAATTGTTAACAAATAAGGAAATTTGGTATACATGTATCTCATATGAATAGGATTCTCTGTTGAAGATATCTTTTGATTTGGATTAGATTTAGTGCATGAACAAGGAGTTTGACATCAGCTACAACATCTCTAAAGGTGTCTTCTGGGACGACAAATGGACGACAAAATGGACATTTTCAAAATGAACGATTTCTAATGCCACACCAGCAACAACATTTCAAGTTCTCGTATCGCCAAAGCTCGTTTGCCGACGGCATATATTTTCTATGATACGTTCTGGCACATCCAGCCAAATCCAGTAGAAATACACATAATATCGTACGCAAATCAATTAGCTTAGGTGAATTCGTCTAAAGCGTCTCATTTCATTAATTCGTTTGATTATTCATGTGTGGCCTTTTTGATTTTGCTACATATTCACATACTTTCCCTTACCATGTATGTATCTGAGTCATATAGCTTCGATTCTAGTCTAACAATAAAGTCTTTGAATATAAACACCGAAGGTTTTGAATTTCTAGCTGCTTCACCGAGTGCATCCTGCACAGGGAGGAGCATCAGGAGATATCTTTATATACTTAAAGATTAAAAAATGAAATTAAACAGAGATTCCGCTGAAATTGATTCCGAAGGGAAGCCACCTGGAAGACCGAGACTGGCTTCCTTCAGTTTACCACCTCTACCAACAGCTACCTGCAAACAGAAAAAAAGCGGTGTGGACTGGCATGTAAGGCGATTTAGTGGTGTAGTTGCCAGGTAAAGGAAGGCACAAGTGGCCTAGTGTAGAGAGATGTCACAAAGGCAGGTTTCGGAGTAATTTGTGGGAACGGCTATGTCAGATACCACCAACAGTGGTAAGAAAGGTTGTGGCTGGTGATAAAGTAGGAGATGATTCTGCCCGAGGTTGTCTGCGGGAGTTCGTTTCACGGATTATATAAAACTTAGATATAAATTGCTCACACCAGTGAGCATGAATTATGCTACTCATTCCACGCAGCGGATCCAACTGAGATTCTGGTAGAAGTGTGAGTATAAATAAGATGCTGGTGATGCCAGCAGGTGAATGGGCAATATATATATATATATATGAAAGGCAGGAACAGTCAAACTGTGGTCCCGCCGGATTAACTGAGAGAAAGAACTACAACATTGTGAACAAGGTTCAGAAGAACAATCAGCTCACATATGCTTCATCAGCACCCTTTCTTGGGAGGAATTAGGGGTTCCATTTATAAATTGCGTACATTGATAAGAATCACATACCAAATGCCAAACATTAACAAACGTCCAATACATTTTGATGTAAACTCCGCCTTTCTCCTGAAAAATGATAATTACACTTTTCTTCCTTAAATGTCGTTTCGGACGTTTCCTGTCATTATTCCGGTAATTTCCTAATTGTGAGATATAACCCCTTTTGGCTATGAGAATCATTTTCGCCCGAATGAGTCGAGATTCCTTACTTAAATTCCATTGAGTGGTCACCGCTAGCCTCTCAGCTACGAGCTACTCAGTATATTCGCAGGCATGCATCTACCCTTGTAACAGATCGTTGTGTTTACCTGCTCCACCTGGATCAGCCCAAGACCTGCGGCGCATAAAATACATGCTTCAGGCAGACGGAATACCACACCCTGGTACCAAGAGTAATGCGCTACACTTTTTAGATGGTACTAAAAATTCCCATTATAGAACAAAAGTTAGCATTTCGTCATGTTTAACATTGTATACCATATTTACATCCGCAATTGATTTGACATTTTAGAGATCATCATCCTTGAAAGTCCTTTTCATAAAATCGTAATGTTTTATTTCATAATTTGAATTCTGAGTTATTTGGTTATGATTTTCTTGTAGATTCCGAGCTAAAATTGCTGATCCGTATATATTTTTAGGAGCCGAATGCAAAATTGTCGTTTCGCCGTATGGCGCCTATTTATATAGTACATGGGTTCAACAAACTACAGGTAAATCTACCCGGGGCTCTGTTGCCCGCACTAAAAGGTGGGGCGACACCTGGTGCTCGTGAGAGGATATAGCACTGGTCCCGAGTTCTGAATACCGTTCACTGATGGTGCTTTGACTTAGAACCCCACATTTAGGGTGCAGGAAGGCATATGGTGGTAAGCCCCCAGGTCGGTTGGGAGTAGAAGGCTACATTGCCAAAATGCAGGCTAGCATATTGCGTTATAAGAATCACAAGTAAAAGTTCTTCGTATGCTTTGGATGTCTTCTCATTCCAATCGGATTGAAATTCATTTTTAAATTAATGTGTATTATGGACAACAGTGTCATATGCGACTACATTGAACCATTATTTGACATTATATGTCTATTGATTTTAATTATATATTATCGAATATCGATTTCTTCTCACGATCGAATTCAGTAGCATAATATTAGCTCAAGGGATCTTTGGCTCTTTACCAATTGGAACAGGCTTTAACCCCCAAGACTAAAAGTGAGAAAGGAAGACATACATCTATGATTCTCTTCCCTTCTTCATTAGATAAAGTCATAAGGATAACATGAATTACATCTTCAAAACCCAATATTTCCTATGCGTTTTTGTTATCTTAAATTACACCGTCTGAGGTGCTAAGTGGTCTCATAGCATAAGTAAGTACACGTGAGGCGTTTGGACAGTTGGCCACGTAATCGATCATCCATCCATCATTCCCCGGGTTAGATTGCCGACAGCTCCTATGAGCCCTGAAACCGAAAAAAGGCTAAATATTGCAGAAGTTGGGTCCAGTTTTCATGGGTAATCAGTGATGCCATAGATAAGTATGCACCTATCTGTTACAACCCATCTGTGTGATCAATCTGCAATGGTCTTTCATGTGGCAAGTGAAATCTCAGACGAGTGTGTTTTACAGTGCGAATACTTTGTCCCTCATTATTTTACGTCCAATATTGTTGTTCACTTCATATGTCAGTTCGAAATAAAGTGATTCTTTACTATGCTTCGTTCCTTGTAAAGAGTATTTCCGATATTCTCTAAAAAGCGTCGACGCCATATCAAAAAGGCAAGATTATGCCATTTGTTAAGAAATAGTATAGCAAAACCTGAAGACTAGAATCTGCATTCGGTTTTCCTTATCTGACAACGGTTGGCTATCATGTGATCCGTCATTAGAATTAGAAGTGTAGATGCTTAACAGGGGAATGCCTCTGGCATTGCAGTCGTGTGTCGTCAGAGGATAATATTGTATCTTGGGTGATAGTCCAGGAACAGGAACATAACATTCTGATTGATATGGGGCATAGTACATCTACATTGCAACTGCAAGAGAACAGGAGAATTAGGTAGTAATGTTGCTTCTTACAGGTTTCATTGTATTTAGAAAATAAAATCAACACTCATCTGAATTTGCTAAATGCAACCATGTGTTACAGCATTCTATTTCTATTTTTTTTAGGAATTATTACAAATATTGATTTAAAGGTATTCTTTGAGCCTAACATTGAATCATCTTTGATATAGTTCATCAATAGAATGTCAGAGAGCGCCGAGAGCATACATTGCCTCATTGGAACCACAGCAGGGTTCTATATGCATAATAAAAATGAATTCCTTCAAGCCGCGAATGTTTGCTGTCAAGTATCTAAAAATGTGAAGCAGTTCATGAACATGGTCTACTTAACGAACAATCGCTTTGAGCAGTATGTTACCATCGCTTTCTCTGCTTCTCCCAGTATATTGTTATGATATCATTAACATGATGTTCACAGGTATCAACATATATAAAGGCAGTAAAGATCCTCGATGTATATTCTCGTATCTTCTCTGTGTCTGGTAGGTCTATAAAACACTTAACCAAACACCTACTTCACCCGTGTCAAAACAGTTTGTTAGTAAAAAGAATGGACGACTGAAACGGTTGTTAATACTTATGCTTGCTCAATAAATAGAGACACCTCTAACTTAACCTTTCAAATTCTACTACTTGACTCTAGAGGAAAACCATGTTTACATCCCAACTACGACTAAGTCTGATGTCGTTGAGTGGCCTTTCTATTCATACTAGAATATAAAGTAGCCAATCTCCGAAAGTGGAACCATTATAACATCAGTCGAGAGGAATGTGAAGACTTCTCTCATGGAGTAAAGTATCTGGAATAGCCCAGTGACATTTTAACATCGCCATGGTCTCCACACATCAATCCCACGTGTCTTCCAGCCTGAACGACCTGCACGCCGCTGCAGCTGGTTATGATGTAGCCATATGTACTTAATGGATTATATAGAAAAAAAGACTAGGTGGATGATACCGGATAGCTCCTCCAGTAGTATTCATAACGAGGAAATTATAAAACTGCCAAACCATTTCCATATTACATTATGCTATTATTAGGTCAGATCATACATCATATCCGGTTTATTTAATTTTTCATTTCCAAATGATTCAGGTTAAATCTGCCGTATAATTACCCATCTTTCAAACTATCCTTCTGTCGGAAATCAAAAGGTGTGTTGTGTGTTCAAGGGTACAATAATCAAGTTTAGAGTTTGATATGGAATCGGTCATGAGATAGGTCTGTATTTTGCGAAGGATATATACTTCCAAAAGGTCAAAATCTCTAAGTACTTCAGAGAAAGTGCCCTTGTGCCAAATCTTGATATGAAGATTTGAGAGGAAAGGTGGATGGTTTTTAATCTGGTAGATAAGTGGAATCTGCGTATTCCGTTGGTACACCTAATTTCCAAATGGGTTGACGTAATATGTATTTTCTCATTTGCATTCTTCATTTTCTTAAGCACTAGGCCCCTATTGGTGTTTTTTTTTGTGGTTGAGATTCTTTCTTTCGTTCAGAGGCAATGCTGAATATCCATTGACAGAATTTGAACACACTTGAGCACTAAGCAGCAATTCAAATACAAGCATATTCTTGAAGTAAACGGTGTTTCAATAGAACTATTTCAACTTCCTAGTAATTGTAAAGAATAGACTGACCCGAGTTATTTACACAGAGGGCTATAGGCGAACGCATTGACTCAGACAGGCGGAGAATATAATATATTGCAATCATGTAAAACCACCGATAGGTCGTGGTGTTGGTACACAGGTTTGTGCAGTGACCTTTACTTGAGTTCCCTGACCGACCAGAGCACCCTAGCCAGGACTCTCAAGGCAAGAGGCTTAAACACAGAGGGGATTCTAACTTGTGCTATCTTCGAAAGCTCTAAATGGGCTCGATCTATACACTTAACTATGTAGGTAATGATGCTATGATTATTGTCCAGAAAGTCGAGAAAACAAATTTTTTATTCTAAAGTTGCCAGATTGGCTTAGCGAGCTCTTACTTTTATTGAGCTAATGGTAGTCAAAATTCAAAATGGAAAAGAGAGTGATATATATTGAATTCCTCGATGATGTGAAAGTAATTAAAATATTGGGTTTTTTTCTAGATAGGAGGAAGCTAATTAGTATACTAGTGGCACAATGTGTTGCTAGTTTGAACGTTCAGTTTATTTGTGAGGACATGGTGTACCTTGATAAATCATCCAAATTCCACACTGCCTCATAGGTACCAAGATGACATATTAGCTTTGCGCATCAAAATTATGCTATTGTCACCGAAAGGAATCTGGTAGATACACTGCATGCATTTTCAATTTTCTGGGTGTTCTTCAGCTAATCTTGCTACCTTGCATACATTCAACATTTCAAAACAATAATAATGTATCGGAGTGTATGTAAAAGCAGCAGGTATACGGGCACTAATTCATGTGTTTTGTTGTTCTTGTCCCTGCTAAGCTAAGTGTGTTTGTTTCTGACAATAAAATAGCGGTTTCTAGTTGTGCCTAGGAGTCACTGACCTACAAGACGTCAGGATGAAGAAAGTATTACTAGAGGCTCGCGGACTTTTTGTAAGAAATAGTCACAACTTCAAAGTTACCCAATGGTCGTGAGACCTCACAACGCAAAAAAAACACCAACAGAAACACACACGCACAGGTAAAACTGGACCAACAGCGGAGTTCTGGTAGTTTTTTTTCCTTTTAGTTATAGCAGGTTTTATTTCAGGTCAGGAATACTTATATAGAACGTCCTGACCATGCTGTACAATTCACAGAACGAGATGGTAATTTACGGTTTGTACGGACCAAGGCATTTATGCCGAGTTCCGTACAAACGGTAAATTATCATCGAGTTCTGTGACTTGTACAAGCATGGTTGGACGTTATATATTTACTATATGCCCGAAATTTAAAAAGAAAGTCAATTTCATTTGGTTTAACAACCATTTTTTTAATAAACGTGTATGGCAAGGTGGTCCGTATTTTAATGTACGGACCAGCGGTCCGTACAGTATTTTTACGTCATATGCCGAAACGGTGCGTATTTACAGTATATACGGCATGGGTATATAGTAAAATCAGGAGTTCCTGACCACATACACTGCACGAAACCTACCGCTTTACATATGTATGCGAAACGCGTCTAACAGTAGGATTTTGCGTCTAGAAGTTAGACCTGTTAGACGTCTCATAGACGCCTTATCTAGTGGCGTATATATACATGTCCATGGTGCGGTCTCATATACGTCATATATACGCCTGATTCTGTTGTATATACACCACCATCCAATAGTTCCGATCTTTGCAACTTGGGGACACTACTGGTAGCATATTTCATTTTCGATTAACCATCCAAGTCTTATATTACCAATTAATTTTATAAAAACCTAATTGAGTATAAATTGATTAATTACACATAGTAAACCCTGCATTATGTTGTTTTTTATTGTTTTTCTAATAAATCTTACTTTCAAACACCTTTTGAATGTGTGGACAGGCAGGCTTACTATATAATGACCCTCTTCAGACTTGAGGTTGAATCCTGAAATCATCTTACACAAGCGCCCCCCGCCACCCCCCACCCGGCCGCACACGTGTGACTGTGGCTGCACATGTGTACCCGGCCCCCACCCGACACCTTAACACCTCGCGGCGGGCAGCGGCGGGCATGGGCGGGCGCTGGGGGGTGGGGGAGGGTTTCCCACTGAGGCAACCTGTACAAACGCGGCGAGCGGCGGGCGGTGGGCGGTGGGCGGCGGGCAGCGGGGGACTTCTCACTGAGGCTGGGTAGGGGTGGCGTGGGGTGGTGGGGGGACGGTAGGGGGTGGGGTTGGGAGGTCGCGGGTGGGGGGTCAGTTTTAGAGTTTTTTTATATCATATATATGCCTGGCGTGAAAGACAGCCAAGTCGCTCGCGTCTACATATGGAAACTGTCTCGTAGACGCCCGAAATGTAGACGTGTATAAGAGGTGTATACAAATATAAACAAGCCACGATTCAGCCGATACATGCGTTATTGCGATGGCGTATATATATGTAAAATGGTGGTTTTCGTGCAGTGATACAAGTTAATGCATTGTATATTTTGCAGAGTCGAATTAAACATTTACTATATACCCATGCTGTATATATTATAAATTTTGTATATACGCACCATTTCGCCATATAATGTAGAAATACTGTACGGACCACTGGTCCATACAGGAAAATACAGACTACCTTCCCATACACGTTTATTGAAATATTGGTTGTTAAGCCAAATGAAATTGCTGATTTTTTAAAATTTCGGGTATATAGTAAATATATATCGTCCAACCATGCAACTACAAGTAACTTTGAAGTATTTATATAGAACGTCCTGACCATGCTGTACAAGTAACAGAACTCGATGATAATTTACGGTTGTAAACGCCTCGTTCCGTACAAACCGTAAATTACTATCTCGTTCTGTGACTTGTACAGCATGGTCAGGACGTTCTATATAAATACTTCAAAGTTACTTGTAGTTTTCGATGATTATACATTTGCCCTCGCTGCTTATATTCCGGTGGGGGCGGCGTGGGAGGGGGGGGGGGGGGTAAAGTCACTAATTTCTTATACCATTATATAATGGAATTAGCCTTCCGACCGAGACAAGGGATAGACAGTTAATGCATGAAATAAAGGTAAAGGTAATGGACCGACCAGTGTGCGTAAAGATGAAGCGTCACTTACACTCCCCTGTCGTAGTTGCATTGCTACTATGTGGCTATCATTAAGTAAGGATGTGTTTGGAAAATGAATTCCTGATGGCTCTTTCCCTGCGGGAGCATAAACAAAGTGGTCCAGCTGAGCCTGGAGGGAACAGGTTTGTGTGTCCAAATAAGACTTCGAATGGCGATTTACGGTAATTTTTTATTAACTATTCACAAGTAGTTGCCGATACGAGAGTTCATAACAACTATCAGTACTATTCTGAGTAGAATGTATGCCCTGCCAGGAATGGAGGTGCATTTTCCTTCAGAATTTTTAGATGTATAACTATATATATATGTATAAATATAAATATATATATATATATGTACGGCATCTCTGAATGGGTAACCAGCCAATTATGAAACAGACCCCAGAGAGCAGTCCCCAGCCTATCTACCATACAATGTGACAATTTTAGATGCGAGCCTTTGATCATAACATGCGAGGTTTTTTGTTCAATTTTGAAATCAATTGGACTTCAATAAGTCGATATCAAGGGTTGTGGGGCCAGTTATAAATCAAGAACAGAAGAATAAGTATACTTTACACCAATCGATGATTCTCCTTGGTGTTAGGATTATATATAAATTGAAACCTTTCTATAATCACAGTTAGATGGAAATAAACAATCCCCTCAAAATCCAATTTATATCCTCAACACAAATCTATCACCCGGGAAGCTTTATAAATAGGGGGCAAGGACCAGAGGCAGAATAATTGTATTGGGAAGCAGAATATGCTCACAAACTTTTGGGAAAAGAGGGGCCTAAGTCCCCATGCATTTCCCCGAGCATGTCTTAAGTTTTAGATTGTGAAGGGTGACTGAACTGCTCCATTTTCAGGCCAAATGTAGCCAGATTGGCTTTCCTGGCCATGAATACTTGAGCATTGGGAGAAATACGAAGTAGGCATATACATTACAGAATGGAACGGATTTACAAAATTTCCCAAGCACAGGTACCAAAGGCAAAAGGCACCAGGAGGCTAAGCTGAGTGTAAAACAAACAACTGTAGTAGTTAGCGGAGGTCATTATTGGGTTGAAAGCTAACGATTAGTTTCTCAGAGACCCTACTCGGGGTGAGAGCGCAGGGGAGTAGAGTCATAGGGGTTTGTTTCAGGGGGGTCTGGTCCAACTTCAGTTACCCCCCTCAGCTTTGCACCTGACCCTTTTTCGTGATAGAAAAAAGTGACGGCGATCATAACTCAAGGCAACGTTTCCACCCGCCATCGGTCAGGCATTCCTCCCGTACTTACCGCGCCGCCGAATGAGGGAGCCACCGATGGTCGCGCCTGCGCATAACGGTCCACGCCAGCGGAAAGCCCAGCAGTAAGTCGAAGTTGCGCGCGCAGATAAAACCACTGACGACAGGCAAATTCTCAGTTGATTTCGAAAAAAACCTCAGAAGGGTGACATAAACCGAGAAAAGCACACACACAAAAAAAGAAATTATGAGCGATTCAACGAATAACGGCGCCAAGGAGGAGAATGGAAGTGGAAGTGTCCTGAAAGCATGCAGTCGACAGGAAGACGATGAGGCACCACCGGGCGCGGGAAACTGGTACCTGGGACATTGCGTCCAGAGAAAAGGCATCCTCTACCCACGCTGGGGTAAGGCTGTAAAGGTCGTTGAAGGCATGCTCCTTGGCGTCTACGGCGTCCTTTACGAAGCAGACAAACCTCTACCTGGCGCAATTGAAGCCATCAAGAAGTAAGTCATTTGGGTTCTTATCTTCTAATCTTATTGGTGATAAGAGCGAAAATGATAAATTCTAGGGAAAGGTCCAGGTCATACATCTTCCATGCTATTTTTTTTATTTATATTCCTTTTGGCCTCTCTCAGAATTAAATACGAATTTATAGATAATATAAGGTCGATTTTTCTGTTGCGATGTCAGTGTAAGATTGTGCGGACTGCGCAAAACAAAATGGCCGCTGTTGAGCAGCTTCTTGAGGTCGGTCTAATGATTACCATAAATTGCATGTTGTAGATCTTAGAGGTGCTGTGAACAAAACGCGCAAACTCTATAAAAACTCAAAGGTTTACGCGCTTCTGCTTCATTCTATCAACTGATGGAGACAAAGAAGAATCAACTATTTCGTCGCGGATCATAATTTCCCCGTTTTAATTATTTCAATTCCGGCATTTCTATTGCTGTAGATATCAAGTCTTGCAGTTTTCAGCAACTTTGATGAAGTAAAGGATAGTATCGAAGTGAGAATACATACAGCATATTGTATGGCGCGGATCCTATTCCTTTCAAATTGAGATTAAGGTATTGCGCTTTTCAAGCAAACCTGTACAGCAGAGGTAAACGTTATAGATTTACGGATGTTCTGTCACTCATGTATGCTCAAATTTGTTTGATGACCCCAAAAAGAACACTCGTGTGAACAAACAGCAGGCGGCCCAGTGAAAGGTGTGGAACCACTCCCCCCATTGGTACACTCGTTCAACACCTAACCGTTGGGAGGGTGTCACTTGATTCAACAGCCGTGTCTTGACAAGATTAAATCCAGTTTGACCTCGTCAAAAATAAGTGTAGGTTGGTTGCTCCCTAATAGCCTCCATGCGGCTGACACTTAGCATGCGCGGCATTTTTTATACTTTGTACTTATATTTTGCGACCAATTTTCATATCGTAAAGGTCAGGAAAAAAGTAAATTCATTTCAGCAAGCCTAAGTCGAAAAGCATCGGATTCCGAAGGATTTTCATGAATTTCAACTGAATATGACTGCAAGTGTGTGGCAGGTGCTGAGGACTGGTATCTCCCAGTGATGACGTTTAGAGCTTTGAGGAAGTAAAGATATACGATCGTTAAATGTAAAATCTTCTGTTCTTACTAGTAGTAATGGGTCATATTTGTTGCAAAGGAGACTAATTCGGTACCTAATCTATTTTTCCGGGTCATATTTATAACTTTCCTGCTGGGAATTAAATGTCTGTATGACAAGCTAGACCAACAGTGTCGTGGGTGCGTCCGAAACCGCAGGAAATATGGTTATGCAGTTTTTTTAGATTAAACACATAATATGCAATATAACACCTATTATATACTGTGCAGACGTTTGACACTTACGTACTGCTGTTCCCTTTTCCGTATATATTTTGTATATAATCATACAGAACGCGTTGTAGCATCAACGACATTTAGTTCAACAAGGTATCTGTGCCATTTCATGGTAGATATTGACAATTTCGAGTATGAAATAAATTTGAAAAAAACATAGTATGCTGAACCTGATACATAACTCGATGGTTGAAGTCAACTCATCTCGTGTTGTATTGTGTTCAGTCTGTTCTATATACATGTTATTATTAATGTTCCATTGTTCGCATTGTTATATCGTATTCAAACTGAATACCGGAGTGAAATCCGGAATGAATGATATTTGATAGGCGCGATGAGGCATTCGTCACACTGATAAAGGGATAAAATATGAATGATATATGGGATGTTTGGTGAAATCATTTAAGCAGATAACATTTGTTTAAGCAAATGTGGTGACTTGGTCTTGCCACCGTTTTCCAACTGTGACTCCTTCCAACTGTGGCTACTAATCACTTTAATGGGAAAAGAGAATGAAACCTGAAGAATGACACATCTAAAAGGAATAAGTGAACTTTAATGATGATATAAAAATAGAACATCATAATCATAGTCCATTGGCTTGAGAAAAACTAGCTACTTTCATAAAGCATCGAGATCGTAAAGATAACGGGTCAACAATCAGTAATCCATTTGCTGGTCGTTAATTACGGTGTGTAATTCCTACCCTTCACTAAAGGTTTCTGTGGTAATGAACACATAGACCGCACCTGGCCAGACGAAACACAGGCGCTAGGCGGCGCCACGGAACCAGACTGACGTCACATAACGAGTTACTATTATGAGGTGAGGCGGTTGGCGAGCTGCCTTTCCACGACTACCACAGAGGCTGTTAATGTTTACGCTTGATCTATGGCCCCATCAGATGAAGCGTGCATAGACACAGGACGACTAACACTTCGTGGTTGCTTCCAGAGCCAGCAAGGTAGAGTTAGACGGTGTCGGGTTAGCTACCGGGCATAGGTATGTCTAACTGCCATAGGGATATTTTAAACTTGATATGAATCCTAATTATAACGCCCAGTTTACTGGAACATACGAATCGATGATATATAAGAGCAATGATGAAATTCTGGAGGGACATCAAAAGGTGACCTTGGTGCTAAACACGAGGCGCTCTGGGACAGTGTGGAAGGTGTCAATGTGGTACACTCAACAGCCCTCAGGGGCCTGTTGAATATTTTGACCTGTACGTGAAGACCCTTTTTTT
Organism: Alentia gelatinosa; assembly: GCA_950022655.1. Taxonomy (NCBI): domain Eukaryota; kingdom Metazoa; phylum Annelida; class Polychaeta; order Phyllodocida; family Polynoidae; genus Alentia; species Alentia gelatinosa. The sequence goes on from OX465582.1 coordinate 44,496,694, forward strand.
CTGTCCAAGAGACCCTGAAACAACGTTGTTCAACTTAATTCAAGATGTATGGACGACCTTCCATCGGCTAGGGATGCCATAGCAAACGAGCTTGAATATCATTAAACCCTCGTATGAGTTTTCTATGAACCTTGTACTTTCGTAAGTATAAATCATTCAATAGGGCCCTGGATTTCTCCTTTTCTCTTCCTTCAGCCCCTAGCAGGCACGAGGTGTGGTGCAAAAGCGGAAAATATAAATCAGAGATATTAGTTTTTGTGCCCCTCCTTATCCACTGTGTCCTATATATCACTTTGTTGTGATCCTTAGCTCATGGAATCAAGCACACAGTAATACCGGTCATCTCCGCGGATAGTCTTTGACGCATATTGAGAGTACAGTAGCTGCACCCGAAACGATACCATATCTTATGGTCTCAATATGCTATATTGTTCTAAATGTAATATTTAACATCGTCATTATTACAATATGATCACCCGCAATGGTCGATAGCTAAAGTAGTTTACGTTTTGATGAGATCATGAAGACCAATGATAGAGGACTCATTCTTGCATCTATGAACTTTTTAATAATCTTTCAGCAGGATGTTCATCCTAGGAAAACGTTCGCGAGGGGCACAAATAGTGAAAAGACAATTGAAAGGGACAGCAGCTTGTGTGTTATGTTGAGGTCACGAGGTGTTTCAGAAACATATTTCTAACGAACAAAAAACTCAGGACGCAACAGAACAAGAAATTGTCTGGCATCTGCAAGCGACCAGCAAGAAGTTTGTTTTTTATCTAGATTAATACATACAACCCTGCCAACCCACGCCTACTTTTTCTGAGACACCAAATGTTAAACCTGGCCTTTCCCTCGCCTCGACCTTTCAGGATTTGGTCGTGAACACTGTGCATGAATTTCGTCTGTATGCTAGGGGGCCTTGAAGGAATGTTTTGCTTTTAGACCGGAGGTTGACATACTGATGAGCTGGACACGCATAGATACGTGCTGTAAACCAACCAATTATTAAACCCTCTATCCGTCTTTTTATACCTGTATTTCCGTCCTCAATATTCTTAGCATTCCTTGCCCGACTAATCTAATGCAAGGCCACATCTGCTGACTAGATTAATACAAACTACAACCAAATCTATCGCATATTCTTTTCTTCTACCTAACCGATAATCTGGGGGTGCTGGGTTCCAGCCACCAGGGCTCCCAGAACGCTAAAAATGTGAAGCGATCCACGCTGAGGTTAGAGGTCACGTCGGAGAGGTAATTCAGTATTTTCCCTCCTTCTCTCAGGCAAGCCACATTGATCACCACAGGTGCCTTCTACAAGTCCCAGCCCTCACGCAGTAAACCCTTCCGTGCTCAGGAAATGCTTGGGGGCATCCCCGGGCTCACTGGAACCAGTGATGAAAATACTTTTAATTTGGTAATCTAGACAAGAAAGTAACACAAAGGTCATGAATTTGCAGTGATTTATAACCATAGGTTAGTCTTGATGATGCTTGATGAAATAATGGCTAGTGAGAATATTTTTTTCTTGATGAGCGTGAATAAATATATGGCTTGACATTGCGCCTTGAAAGCTTCTCATAAAGATTCCCGAAGTGGATACGCAAAGAGATTGATATGGTAACACATCAGGCGATAGGGATTTTTGTAGAAGAGTGATGTCTGTTTACGGGGTTGAGGCGAGAGAAAAAAAACCTTCTGTTGGTTAACGGCATTTACATAAGAGAAATTATAAAACTAGAGGTTTTAGGCTTATCCGTACTCAATGTATTATCTGTGTGGCTTGAGAGGATCCCCGAACCTTTTATCAACGTAGTACGCACCAGCTGTATCTTACACAACATTGATATAATATATATAGTATAGTATAATGGTGCTGTGATGACCACCATACCACCAGTCGAACCTCAGAGCTTCGTTCTACTTCTATCACAATTGTACTCTATCAAGGGTCAGCAGCATGTACTCCTAATCTAACCTTATTTAAAGGTTGTAGGATCTTTTTTAAACTATAACAGTGATAGCAAACAGCAGCTTAACAAACATATAGTCGAATGGTTGCGGGATCAAAACCTTTTCTGTCTTGCTTAGACCCACTCTTTTCATCCAGAACCTTCGTAAAACCTTTCTGCCAATTCGGGCGTAATACAATCTAACATTATGGGAGGTTTCTGTGGAAAACCTAATTTCATATATATTTGCCTTGTGAGCTCCACTTACAAAATGATAGTTCATTATTAGCCTTGAAATCGTTAAGGAATAGTGCTGTCCTTAGCTTAGAATCTCTAAAGGATCGCATAAACTATTACCTGTGATTGTGGGGATATCAGGTTCCATTGCGACGATAACGTCTTGAAATAAAAGAGAATTCTTAGGAATACAAATTTTATGGTGGTATGGTAGGCATCAAACAAAATCGAGGCTGGAAAAACCTTCCACATGATGAACATGTTTTTTTTTTCATATCTGCACAATGGTGTAGACGCTCGCATAGGCTGTATAGATCTACTAAGGCCTGGCGTCCACCTACTAAGATAGAAATTTAGACCTAGCGATATGGCACCGATACGGAGACATTTCGGGAAGGTGCAAAATCGTAGACATATGTCTAGACATGCCAATCCACCACGCATTGTATGGGGGTTTTATCGATTTCTAATCGCAGAAACGTGGTCAACTGCCCCCATATTAGGGGACCTTCCGATGCGATTTCGATTTTTTTTCGGGAGGTGCATCGTAAACCATATCGGAGCTAAATCGTAGTAGGTGGATGCCAGACCTGATATTTTCATATATATGTAACAAAGTTGGTGCAATGGCTGTATTGCGAGTCCGGCGTTGCAAACTGGTTTAGCACACCAACCTGATATCTACGTCGGTGTAGACATACATAGACAAGTAAACAAAAAACCAAAAAAAGGTTTACCTACAGTCCAGCATACTCACATTATCAGATAATAGACTCCTTACACCAACACTGACCTTGCCTTGTAGTTTCTGTCTGTTGATCACCAATGGCAAATTGGAAAAACGAGCAGTGGTGTCCCCTCTATGCAGAAATCAGAATAAACGGACAGTGGCGGGGATAAGCGTACAAAAAAGCGTAGATATAGACAATAAATAATGGTTTTGTGGATAGGCGGTCGGATACCCCGAGAGTATGACGCGTAGTAATACAAGAGCACTATCCTACATATCTTATATAAAGGGTATTGGTTTACTGAGTCCCCATACATTTTCAATGGGGTCGTTGTATACGATGGATGATAAAAGGGTTTACAGTCTACGTGTACAGATGCAGAAGTAGAAACAAGATCCAATCTGCTGAGTGTATCTACGCCCGCAGTGCCGTGTCTATGCAAGAATTATACATGCTAAAGCAAAAGGTCCGCCCTGTGTCCCATGTAGATATTGGTTTAAGATGGACTTGACACTTCTAGGACAAGGACAAGGACCAATCAGCCCCAGGCTGTGAGGAAAGCTGACATTACTGGAGCAAAGAAAGGGTTAATCATCTTCCACCTGTGGGTTAGAGCGGCCATACCCGTTACACCGGGGCCACATCTATACACCAGATGGCGCCAGTCGATGGCTACGGTCTGACAAACGGGTGGCTGTCTACAAAATAATCCACATGCTGTGTGATGTCGGACCAGCCACCATATGTTTCATTGGGTACAGGACGGATGCAGTCATTCTCTTAACATTGCCAACTCCAGGCTGTAAAACTAGCCTTTGCTTATTATAACCCACCAAACTCGTTCCGGCCCCAAGTCTCAATGTTTAGCTTCCACCGTTTCTTTTGTTCTATGATGTGCGTTTGTTGATGATAGCATTCTTCAAGTGCAGTGAATACCACGTGACTATGCTCCAGGTAGACCCTGCTGACTCAGCACTTTTCCCGTAATTAATCTTTCCCTCTGTCTTTTTTGAGGGAATGAGCGATTTAGATGAGTTTTCTAGCGCTTGTTTTTCTCTACCAGGTAGCCATTGAAAATGGACAAACTTCTTAGTAATTCGGACTAGTCATAGTGAATTGTGGACTGGATTCTCTTCTGACATACCAAATCTACAAATTCAACAAAGACCTTGGCAGCAATAAAGACAGACTTTCATAAATAAATTAATGGTTTTCATTATTGGTGAATAGATAGATTTGTCATGCTCCTGTCATGAACCATTTACTGATATGAGTTCGAGGATTTGTCTCTCATAGTCTCTGTACATCCCCTTGTCCTCGGGCTTTTCACAGCTTTAATTCCTTATTCTGGAGATGTATGAAGTTATATATAGGTTTAAATAGGAGACGAGGCTCAGGGGGGTTCCAGGGCTCCAGTCACACGCCCTCCAGTGCACCGCAGTCAGCAGGCGCTCTGCTTTAGGCTAAGCATCACCATGGCAGATGGTATAGAGTCTGCCTCTGACTTCGACTTCACTATTCGGGCCAAGGCGTCAGGCCTCAAACGAACAATGACTGCAGTCCTTGTTCAGGATGACTACGCAGACTACGACGTCCTAATGATCATGACGAAGCAGATCAGAGATCTCGGCCTCCCCAGGACAGGCTAGGAGACCGCAAGAGGTGCTGGCTGAGCTCAGGAACAGCAGGTTTGCGGAGTTCATCAAGGAGGAGAGCATGGAGAAGGAGGAGGATGAAAAGAGGAGCAATGCAGCCGAACCAAAGAAGGGAAGAAGCTATGATATGGTACTCCTAGATGCAGCAGCTGGCTGGGAGAATGTCATAGAGCAGCTCCAAGTTAACGAGGGGGAGACCGGCAAAACAAACCACCCATACCAGGAGACGGGCTACATTCCACCTCCGGCTGACGGAGGCTATGACCCAACTATGCTCCTTACTATCCGGGTGAGTGACTGAAGGTTACAGACTTTGTACCAGAGCATGTCAAGCTCAGGCTCACCAGATGCAGTAAGAGACAATTAAATTTACGTAGATTGAGGATGGCTCAATGGTGCTGTCCATTGATGAGCAGGCCCCAGTGTACATATCTTAGGTGGAATGGGGGGGCAGACAAGATGAGGGTCCTGCATCACCTCCTACAAACAGGGACCCTGATCAGAAGCCACATAGAGGACTATACATGGCATATGCCATCTACGTCTTTGAACTGGCTGCCAAATACAACTGGCAGTCTGTCCTGGGACTGGACACCTGGTACAGAGAGCTGCAGGCCCAGAACAGCCATCAAGGCCATCTCACTGCTACCCAAGAGGACAAACCCCTCACAGCAAAAGGCTCAGCAGGGTTCCCAGGAAGGTAAAGGAGGAAGGAGTACCAGGAAACCACAGACAAAAGGGGCGAAACAGTACAAGGTGCATGACCCAGAGGATCTATGCCGCATCTTCGCGAACACCAGAGAATGCCCCTATCGTGAGAAGTGTAAGTTCCGCCATAAATCAACATAGGATCCTACCCCCCAGTCCCCTAATAGGAATGGGGCTCTCTGCTCTGGGGCCTGGGAGAGGTTGATCCCTGAGGATGATCAGGATAGGAGCTTCATTATGGAGGGCATTACAGCTTCATGATAACCAGCAAAGACACCGGTGTGGCAGGGGCAGAACAAGATAACCACTGTTTGGCCCTTTCCCTAGACAATAGGAATTTGGTACAGAAACAGATTCAGGAGGAGTTAAAGAATGGCAGGTATGTCATCACAGCGGAAAAACTGAGTATCGTATCAGCACTCGCAGCCGTTCCTAAGCCCCCCTGACTGATACACGACAGAAGCACACCTATCTATGAATTCTTATGCGGTCAATGACTACTTCAGGTACCAGAGCCTAGATGACGTTGCCTCCTTAATCAGGAAAGGGACTATGTAGTGAAAGTGGACCTATCTAACGCTTAAAGAAGTGTGAAGGTGCACCCCAACGATTTTCCCCTTGCAGGGCTCAAATGGGAGATTACACCAGGGATACAACCACTTAACCCAGCGTGTCAGATAAATTATGGCTACCCTAGGCTTTCCTAATGTATGTGCTTATTTGGACATGTTTCTCATGAGGGGGTGCACCAAGGAGGACTGTCAGCAGGCACTTAACATGTTAATGAGGGTGCTCAGGGTCCTGGGCTTCAGAATTACAACAAGGTAGTGATGCCCACCACCTCCCTGACCTTTCTGGGTGTTGACATTATGAACCATATGTTTTGGCTACCAGATGATAAGGTATCCCAGTTGCGGGAATGCCTGGCAGGAGTGAAAAACTGCAGGGCAGTGTCAAATAGGTGCCTGGAGTCATTAGTGGGATGCCCCTGCTTGCCCTCCCATGTCATCTATGGAGGCAGAACATTAACCAGGAGGTTTCAGTGTTTGTAGATTTACAATGGTGATCAGATTTCTTAATGGTCTTCAATGGCCTAGTCCCACTGCTGGAACCAGGTGCGGTCTCAATAGATGCTTGCTTCTCTGGTGCCAGAGGGGTCTATGGCGAGAAATGGATCCACATTAACTGGAACGATTCTCCTGAAGTGAAGGACCTCCCCATCAATTACCTAGAAACTCTAACCCTGGACCTGGCGGCAACTGGTGAAATAGGAAGGTGACAGTGTATTTGGTGTGCTCAGTGTTGCTCTGATTAACAAAGGGTCAGCCAAGAACCACAATGTAATGGAAAGCTTGAGGCAGGTTTTTTACAACCCCTCCATTGAGAGTTGGGCAGATGTGCCTATCAGCTGAATGGACATGGGACAGCTTGACAGGAGGGTAGAGGAGTTACAGTGCAATTCCTTTGCTAAGAACACAAGGAAGGTGTACAGTTCTCAAAGATAATCATACATTTCCTTTTGCCACATCTATAGCATAACCCCAGTCCCCGCAGACACTCAAACTTTACTGAGGCATGTAGCCTTCCTATCCACAAGGCTAAAGTACTCCTCCTTACCACAATATTTAGGAGCCATCATGCACACACACAAGGAAGCGGGCCTCCCAGACACTATTAAGGACAATTATCGCTTCCTGCTGGACATTAGGGGGGGTGAGACGCACCCTGGGACATGCAGTCTGCAGGTTGGAGCTGATTACACCCAACATGTTCCGGGTCCCTCTCTCTGGACTGGATATTATGGCCCCTAGATGGGCGGCAATCTGGGCCGGGGCCTTGATTATGTTTTATGGACTTTTGAGGAGGTCCAACGTCTTCCCTTTGACGATAGCTGATTATGACCCAGATAGAAACCTGAGGAGGAGAGACATCACAATCAGGTGGTCGGAGATGGACCAGTTACGCTCCAGGACCTGTCTTCTCCCCCTCCCCAGGGTCAAAAGTCATAGACTGTGCCCCATGCAGGCCTGAATGAAGACCCTTCGGCTGACCCCTGAATAATGCCCAGCAGGACGACCCAGCGTTTGTGATATCGGACACCAGTCCGCACCCCCCTCTAACAGGGGGTGCCTTTATTAGTAAAGATACTGAGAAAAGGAAGGGCAAAGGGATGCACCCCTCTCATAAGTACTCACACTCTCTAAGTGGTATTCTGTACTCTCACTATGCTCTATGGAAGAAGAATTCTTAATGAACTAGGCTTAGAGCCTTGAGAATCCACTGGTCTACCTCCCGTGCTAAAGATGTACATCAATGCAACCCAAAGATTCCTATAATCTCAATGATGCCACCTAGCAGGAATACTGAGTGCCAGTGGATTCTCAAGGCTCTAAGTCTAGTTTGTTAAGAAATCTTCTCCCGTAGAGCATAGTGAGAACCTTGTACAGAAAACCACTTAGAGAGTGTGAGATCTTATGGGGTGAGAGGGGTACGACAAGAACACCCGCAGCAAGAGAGTTATTTGAGTATGAGGGTGCCAGTAGATTCAAAGAGATGCAATCTAAACATGACCTTTTCCCTGAATGCAAATACCTTTTGTCATCCAGTATGGCTTTATGTAGAGGTTTACACGATATCTATAATTATTGCCGGCAGTATAATTGAAGACCACAGTCAAACAAATCGTCTGTTTCATGGGATAATTCTGTTTGCTACCAGTATTCATGTTACTTCCGATTGCAGGTATATTCCTATTGTGTGTTCTACTGATTTTGTCCTGAATGCATTTACCTCTTTGTATACCATCTGAACACAGGAAACGAAGTTACTGTAAAAGGATTCATAATACTAAAACGTCATTTTATTTGATGTCTTGTAGCCCTCTCAAAACCGCAAGAGGAAAATCTCTTTATCCCGCACATCAGCTCTAAATGGGTCGAGTTCTCTACCCTCTGAACTTTGTAAATCGTAAACTAGTGCGTTAACGTCTAGTCGATATCATTACAGTACAGAGCCCGGGTGTCCTGGATATGCGTGTTATATTCCTAACTGCCATGCCATCCCCTGCTTTATCTGGTGTCTTTATAAATGACGGGACTCACCAAATGGAAAAAGTGAAACTATTTAGTGTGAATCAAAAGAGTCGTAAAGTGGGATTCATACGATGGGATTCATGTACCTCACATGGTGTTTGCCAGAGATAAATCCTGCTAAGATTCTGTACTTTAACACTAATTCTTTGTCTGAATGGTAGGGATCCAGTTCCCTGAGACATGTTTTTCTCCTGCAACTATTGTCAACATTTACCCCCATAAATGAACAGAATCTCATGAGATTTTAAACCCTGTGAGGCACATGAATCCCACCGTGTAAATTCCACATTAGACTAGGATTGATGATTAACATCGGCCTACGGGTCGAGGGTTCATTCACACCACACTATCTATGCCGTAAAAGTCCCGCCAGGTGTTTCTCACTGAGATGTGTCTCACGCCTATAGTGATACTGCCACTCACCAGACGGCGACACGGATACTGGCGCATGCCACCCTGGAGGACCCGCGTGTCCACCTCCATGGCGGGGGCGAGTCACAGGCGGCCCGTGTAGGAGTAGAGGGATGGAGAACTTGGAAGAGGACGAGGAGGCGCCAAAGGGGGCGGGCGACTGGTACCTGGGCCACTGCATACAGAAGAAAGGGGTGCTGTACCCTCGCTGGGGTAAACAGGTGAAGCCCATAGATGGCTTCCTCCTGGATATATACGGTGTTTTATACCAAGGCGACCAGGCCATCCCGGGTTCGGTGGAGGCCATCCGCAGGTAGGTGTACCCCCTCCCCATTTCTCTATATTGGCCTCAGCTAGTGGTCGTCAGAGGAGACACAGCCGGTGATGCCATAAGGAAAAATTCGCATAATACATAATAATGTTTCCTTCGATATAATCCGTATCGCAAGTATTGATACTGCTCATTCTTTTTTACCGTTTCAAATGTGGTGGTAGTTTACAAGTTCAACAACCTAAAAGTGCTATCTGTTCAGTATGCTAAATGCAGACACCTCCCCTAGGTACCTGTAATGAGAGGCTGTAAATGAAGGAAAACAATTTTCTACTTGGAATGAATTTCCTGACTCCTGGTATGATAAATACCAATAGGGACCAATAAATATATACGAGAGACACTCAGGTGAAAGTTAGAAGGGGAAAGTGCACTTTTCAATTAATTGCATAAATGATTTAGCTAAATTTTCAATGTACATCTTAATGTTAGGGGGAATGACACGTGAATGTGATTATATTGAGCTATAAACCTAGTTGGATTGGCAATTAGAGAACGATACCGTGGAATTTTACTATAGTCGTCCTCTGCTACTGCCCTCTTGTCTGCACTAGATTCATACTAAATGTATTAAACCATAGCACATTTATTTCTCTATCCTGTCGTCCATAAATACCATCTGTAAGATACAACGGGACGGATGACAACAAAAAACTCACATGGCTCCCGACTTTATTTCGATATATCATTGGTGGCAAAGAAATTGTTTGTATGGGAACTTACCCACAGTATAGACACGGACGTATTGGAAAACAATGGGGAATACAGGTTGTAAACCATTCAGATGGAAATGACCCCGAGCTGCTCGATAGCTAACTTGATATAGGTCAGCATGATAAAATACACATTTGACCGTAATAAACTCTTCCGCAAAACACAAAAATGATAATTATATTCCACTTATTTAGCATACATAACCCCAGGTAATTAGAATATATTTACAGAATATACATCATTGCTATAAATAATCCACAGACGTCACCTTCTCGGCAAAACAGGACTACCATCTTTGCCGTAAAAGTCGAGATTTTGCGTAACTACACAAACTGATTGTGCCTCATGTATTAAAATAATAGGTCAACAATATTATACAAAGCTCAGGAACAGTGCAGTATATAGACAACTGGCTTGTTTGACCGAATAACCCACAATATGCAACAGCAACTTGTGAATAATAACAGTGTGTTGTGTTTAACAGCTTACCCTGATAACTTCCCTGTGCATAGCTGTAAATAACCCACATCCAAAGCTACCTGTCCAACCTTGCTGTCCTCACCATCAAACCCTGGAGTAACATGTAGAGGCGAGGGCTTAAACCACCTCTGGGGTATTCATTCATACACAACCTGGTAGGTCACTATTCTAACTACAGCTAGGTGTCTCCTCGTCTAAACACCAGGGATTGACTTGCTTTGACTTATCTCATTCTGGTGTTTACACTTCCTAGGATAGCAAGACTTTCCATGATGCAGATGGTTGAACAGTTCAGTTCAATATTTATATAAAAGATACACCCAGTGGATTCTTTTCTATCATGATATTTAGTTTTACATATATAAAATATTATATATTATATATATATATATATATATATATATATATATATATATATATATATATATACATAACCGACATAGTATTTCTCTAAAGGCTTCAATATAAGGTGAGGATTTTGAGTTGTACAGTATAATCAAACTTGAACAATCAATTCTGGGTTTCAATGCTTCAGGGTATGTAAAGATATCAATTCTATCATAGAGACTCGGGGTTTGGGGTTTCGATTCGTTTTCCCGTATAGGTAGCTTTATTAACCAGATGGATTAACGTCAATATTTACACCAAAGCCTTTGCTACCCATAATAGAACTATGTCTACGCCAAAACGTCCGCTCTCGTTTATCACTTCTGAGGAGAACGATTAGTTACATCTGTCAACACACCTGTATTTGTGCGTTTACTGCATCGTTTACTGCCAGCCTTCAATTCCCTACTGTTCCAGCCAACGTCTCGAATTCCTGCACTTTTTCACGCCCTCTGGTTCCTATACACCGGTTGGCTTTCTCCCTTCGGGCTATTCTCTTCTCTTTCTAGTTTGCTCCATATTTCCATCCCCATCCCCTTCCTCCGTGGGTCTCTTACACCACCCCCTGCTTGGTTTTTACTCTCTTTCCACCTCCATCAGGCGCCCCAGGCTCACTCACTGTTGGGTGTGATGTGATACCAGTGAGGGCCTCCAGTGGCGAGATTGATGAGTTGCCCGTCAGATTTACTCGCGAGCAGTTGCTTTCGTCCTCGGTATGAGCGGCTGTAAAACTGAACTCACGTCCCGCCGACACCAATTCCCCTGTGATCTCTCCGCTCCGCTTGCCGTTGGATGAATATAGTTTAGCAATGGGTGGCACAGATGGCCAGTATGCTCACAGTACCCATGTCCCACAGTTTCAGTTAGGGATGGTCTCGATATCATGTGTATAAGTAGATACTGGGTGGACAGCAGTCACAGGCTCTTCTAATTAGGAACAGTGAAGGTGTTACCACGGTTGTTATTATGTACGATACAAAGGTCAGAGTCGCCCCCGGGAGGTCCTCCAGGACTGTCTCTAACCATGAGGGGAGTGCGGACTGTGGTGTCTCACCACCTACCAAGCATCACCGTCCGAAACATCTGTTCTGCAACCAAAACTAAGACAAGGAAACTTCACATTATCTCCAACTTTATTACAACTACAATGACAATAATACCTTCATAACTGCAATTGCTAACAATCCCACTAGCTCCCAACATAATCATATATTCTCATGTAAATAATCATCGCAGTCATTAGTACTATATCGATAGCACCATTGGAAATAATTATTGCTTGAATCGTGCACCTGTTCGGCTAAACCAACTTTTGTAACCTTTACAATCCTCCCCAGCTACCATGGATATCCTCACAATGAGGAACCTCATTATCACTTCTAAAGTCACCAAAGCAACAGCAATATCATTATTGGGAATAACAGTAACATCGCTATTTGCGCAGCATCTTAAGTGTCCCCTTCAACATAATAATTACCATAGGTACTTGTTATCGTCACATCCATCACAATTGCCACTAACAACACCAGGTGTCTTTCCAGTCATTGTTACCAGGAGCTATGACCTATTCCACTCTAACGGTATACACACCATCTGCACCTCGTTCCTCAACCTCGATGAATACCTTTGACCAAAACATCTCGGATTCCATTCAGGCACACTAAGCATGTCTCCTCATATTATCACCGTTTTCCCTTCGGGATTGCAGGTGGATATATCAACCATTGATGAGACGTTGAATGTTGTAACAGTCCATATAATATGATAGTCATTAGCTGATCGCTTTTCAGATGTGTTGTTCTTGAATAAAACTTAATTAAAGGGAAAGTATTAAGTCATTGCCAAGAATGATTGCCTAGATATGCGTGTCTTGACCACAACGAACGACCAAGTGACAGGTGTGAATGGAGGAGGTTGCAGGGGTAGGGAACTAAATGCAGAGGAGGAGGTGGGCGGATCATGTTAGATCTTGCCGTAACTTTGATTCCTTGTCCTGAGTGGTTAGGACACCAGGGGGCAAAAGACACCCAGCGGGCAGTGGGCAGACAGCCAGCCATACCACTCTGTAAGCACTAACAGCTTATCATAGCTCATTTACGCATATAGGAGAATATACTATTAGGACCGGTTCGATCTCCAAAGCTGGTAACAAGCTTGCTGATAGATAATGATATATGCCTCCTTCGTCTTTAACTTAGAACTCTCTTAGTTCTACTTCCATTCCCTTATCTTCTTTATTCCCCAATTATTGGTCTGTTTCGTTATCTCCTTCACGTATTGCTTAGATTGATTCTCCTCCTTATACATCTTTCTATATATTGCAACATCTTTTCGTCACGTTTCATATTTTACTCCTGCAGGTTCCTACCAGACATTCAATATTCTTTTGATAAGGGTTTCTCTCAGTATTCTTTTTTCATCTCAATCCGTCATTCCTTTCAAATATTGCCCTTTTTCCTATTTTTCCTCCACTTTCTAATGACCCCTCTACTTTTGTTCGATCATTGCCATCCCTGTGTTTCTGCTTTCTGTCTTGCACCCGATCTCTCTTCTTACACTCTTCCTCTTCCTGAAAAATTCCTTCTATTTCCACAAGAGGAAATCTGCTTGTAGCAAAAAATTACGAAGGCCACATAGATTTGCAAGAGACGACCATAGGCATCACTGCCATTTGAAAAATCATTGCTCTGACGAAAGAATTATGATACTAATGAAGATAATCATCGGTAATGTAAATCCGAAAGGGACGTTTGCATCCCTGGATAGCACTAACAGGCTGCTCGTGTTCCTTTAGGTGTTACCCCCACTTTGGATCCTGGTATGTTTCAGTAAAAAAACACTGTGCTCGAGAACTTGTTTTCCCAACACCAAGTGGGTAATTGGTCCCAGACTAAACAGACAGCTGTAGCTCATAGTGAGTCTTTAAGTACCTGGGGAGGCAACTCTGTGCCTCTGTAATGGGAGAAGCTGGGAGGCAGCAAGCTCGGGATTTCTCGCCTTTTGTGCAGTGTGCCATAAGTCAGTGGCAGAAGGGAAACTACCAAGCCACGGGCCACTTGGATGCAGGTAATTGCCGCTCATACCCGCTACTCTGAAGGGCGGGACGCGCGAGGCAGGTGGGATGAAGGCGTACATGTAACAGAGTGGTTCATGGATAGCGAGCTCGTTGGTGGCTACGCACCATGCACCACACACCACGCACCCCTTGTTACAGAACAGATGCCGTACACCATATGCCATAATAGAACATGCCATATTTCACATACCATATGCCTCTCAAGATATCTCGTGCCTCACTTCCATGTATGCCAGATGCTGTATGCCTAAGTAATCTACATCATAAAGCATAAGAAAACCACAGGAATGTTATTGGTGTTGTAATATAACAATCCTCTGTTATATTCTTTCAAAGATCAGGCTCCTGAACCCAAATCCCTATTTTCTGACCTCATACCCTGGCCACTAGACTCACGCAAGCTTACTACATCGCAAACCTGCAGTTTCTAGCCTAGAAACCCCAGTTTACAAACTATAGCTCAGAGCTCCCAGCTTATACCGCACAGCCCATAGGCAAGCATGCTCATGTCACCACCAGCCAACAGCTACTATGCCCAACCGGCCTGCGGCTAACAGGCTGGGAGCGGTGGGCGCAGCGTACGCACTAAAAAACCTGATGACTCTCGGGCTGAGCCAAGCGATGGGGTGCTGCAGGTGTCTCAGGCCAATAGATCATGCTGACCCAACTCCCACTGGTTTTCTGGGACCTGCTCGCTTTGTACCGTCCCTTCCATCTTATACATGCCTCGTCCACCACACCAGAACCTCTGTATAGCTACATCGTGCTCTCAATTATTTGTGTCGTTTAAGTGAACTCGATTGATATTGAAAATCATGGTCAACAGTGGTCAAGGAAGAGTCAACATTGATGGAAAATCCCAAGTTTAGTGACACAGTGAGTGTTGACTACAGAATTTATACATACTTAGAGACAAATGCGGGTAGGTATCGCAGTGCCCTCTATATCTATACTCAGAACTAAATTTTAAACAGGTGCAGCCATCTGATATCATGGAAATATGCAGTTTCCCATTGACACCAATACTTAAGCACTTAGCTGCTGCAGATGGCCTTTCCATAGAAGTTAGCATGTCTACATAGTATTTGTTAGCATTTCTCATTTGTATATGGTCCCAACTATCAGAATCCAGAAATATTTGAAGATATCAAGAGAACATCAGTGTCATCTAGCCACAAAGTCAAAATATTGCAGTTTCCCACAGACACAAATAGTTAAACACCTATCTTCTCCGATGGCCTTCCCATAGAAGTTAGCATGATGACATGCCTTTATTTGCATTTTCTATTTGCTGATATATGAAACTTAAATTATCCAGAGTTATTTGCAAAAAATCATTAGAATTTAGAAATCACCCAACTACCAGCATTTGCCTTCAAACGACATGTTGAGATATGGTAGTGATCAAGATAGAGAATATTTTGAAAAGGATCCAGGCTAGTATTGAATAAAGCAAAAGGCCTAGAAAAAGATGGGTGGCAACCATCAATGCACAAGACAGTGCACTTATAAAGCAGGTAATATCATTTCTATAGGCATAAACAAATAAATAAGCTAGTTTTGCGTTGAGACCAGTCCCTCGGGACTGACCAATAGCCAGGGTAAATAAATGTCTTAAAATATATATATATATATAGCCAAAAAGGAGCACACAAATCTGACAGCAAAGACGTATGTATGTATGATGTACTCGTTCTAGTTGCAATGCAAGTGATTTATTCACAAATATAAACCGAGAGCTCATAACCAATCCTATTGAACTTGTGATATCAATAAAGGTTGTTTGCTATAAGATATACATAAATAATTATTCACTAATGAGCAGCCCTCAGTCCTCAGGTTATGCGACTAGAAACTGCAATAATGAAGGACATCTCTTAATATATGCACGTAGCCAACTAATAACGGAGCGTTGACCCTTTCACTACGCTGCATAGCACCAAATATCTGTATTTTTTCATTGAAGAATAGTACTTGCTTAAATTTCGAAAATGATGCCTCAAGGCATAGTAGCGTACTACCCCTGGGAATGCCTCCAGTCATTACAGCATTACAGCAGGGTTAGAGTTATCATATGTGGCAATCCTAGATATGCCAATCTTCATCCGCCAATCATACAAGGCAGCAATATCCATCAGTATCCATCTTGTAGGATCACAACAGGGACCAAAACACTAAAGAGGCTCGCTCCTAGATTTACTGTCAAAACAAGAAACTGGCTCGTGATTTCTAACGAATAATTTGTGTGTTTGAATCATATATACTGATGCCGGAGACACACCAAGCGAGTCAAGGCTGCGATCTCCGGAATCGCCAGCACAAAATAGCATGTATGTGAGATATTGTGTTTATAAAAAACTTTTCCTCGGAAATCGGGATCCCGATTTTTTGTGGAAAATATTTTTTGGGAAAATCAAAGCAGGAGATCACTCGTGGTCGCATTTCCATACGGCTATACAACGCCTTCGACACACACCATATGTATGTGAGATATTTTTCCATAATAATATCTTCCGCAGATAATTTAGCATCTCAGAGAGGCACGCTATTACGAGACCGAACAATGATAATAGGCTCTTAATTTGTCGGACCCAGTGGAACTGACTGTGTTCGATTGCAGACATGCCGCCATGTTAGTGTAGTGTTGTTTGAATGCATCATTTTACCATCTGCTTTTCTGGGCTCCATGTCTGAATTTTACATGGGATAGACTAGCGGCATTCAGCCATATTTTCACACAGGGAATTCCCGGGCATATCCTTCTAACTGTATAGCGACAACAACCACTTTCGTGAGAGGGATATCTCGCTATAAACACCGTCATAAAAATGTCAATCAGTATAAGAGTGGAGCCTGTGATGGGCTGTGTTGGTAGCTGTAGGGAACCTGAGATAAGCGTTGAGTTTCTAGCAAACTTATTGCCTGGGTGAGATAGAGAGAATATTTTTATAGACCAATGTAATAACGGCTATGTGAGTAATAGTGTGCGCAATTGGAAATGACCGTCTATGAGCCGTGAGTGTGACTTTGGCAGTGGCCCTGATAGCCAGAATGTCCGTGGTGATGTGAGTGACTTAGTGAGGAGCTGGCTGTGTGGCTTTCTGAGTGGCTTTAATGTTGCCAGAATGGTGGCCCTAATGGCGATTATATACTCAATAAGATAGAGATGTTGCATTCGGCAGTTATAGCGCACCCATGAGGGTCTATAGTAGACATTGGCAGACACTCTCTATCTGATCACTCAGGCATCATCCTCAAACACAATACATTGAATTATCTTTATTTTTTAGTCCTAAAAGACTTGAGGTTATTTTCCAAATTTCCATTGGGATCTTATAAGGTTTTTAGGGTAAATGTTTATGTCCTTTATAATCATACCGCTCGCAAAGACGCAGTAGTCGAGATAAAGAGGTAACGGTAGCAGCTGTTGGGAATAGGTATGGTGATACTGAGTGAGAGTAGGTGATGGCCGTTACCACGTGTGTGATACAGGTGCTCCAGGTAGGTGAAAGGTGAGGGGAGGTGGCGGGGTTCCGGAGTCAGGCATATAGAGGAGGTGGGGGGACTAGTAGGAGGATGGGCTTGATGGTAAGGGCTCGGAGGGCGTTGCCCGACGTAAAATATTACTCTTTGCTTGGTAACACCGAGCTTTGTGTAATATGTAGTGTTATAGGTATCCGAGGTGTAAAGGGTGGGGTAATGACCCCTGCAAGTGCCTGCCCTTTTCTCGAGTGAGCCCAAATGCCTGCCCCTGTGTTCCCATTCGATATCTAAGTCGCACTTACACATATATACTTGCAAACATAAACACATCCACATATTCTTAAGCACATACCTAAATACACTTGCCTTATCTTACACGTAAAATAAAACATATTTCTGTTTTAATGTCGTCCATACTATATTCTTGATAAATGAGTAATTGTAAGATATTAACCAGGCAATATCGAAGGGAAGCTTAAACTCAATATAAAGTCCCATGTTTTCTTAGATACGGTATGATTTGGTTTCCACTCCATCCATATGTTGACATATGTTTACTTGGATCATAAGCCTCACATTTTCTAAAGCTTTTATTTACACTGGAGGAAAAGGGCTAGGTAGAAAAAGCACCTATCATTCCCCTGCTCCAGGTTTTATGATTGCTGCGTCCATGT
Source organism: Alentia gelatinosa (assembly GCA_950022655.1). Lineage (NCBI taxonomy): Eukaryota > Metazoa > Annelida > Polychaeta > Phyllodocida > Polynoidae > Alentia > Alentia gelatinosa. The sequence goes on from OX465582.1 coordinate 44,514,628, forward strand.
CCATCTAGTGGCCTTACATGACGAGCTGTAGTACAACTTATTGGATCTCAATCATAGTAGTGAAAAGAAAGCTATATGGACATTTTATATCATAATACTTTGATGTAAACTTAGAAATTGGACACAAGTCTATAAATCAATAGTGAAGCCAAGGGGCTGACAGTGTAGCAGATACAAGAGTATGACAAACTGGAAAAGATGGTTTGGTAACCTAGTTACCAAACAAAAATGTGTCCACTTGTAGGAAGGATAATGCCCCAAATCAGTTGAATACTAAGGGGGGGGGTGTCCACCGGGCTCCCGACGCGAACCGACGTGCCCCGATATAGCCCTTCCGATACAAAATTCATATCGTAGCAAAATCGTAGAGCTTATCGGGGCAGTTGGTCATGTTTCTACGATAACGCTACCAACGCGGCCCGACGCAAACCGACGCAAACCGATAAAAAAACCATATCGCAGAGGGTCTACGACAATCGATCATGTATCGATTGTCGTAGCGCGTCGGGCCGCGTCGGTGCGCGTCGCAGTGTATAGATGACTCTTTAAACCGGAAATCATATGAAATAATCAATGGAAAATTATGAAATTTTCAGAATCCCTAGAATATATAGTGCTGATGCGGCTCTGCAAAAATGGTGAAATTTGATAGTAGATAAGGGTCTCAAAACGATAATTTCATACTTTAACTTGGAACTCTTTTTTTTCATTAGATATTATCATGAGGTATTATATAATATTATTTTGTATCTACAGATAAAATATCAATCTTAAATATGCATTATTTCTGGAATTATAAAGGAAATATGGTTGATTATACTGTTTGCATCGTAAGCTATATCGGGGTGTATTGGGACAATGGCACCTTTTTCATGCACCCTCCCAACATGTTACGACGCGCACCGACGCGAGCCGACGCGAACCGATACGCTACGATATGCCTCCCGACGCGCTACGATATGATAATTTTGTATCGGCTCGCATCGGTGTTGGTGAGTGCCCGGTCTTATCTGGTACCAAATGAAATGACTTAACAGTGAATATTCGCTCTTTTGTATATGTAGGAAGACAGCGAATATTCCCTGCTAGGTTGTTCCATTGGGTACCAGATTAGTATTCAACTGATCTTTTATATTTTTCAACGTTTATTGGGTTTGTTATTTTTAAAAGGGTCCTTCATATAAAAGTAAAGGTCTAGGTGGAACTGCTAGATACTTGTGTGATCTGGATCTTTTGTAATAAAGTGAGATGAGGTGGGCCTCTCTACGATCTTGAAGCGTATTTACGTTGTAACTTTGCAGCTAATTGGCAGGACTTCGGTGTGTGAGGTTTACTCTTGGTGCAAATTCGCAGCCCCGATTCTGATAGGACTGAAGTTTGATTATAAGTGTGGTATTAGCGCCGTGAAAATAAGTGTCGCCATACTCCAGGTACGGAAGCACTTTTGGCTTCGTAAATACTGGCTGCTTGTTTAGCAGAAAGTTATTTCCTGATATATGATATGATTCGGATTTTTTGCGAGGCTATACTTGCTGTCTTAAAAAGGTGATTCTTGTAATTTAAATCTTGGTTGAGTAGAATACCTACCTGTAGAAAAAGTCTGAATAGGTTGTTCAACTGGACCGACGGTCGCCGATTTTGTAGCCAGACACTCTCCGATTCTTATCGGATGACATAGAGTTTCACAAGTCTTTGATGATGGACATTTAAACTATTATCATCAGAATTTTAGGTCGAAGTCAGGTATTTAGTTTATTTGTCTCTTCTTGCCGACAGTAATCCCCTCTGTTTTCCTGGCATTAATGGTGAGCCGGTTTTTTGAACAACAGGTTTGAAGACGATACAGATCAGCTTGGAAGGCTGCTGTGGCTAAGGGAATTTCGATTCCTTAGCTAGCTTTCTACAGTCGCCACGTTTTTAGTCGTCTAGTGTAAACGTCGGGATAGGCTTTTCAAGCTTAGATGTCCCTCCAGTATATTGCTCTTCTGAGGTTTTCCGATAGCGATTTAGAATTTAAAAAGAGAACCGCCGCAGGTCTGCTACGCAATGATGCTTTTATATCTGGTGATATCACGATGATCTGGATAAGACTCATCCTGCTGCCAAGGCTGTCAGTTTAGCGAAAATCAGTATCGTAACCTGTACAGTCATATACATGTACATGCTAATTCGACGGGTTGGGTTATGCTCCTTCTGAATCTCCTAATTTCCTCATCTGTTATACAAATTAACCTACATAGTTCAAAAAGAGAGCCTTAGAGAGCAATGAAAAAGACATATATCCGAATAGCTGCTTTCTATCTAAACTGAATATTTTCCTCCAAACTAGTATGACACAATAGTTATGGCTAACACTAATGTGATAGTCATGTGTTAATCTACTCATAAAACCCGTTTGGCCAAATAGCAAACACTAACATTGTCGATGGGTAATAAATATCATCATCATAAAATAGTGGACTTCCATGTTATCTTTCTCAGCGATAAAGGAACGCGGAAAACAAGTATTTATGTAAGACCCTATGATATGCCTCGAGGCGGACAGGCAGTTGGCAACATTCAAAGCCGGATTTATGAACTAGGAATTTTCATGAAAATAAAGATATCGTGAATATCTTCTCAGTTTGCACATGTATACTTTAGACGCAAAATACTCTATAGTTGTACTGAAGTAAGTGTTTAAATTCCCGGAAGACTAAGATGCATGACATGCTGGTAAAAAGTAATTAAAAGGATGCTGCAACAAGTTTCTAGAGGTAGAGAATAACTGAGGGGATCACACCTGATTGGTTCTGTGTTTCATGGCCTGTCACTTCTTATTGAACATTTAGATATCAAAACGAAAAAAATACTATACTGAAACAGGACCTCCCTGGGGTGACACTGTCTGTGCCGACCAACTGTCAGATGGCCGCGTTACATACTCAAGAAGTCAGTTCTGTTATCGTTTCACTGGGTTGTATTTCTTACAGCTAACGTTGTTGGGAACATGCTACAGTCGTATGCCATGTATCAGTAGAAAATAGTCCCAGCTAAAGTATAAATAAACAGTAAATATAACCACAGCCACATCAACACCCGTCAACTCAGCCATGATGGCTGGCATGTCTGGAGCAGAGTAAGCAGTCTTATAGACACGAGGTCAACTATTTCCTCATTGCTCGAGTTATTGTGAGACTTAAACGATGAACTCCTCACTTTTCCTTAAGTTAGACACGGAAATGTAAAGATATCACACTGGCAAAACTATTGCCACATTATTCATATCATTAAATTGGCTTATTTTGAGGTACTTTCCTTGGTTACATGGTGACAACTCATATTTAATAAGCTAATATTCCAAATAAGTACCTTGTACTATGTATATATATACATACATACACACACACACACACACACATATATATATATATATATATATATATATATATATATATATATATATTTATTTATTTATTTATTTATTTATTGTAATAGCCAATGTAGGATCTAAGATTCAATTCACCTTCATTCTACAATGCATATTTGTAGCGGTCTGCCGGTTTTAGCCTTTCCAGATACCTATCTACTGTTTATATTCTATCTATCCTGGTAGTGAGACTATTCTATCCTATGTGGTGTAACATGGCTGGTTCGAATGTTACCCGGTTTCAGACGACTCTTACAGATCCCTGCTGACACAAAACCAGACTCCGGATCTTAGGTAAACAATCATTATTGATACCTTTCTATAAAGTACCTTGGCACTGGAATGCCAAGTAAAGCCAAGGCAGTAAGTCCACAAGCCGAAGCAAGTTCCCTTACTCAACCACCGAGAAGGTTTGGCATAACCTACTACCACTTCGTGAGGCTCCAAAGGGTTCGCTCTACATGGAGGAACACACAGAGTAACCTGCCAACTAGTGTGGACCTGGTGTTATATACAGACCAGGTTACATAATCTGGGCGAACCCGTAGCACTTTCGTACACAGGCCCACCGGAATCACCCACACAGCAGGGATCGGCACCATCGTAAAAGCCAATGTAGGATCTGAGATTCAATTTGCCTGCATTCTACAATATCACAGCGCATTTCCATTACCTTACCTCATAGATTCAATCTTGCTAAAATACAGAAATGCCCAAAGGCTCTCAAACTTCATCAAATAGATATCTGATGTATGTGCATTGCAGGTTGAAGAAGGCAGGTGTGGAGGTTCGCTTCTGCTCAAATACATCGTGTAGGACCAAAGAAAGTCTTGCACGCAAGTTAAAGGAACTTGGTTTCGAGGGTATCAAATCGGAAGACCTGTTTACTCCTGCGCCTGCCGTCAGGCATGTTCTAGAGAAGCGCGGACTCCGCCCTTACATCATAGCAGCCTCTGGTAGGTGGCCTCAGAATGCCTTGCATGATAAGGTGGTAGTTAAATACATTCTCGAGAATTTTTATTTCTCAATCTGAAGACATGCTGGCTTGAGTAGTGTTATATAAAAAAGAGTTTAAGGGTGGCTGGATGGATTCCGTTCCGAGTTGTTTAGGCGTGTTTAGACGTAACGAGTTCGAGGAACAAGGTACGCCTAAACACACCAAAACAACAAGGATTACTGAATCCCCCCTTTGTTTTCTAAAAATGGGAATGGTATTTCTATAAAAACTATTTAGAATTGAGGAATTGGCCCAATATTTCCCCTGATAATATTGAACTGTTCATCTTTGTCGTAAGTTATGTTTTGAATAGGTGGAGTTTAAGATCGGGTAAACGTGCATAACTGAATGCACATTAGTAGATGCAGTTAAATGTGTTAGGAACATTTTAAGTGCATTAATCATCTCCCGTTATGAATATCTCACAGTGTTCCTAAATCGTTGTTCAGAGAGGAATAGAGGGAAACTATGTTCCGGTGAAAGGAAGTCAAAGTTACGAGGTAAGGCTTGGAAAAATTACTGCCCAAGGCCCTGGCCGCGGGCAGTAATTTTTCCAAGCCTTACCGAGTAATTTTGACTTCCTTTCACTGGTACTTGGTTTCCCTATTCCTATATACCTTCAAATGTGGTTTAATAAGAGACAATCTGATTGGTCTAAATGTCAACCTTGGGTAGTATACGGCAACCTTGGGTAGTATACCAACCTTGGGTAGTATCAGATAGTTACTCCACCCCCCAGAGCGTGGTGTAAGCATAGAGTGTACAGCCATAGGTATATAGGAATTTCTTTTATTATCCATTGTATACAAAGTCCCCATTGAAAATGTATGGGGACTCAGTAAACCACGACCCACTGTATACAACCTGCCAGATACCATAACTGTGGTATACGGATTCTAACCTGGGGTATACGGCCTCAAAACCATGGTATACGGGGAAAATAGTCCCTTTTGCTATAGAGCAAAGAAATAGTTCCTAATGTTATACCCGTTAATATGGCAATTACTGGGTTTAATTTGTTCGAAAAAATGGATAATAAATGCAATAATCGATGATTTTGTGGACAGGCAGCTCTGTAAACCACTAGCGGTTGACCTCGTAATACACTCGCTAGCGCTCGTGTATTACTATGCGTCAACCGCTCGTGGTTTACGGCCGCCTGTCCACAAAACCATCGATTATTGTCTATGTATTCAACAGATAACTGTAATACCATATTTTACGCCAAATACTTTGATGTCATGATCTGTATTATGTTTTTAGATGTCATGTCAGAATTCCAAAATGTGGACCAAAAGAACCCAAACTGCGTTGTCCTGGGTGACGCCAAGGACATGTTTACGTATGACAGACTGAATAAGGCTTTCCGCATACTGAAGAACTCAGAGAACCCAGTCCTAATCACAATGGGTATGGGGTAAGTATATGGTGACAATTCCAACCTGAGACACAATTATTCATAGAGGATGTATCAAGTATGCACTACCACATAAAGCTTTGAATATATGGTAAAGACATCATCTTCGGCTGCTGTGGATTACAAACAGGAAGTACTATAAATCGTGCCCTATCAGAGATTGCATTTACTTTTCCTACAAGGCACATCAAGTTGTACACACCAAGCGATAAGGGCAGCAATTTCCGGAATCGCAAACACAAAATGGCGTGTATGTGAGCTATAATTTCAATGTCACCTGATTATTGTTTCTGAGACGCTGGATTAAGCCGGAGACATACCAAGCGAGTATTACAGCGATTTCCGTAATCACCAACGCAAAATGACATATATGTGAGCTATCTTTCCTAATTTTTGCTTCTGAGACACTAAACTATCGGTGGGAAATATGACTATCAAATAATATCTCACATACATGCCATTCTGTGTTGGCGATTCCAGAGATCGCTGCCTTTACTCGGTTGGTGTGTCCCCAGCATTATCCATGGGAGATATCCTATGAAATATATCTAAGGGTACAGGCCTAAATGGTCCTCCTAAGTCCTCTCAAAATGCCTCTCATTTGTATTATTCTGTTTACAACCAGGCGTTACTATGCAGAAGCCTCAGGACTAAATCTGGATGTTGGGTCCTTCGCGCGATTATTGGAGGTAAGAATATTATCATAATCCTTTCAAAGGCACGTCGGTTTGGACTAGAACAAGGGATAGACATCTTTTGCAGCCTATCATCGATGCCCGTCAGTTATTCAAGCCAGGGTATAACGCTAATACATTCCACACTGATAGATAAATTCGTTTTATTCCCCCATGATTTTCTCTTCCTTTATTCAGTCACCCTTGTCGATCCTTTGCCCTCGTCTTTTCCCTACCCATCTTGAATCTCCCCTATCCCTCCTATAAGTAAACGTGAAATGTTCCTCCGGTTTCCCTAAGAAACAAAGTACATGTATATTATTATATACCTATGTCCGCATGTCTATTAAATACTGCCCGCTGCTAGGGGTGCAGTAATAATAATGTTCGTGCCCACTGTGACTGCGACTTTGTATGTCATTAAAATGGCGATTTTCACCAATTAAAGGTATATACTGATAAGCAAACGTCCTCACTGTAGACGAAATGGTTCTCGTTCTCGGTTAGTCTCCGTTTCTATACTGCCTTCCGCCTATGGCGTCAGGCAGTATGAAATCGACGACTGACCTCGAACAGGAACCGTTTCGACTACAGTAAGGACGTTTCCTAATATTAATTTTTAAAAACAAGAATTACGAAGATGGTAGTCTTGCCAATAGCAGACTAATGTGACTAAGCATGTCTAAGATGTCTTTTTCTGTACTTTGCAGTTTGCTTGTGACATCAAGGCAGAGGTAATCGGAAAACCACAAGCGGCTTATTATGAGGCGGCCCTTGCTGATATGGGAGTGGAGCCTGAATATGTAAGTACCCAGTCTATAAATCCATACGTTCCTAATTTTAGTGTGGATTATTCTTAGTTACAAGCATGCAGAAAAAGATAATATTGTCAAATTTAAATGTTTTGATTAGTGGAGACACGACTATCTTGTCATTTCCTAACGCTTTGCCACAAACTTGATTTATTCGTCCTATTTTATCTGATTCCACCAAAATGATCTCGGACTATAAGAATGGTGTTTTATTTCATTCAGTAGAGTGATATGTAAATGAAGGGGATATATGAACATTTATCATTTTTGAGTAATAGAAATAGATGATTATGCCATGGTACAATTTCCCGTTAGAATTTGATAGACGTGGTGTGTATGTATATAGATGAGGCTAAGCTTTTACGTCCTTTACCCACCGTGTTGCGACCAAAATATTTGGCGCATTCAGGATTATGTAAAGAAATATCCTTAAATCAGGGTCAGTATGGTGAGTTTTTCCCAACTGTGGAGTTTCCAGCATATTCCGACGGAACGAAAAAATTTAAAACAACCGTGGTCTTGGTTTGTATGTTGCACACTTTGCGAATACGGCACCAAGTAAATACAATTTTGATAAGGAAACGTATCTTGCAAGCGGTATTTTTTTCCATGCTCAAAGCATCAGCTCTCTAGATGTCTAACATAACATCGTTGAGAAACTCAAAAAATAATCAAGAGCTGAAACGTTAGCTGCAAGCTTTGATATTTTATTTATCTTACCTTTTTTTCGCTTTGAACCAAGGGGGTGATGATTGGTGACGACATCGTCGCTGACGTCGAGGGTGCGAAGGCGATTAACATGCGTGGTGTCATGGTGCGCACCGGCAAGTACAGGTAGGTACACTGTCATAGTGGTATGGCTTCAGAATCATACGACTTGAGACAGTCGACATCACATGGCAAATCTGATCGTATCTTTATGGCATGAGATTTCTACAAAGACTTCAATCATGTGTCCAAAGATATTGCGTATACACTGCTGACTACCTTGCAACTACATGTTTTTTTATCAAGGTTTTATGAACACACCTCATTGGGACCTCTGGTTTGTAGTTCATCAACACCCTACGGTACTCTTTATCATTGATTGAAATACAGGGCTCATTCTTCCATAACCCTTTAACTGCAGCATGATGCCTCCAGGCATTCCCCTGGCTATGGCAGCATGATGCCCCCAGGCATTCCCCTGTCTACGGCAGGAAGATGCCTCCAGGCATCGTAGGGGCATCATTGATATTCATGTATAAAATTCAATAAATAGAAAAATAGTAAAAGGGTTAAGGTTGTGTAAAGAAGTATCCTTAAATTAGGGCCAGTATGGTGAGTCTTTTTTTCAAGCAATGTAGGAGAGATTCATATATGAATTAAATAACTAAATGACAAAGCATGAAGTGTGCATGATATTGAATTCTGCAAATTTGGTTTGTGTTCTCATCAAAACATCAAAAGCGATGTTAACGGAACCTTTGAAAAATTAAAGAAGGCGGAATCATGGTGGCATTGAGGCTGCGTTTTTCTCCAAGTTTGTCGCGTCATCTCGAGTTAGAATTTGTTAGAATCCCGTATGGACAAGTAATTTCAATAGTAGGCTGACCAATGAAAGCCAGTTGGTATCTATTTCGTTTATCAATATCATCAGATGAAGTCATTTTGAATCACTTTCAATTTGAAATATTGATTAATGCATTATTCGTTTTCAAATAAAAGATGTATACCAATGCAAATCGTAATTACAAGGTTCGTTTACAGAACAGCGTATCTATTGCATTAACCTCTCCCCATTTTTCAACGCAGACCTATGGATGAGCCGCATCCAACTATTCGTCCTGATGGCTACGTGGATAACCTGTTGATTGCCGCTGACCTATTCCTAAAACACAGATGAGGGAGACAGAGACACATCATTTGCTCACGGTACTTCGCAGGCTTTCACGGGATTTCACCAGAATTCATTTCACGGAGCTCGGATGTATGGACGCAACATGCTGGCTGCATGCCGTCAACTCTTGACAGTTTAACTACTCTTGAGTTGGTTTCTAGTCATTAGCTGGTTGATAGTCACTAGCTGGTTGATAGTCTCTCGCTGGTTGATAGTCTCTCGCTGGTTGATAGTCACTAGCTGGTTGATAGTCTCTAGCTGGCTGATAGTCACTAGCTGATTCATAGTCTCTAGCTTACAGGGCAACTTGGCAAGAGAGATGAAACACATTGTCTTAGGACGTATTTAAAACCATAAATACAATTAGCTAAAAGGATTGGGGCCTAGGGTGGTAAAGATAGTGAGTTGTAGATAATAATATGTATACATAGAGTGAAAGTGTGAAAAATGATATTCCGTAGAAAAGTAAATAGGACACAGATTGTTATCAGATGTCGTATATTTTGCAGGTCCAGATAGAAGCTGAATTTTTTAAGATTGGCTTATGAGTCATGTTATCATTTCTGCAGACCATTCACATCTCGTAGGTGAACGAGAGTAATGCATGAGACTGTCGACATCACACGGCAAATTTGATAATATGGTTTGCGGCACGAGTCTTCTATAAAGACTACATCCTGCATCTCTTAGCATGTGGCAATTATCAAATATGAACCAGGTATCAAAATTGAACATCTACGTGCCAGCTGTGCCTCCAATCATGTGACCAATGAAAACGACATCTACTTCAAATTAAAATCGATGCAAAGACCCAAATCTTCTCACTGACGATATTATGCGTGATTTCACAGCGGTCATGTGACTATTACAAACATGTGATGCTTCAGAAGAAACACTATGTATCATATAATGCTAGAAAGTATAGAATCACTGCATTAATTGAGCGTTATAATGTAATCTCTTGTGTGGTGTACATTATGTGCTGTGTGATTATATATAACTACAAGCTTTGTGTGGATATAATGAACATGTACCAAATCGTGTAATAAAGGTATGTTTATTCTGTTGAATCAGTCCTTTCTCAGGCTTTAAACGGGATATGGCGATATGAAGAGAAAAATAAGTGACACAAACATGACAATATTTTTCACCAAATAAGTTTCTTTTCTATACATCATGATGGACCCCTCAGCTTATTTTTTTCAGAATGTCTGTTTATTAAGCGTGGTTCACACGCTAAGATAATCTGCATATGTTTTAGTGTGTGTGGATATGGAATAGGGCTCTGGATAGTAAGGTATACATTTTAAATTGAAGGCCGATATGTATGGAAATAAATTAGGAATTGCAGAAAGTTACCGGCAGAATCGTTAGCCAGACAGAGCAAGGACGAGAACGGAGTCAAACCGTTCATTCTGAAACCGGACCCCTGAAGATGGACCTGTGGGTTGTTTTTGAGCGCGGGAAATCGCGCTCATTTACATCATCAAGAGAGGTTAGAATGCTCACACAGGCTTTCAGCTTACTGCAGAGAATCTAACACTTCCCTATCCATGTCCCAACTATAAAGGCCTTGGTAAATAAGCAGGGGTCCAGTATAACAGTCTGACCATATCCATGCCCCACTATTGACTTGGTTCCTTTAAATAGAACTTTCATGGCTGAGTGACCATGTCAAAGCGTGTGCATTCAATGCATATTTCATATGGACAGAAATCACATTTCAATGGATTATGATAATAGTAATAGTGCCAAATATAGGGATGTTCCAGATGATACCCCATCTGAAGATGTCAAAATAACTCTTAGAAGTAGATGGAAAACAGATGACAAATATGTTAGTAAAATGAAGTACCCTCAAGCAAAACAAACTTGAGTGCATCAAGCGCTAAGGGGCTATCAAAGAGCAAACTGAGTGGCATAGATGACCTATTAGCCAGAGAAGTAGGGCAGTTGACCAAGACCCTAAATGACAAATTCAGTCACAACCACGACAAGGTGAATGTGATCTGTTGTATGCTAGACCAGGCACAAGTCAAAATCAAAAACGTTAGCCAGAAAATAAAAAACATCTCAAAAGAAATATACCAAAATATTGATATTCTCTTACTTTTATTTTATGAGATTTTGGTATACCGCGCTCTTCCATTATGAATGGAAATAACATATGCTCCTAGTTATAAAGTAGGTCGCCTCATTCTTGATCTAGGCCAGGCGTACTCTGACCTCAGTAGAGATTAGTGACTACCAATCTATCTATCATGACTACTGCGGTATATTACCGGGCTAATACACAACATAGATAGCAGATAGTACGACAACCATTCACAGGGAGTGTGTGGATTGTATTAGCACACTTGTATGTGTTTTCCAACGATAGCGTGTAAATAGAACGGAAGACTTTACTACCACGGGCAGGAAAACGTATTAAAGGTCTCCTGGAATACTGTCGAATGCCGACAAGGGACGTCAAGATCATCGAACCGTTCCTCGCACAGTATCTAGTGTTGGAAGGTTCAGAAGATGGCGCGACGTGCGGCGTGAGAACGCACTAAAATGGGGCGCCAAAAGGAGACGCTGCTTGTCGTCTGGTCCATACATCTGGCGCTTCTGTCGGCAGCGTCTTTCCGATGGTTGCGGACAGCCTGGCCACTTAAAGGTCAGTCAACCCGGTAGCTAATTAGTAATACATGAATAAGGAGGATTCCGAGCAGGATATTTACTCTGCTTAACAACCATTGGCAAATTGATCAACATATAATTTTCTTTTCTATATAAATCAGCTTTCACCGTGCTAGTTTTTGAATCATAGATTGATATTATGATGATTTTATATTAGAATATATAGAATTTCCCAAAAGTACTTTTTCAAATAGTAAAACCCATGTCATTCCCCCATACTTTCACAGACTATGGTACATATATTACTACTTATCTAAGTTTTTAAAACCATTGGTCACTGTCCTTGATTTTTTAAACCATATGTTTCAGTACATTTCCTATGTAAAAAAGTAAACGCAAATTGGTCTATTTTACTATTAAGATTGGATAAACTGGACAAAATGTTAAATTTACTCGTGTAGAATTAGAAGGAATCCCCAAAAAACAGTTTTGACTAATAACTGACGTTATTTAAAAATCACCAGGTGGCACCACTGTGAATAGTAGAATATGCCTTTAAGGCCCCTCCAAAAAGAACTTGTTTCTCATCACCGCGCGCGTCAACAAAAAGGGGTTTGTTTTTATTAGATGACCCTTGATAGAAATTATGAATGGTATGTGTATTTGGTAACAAATTAAAGCTCGTGATGTCACGGATGCATTCAAGTGGAATTATGTGTATCGTTCTGTTGATGGTATAGGCTATGCCGTATATCATACCTTTATACAGGTTATACTACGGTATAGATACACTGTTTTATCTCGCCCCTGGTATTTTTTTCTCCATAAACTTAAAATTGGAAACTCATATCCAAAACCCATGCGATATTTAAAAAAAATATCCAACTCATTAATCATTTTAGTCGATTAATCAACATGAAGGGTGAGATAAATTTAGAAACCCATTCAAGTATAGGGTTCTCGTTTAAATCACTACACAATTCACGTGGCTTCGCCTTGTAAATTACTATGCATTTCAAACTCGATGGGATAGGATCTGTGACCCTAAACATTCATAGGTTTCCTCTATAATACCCAAACAGACACCCCAAAGACGCCTACCTGATGCCTACAGGGTTTCACCCAGGCTGGTAGACTGGTGTCTAGACGATCAAACACCGGGCAATACACACCATAAACTAAGAATCAACATACTCTGGAGTGTTCTTCCCACACTGCCCAGTCATATCTAATAAGGTGTCCCTCTGAAGTGTCAACTTACATGGGGTTAAATGGCTTTTCATACCGGAATAACTGTCTGTAAACCCTTTGTGACTGCTTGCACAGGGTGTCCGCTTAGACAGGTCTGTACAAAGTGGGTCTGAATACAATGTATTTAGATGTGTCCCATCAGATCTGACTCCCTGAATAGAGTGTATTTAGATGTGTCCCATCAGATTTGAAATGTAAATACCACATTTAGACAATACTATCATCTTATAGGTTCCTTTCCTAGTAGCATATTACAGTAGCTACAACTAAGTGTTTATCATTTCATGAAATGATTGACGTAGAGAATCCTTTAGTCTTCAAAAAGCCTAGAAATCAAAATGTCTATTTTTAGGAACTAAGTCAGTAGTGGGTCAGGGGGTATGGTAAGGCTTGATACTGGACCCCTGCGCATTTAACCATGTCTTTATAGTTGGAACATTGATAGTGAAGTGTAAGATTCTCTGCAGTAAGCTGGAAGTCTGTGTGAACATTCTAACCTCTAGATGACGTATATGGGCACATTTTACTGCGCTCAATAAATGAGATATCTGGAGCTTAGGGTTAGAAGCAAGATAGAACCTAAATAAGTATCCTGAAGCCCATTTTATGACAGTTCAAAAGCCATCTTTGATCCAGCAAAAAAAAAGCGCCCTTGTCATATTTTTCATGCCTTGGTGATGAGAAACAAGTTTTTTTTTGAGTGGCCTAAAGGTGTATGGTCTATAGATCGAAATAGAGCAACACGATGCGTGATTTGTCCAGTTGACACCAGAGGCTAGATTATTGTGGGGTCGTGAGTCAAGTATGCACATGTATTGATATCCTTCGATGAATTTGGATATTTGACATTAGTCAGATACGATTAAAGAGCTTCGTCCTCCGTCAATCCAGTGACGAGGTGTTTGAACTGGCCAAGGTTCGTCAGACTAAAGGCCTCTTTCCATTGGCCGACAAACACTGTGTGGATTTTCTGTGTTCTCCTAATAGCCTATTTCCATTTGGCGTCAGCAGTGCTAAGGTCCTGACTGTATATCGGTGATGGCCAATGGAAATAGACTATTAGGAGAACACAAAACAATCTACACAATGTTTGTCGGCCAATGGAAACGGGCATATAAATGTTCGTTTTTGGGGTAAAGTGAGAAGAAGGAAGCACGATTCAAACTTCGCAATGCCTGTAAACTGGGGTATAGTCACATATAACTGCTTATTGTTTATTTCATAGGGAGGACGGAGAAAACTGTTAAAATGATTAATGACAGTATTGTGCAGTTTGCGTGACTATATCCCATAATCCCATGCTGCAGCGACCACGTTGGTGTCACACTGTCTTCTTTCCCAAACTGGTCCTGCTTGGACCCCACTCATACACGCTCATTTCGGGACTGCTGACACTGGTTTGAAATCTTACTATAATTGCTCACAGAAGAGAAATAATTAACAATGTATCCACCACGGAAACTTGCGTATTCATGGGAACCAATCAGCATGATTCTTACACCGGGGGAACCAATCAGCATGATTCTTACACAAAAATCGGAAGTGCACTGAGTAACTTTCACCTTCGAATTCACTCTCAATTCGGTGTCCCATGAATACGAATGTTTCGGCTCTCTATGAAGTAACCGTAGAGCTCTAGGTGGTGTGTACATATTGACATGTGTTACAGGAGCTGTCAGCGGGATGCTGGCGGTAGGGGCGTTGCTGTCCCTGGACGTGTGGCGCCACCGCCCAGCAGACAGCTCTCCCTGGCGGAATGTGTGGCTGAGCTACCAACACTTATGGTGGGTAAGGACAGTGAGTCGATGGCATTTCTGGCGCTGGAGATACAGGCAGATGAAAGATCCGAGACAGGTAAGTAAACAGCTCTACTAACCACTCCACCTGAGATCCTTTGTCATCATGCATAGAGAGACACTGTCGTATTTATTATGAAAGGCCAAATGTATCAAGGTATGGTTAATGTTAGGTCTATCCAGGAATTCCTTCCCAACTGTTTGGATAGCTACCCATTATCAAAATTAGCCAATCACATGAAAACTGATAAAAATGCGGAGTCAAAACAAAATCTTTGACAAGCATAATCTGGCCTTGCTGAAATGACTTGATGCGTCACTTGTTATATTTCTACGTATAAATAACAATTTTAGATAATAGAAATGTGGCCATCAATCTGTTACAATACTTGTTAATTGTCTAATTGTAGGCTGTGTGTGATAGATATAATTTAAGAAAAAACACCCTAGGTCACATGTCCAGGCTTATCAAATTTGCTATCATAAATACACTTTTATTTTTATGTTTGTATTTTCTTATGCCTCATGTTTATGGTATATACTACATTGGCAACTAGTCTATATACAAATCTGTCAGGCGCAGGAGCATTTACTGCTGAGAACACTAAAGGACAACGCGGACACGGAGTACGGACAGCAGTGGGAGTTGTCCAAAGTAACGGACAGGGAGTCATTCAGAGCGCTTCACCCACTCACCAACTACGACCACTACAGAGACGTCATTTCCCGGGTCGCCGCAGGTTACCCTGACGTCATGACGAGCGATGACGTCATATTCATGGCACTGACATCAGGTACGACAGGCACCAATAAGATGTACCCACTGACTGCAAGCTACGCCAGCCTTATAGGGTCCTCCTTCTCCAACATCATTGTCAGGCGAGTTATCCTTTTAGAAACTTCTCTTGCAGATGCGTTACATGACTTGCGGTACAGCCCAATCTTCAACATTCTCTTTAACAGTATGCCTGACATAGTTGATAGGAATGTGTTAACCGTTGCGTATAATAGGTACATATCTTCTTTGGAATTACTGGAAAAGGTGAAGAGATATTACTATTTAATAGATATGTGCTTTGATGGTGTAGCTGGTATTAACTAATTTTTCTTAGCGCATTTATCACGAAAATTAATGTAGATTACTTCATTCCTGAGGTCTGTCTTAAAAAATGTACTGTGCCCAGTGGGCAGGCGACGCGAGACATCCAAGTACATCGGTACCTCTCTTAAAAGCAAAGGAAGCTGGTTGATAATTGAGAATATAAACCATCCAATATCAATAGAGATTTCGTAAAGGGTAATAGATGATATGCGCCTATAGAGTTGGTATCTAAATTTCCTGTGTGTTTCCAAAAAATAAAGACAAGCTCTGTCTTTGTGAATAGGTACCTCCCGGAGATCGAAAACTTCAAACGTACCTGGGAATTCCGGATGATGTCTGCCCCCCGGAAACTCCTATCTGGACTTCCACTAGGTGGGGCCAGTCAGCTATGGGGCCCACCGAGTACGATTAATGTAGTGCCACCTTGTGTGTATGTCTTGACTCAGGAGGCACCGTGTTTCTATGTGCAGGCGATCTTCGTGTTGTCAGAGCCCGAGTTGGGAAAGATCGACGCCTTCTCCAGCAACCTGCTCTACTCGTTCTTTAAGTTCATGGAGCGGAACATTGAGCAGCTCTGTTCAGATATATGTCACGGGGTTATAACGCCCAGCGGCATCGATATTGATATGGACATTATGAAGGAGATCACTCCCCATCTAGAGGCAAAGCCAGGGAGAGCATCAGAAATAAGGCGTGAAATGGCAAATGGAATTGAGGGATTTGCTAAAAGGATCTGGCCCGATTTGGAATATGTCTTCTTGGCTAAATCAGGGAGTTTTGCACATGCCTATGGCATTCTGTCAAAAACGTATCTTGAGGGAGTCAAAGTCGTTACCCCAGCTCATGGTGGTACAGAATGTTTTCCTGGAGTCAACATTGATATTGACAAGGTAAGATTTGTATCCCGAGGCTTTAAATTGTATAAAAGTGAAAACATCCAGCCTGTACTGTAAAGTTCCAAATCTCAAGAAGATTCCTCCAATCACATTCATTTCACTTGATGCAGAGACTGATCCAGCTACTGATACTTTTTGCAGTATATCATATTCATAATCCACACAATATAAGTTTGGCTACTCCCATATGGCTGTATCTCTCTCGTCTGTGCAACTGCTAGCTCATGTACCATCCATTCTGTCTAAGAAGAAAAATACGAAGTTGATGCTTCGTTAAAGGCATATCGGACAATTTGCCCTGAAAATTAAAATTCATGTCAAGTTCCTGATATTAGAATATGATGACCTCAAAATGCTATATAACATATATCTAACTTAAAATCGGGGGTTACCATGCTAGTTTTTGATCTAGAGATTGATATTATGGTAAAGTTATAATGGAATGTATAGAGATTAAAAAAAGTTGAGGAAAACTGGGGACATTTGCAATGTAAATTAAGAAAATAAAAAGGGGCCTATTTTACCTATTGGGTCAGGTCAAACGAGACAAAACTTGAATTCTGCTCTTTCGAGTTTGGAATGTGCTACAAATCACCAATTTCAATGGATAAATTGGAATATTTAAAAATCACCAGCTGGCGCTAATGCTAATTGTAGGATATACTTTAAGCAATGCTGGTTTATGTTGTTTAATCCTTAGCCATTGGAGGACGTATACACAATGGTACCTGATGTCTGCTTTTTGGAATTCATCCCAATTGAGAAGGTTGATGATCAAAAGCCAGAAACTCTCTTTATAGACCAGGTAAGCTTGGTTAAATGTGAGTATTCCGTTTTAATCTTTCACACTCATGTTTTAGAGCTAATGTTTGCCCAAACCCAACCGTTGTGATTGATAATGACATTTACGCTAGGCTGCAGCCGGACAAGTCCATTACATAACAAATAGGCTTTTCTCGTGTTATTTTAAGAGAGGAAATTGTCAGATACATGTTGAAGAAGAGTCAAAGCTGCGTGCCTCTCCTCTGTCAGCTACAAAAATATCATGTTTGTAAAGTTCTTTTTGGCCAAGGCTTTAGGTGCCATATTCAATATGTTGGTAGTTTAAAGCAACTGTGAAATACACGAATAATGCTTTGATACCACTGTTATGTATGTTTGATAAAAAAGAATTTAGAGCACCGGGATACTTGTACCAAACGATAATTGTTCGACACAAATGAAGATGTAGTAACTATGTTATTTTAACGATTCCAGTTGGAGACAGGAAAATGTTATGAAATAGTGAGCACAAATCGTCAGGGCAT
Organism: Alentia gelatinosa; assembly: GCA_950022655.1. Classification (NCBI taxonomy): domain Eukaryota; kingdom Metazoa; phylum Annelida; class Polychaeta; order Phyllodocida; family Polynoidae; genus Alentia; species Alentia gelatinosa. The sequence continues at coordinate 44,532,790 of OX465582.1, forward strand.
TTATCGCTATAGAGTGGGGGATGTCATCAAAATTGTTGGGTTTTATGGATCTCTTCCTCGGTATGTCTTCATGTATAGGTAGGTAATGCCATAAAATAAGTATGATTTGTTGCTAACATAGATACTCCATACCCACGTTTTGAGCAAGTACTGCGACCTTATTAGGCAAATATTATTTGTCTATGCGGACGTTAAGTTTTGGCAATACCACCCAACCCTTCTGGAAATTTGACATAATGAGACTGTAGATATGATGCATACACCAATTATGCTTCAAAGCCTCGAAATAATGGCTATTGGTGTAGGTAAAAATGTCAATCTCTGTGGGGTTTTGGATTAGAAATAGCTAAGGATGTCTAAGGAAATGAAAGGTATAAGGGCAGTAATATTCAGGAAAAGGGATTAGACAACGTAACTTCTCCACGATATCGATTGGCCTCATCTTCTCTACAAAAATTTAGGCTCCATATATTGAGCTACTTAGGATCAATGACAGAGTATACCATACCACATCCCCGTCACGTTCGTGAACAAGCGGTCACTTTGTAAATCTCGATCAGCGACTACTAGCTCTGATCTATATGCAGGCTGTTCTGCCATACTGAGAAACCGCCACTTATCTCAACAGCAATAGCTCATCTGACGGCTTACAACCTCGTGATAAATGTGACATGTAACCTTAGATATGACCTTTCACCTGACCTTTCTCCCTATAGGCTGGGCCAGCGTCTGAGCGTGGCATTAGAGCGAACGCCGGAAAGTCACGTGTACGAGGCCGTGGAACGTCACGTGACATCCTGGCCGCTAGGCGTCGCTCTGATAGACTACACGTCCACGGAGAGCGTGGTCATCGAGTCACTCACAGGTGAGCTACTCTACCTAGCACTATGAAAACCTGCATAGCTCTGATGTAAGAGGTCTGACAAAATGAGTAGCCATTACCATTGTTCAAAGTGTAGATTTGTCTTTGAGTATAGTTTTCTAATGGCTGAGCTCCTTGGTTTCTGGCCATTACACTATACAATTATTGTGATTATGAACCTGAATCTTGAAATGATGGTATAAGAGGCAGACTTTGCTTGCCGTTCACATCCCTGGGAGGTGGGACGACTATTCTAAGCATTTAGAAGGAACAAGTAAGGATTGTGGATATTTTGAGGCTTATTACATTTTTTAACTGAAATTAATTAAATATGCAGAAAACAGGGAAAGTACAGTAATTAGCGGTAAATAAACTATAGAACAAAATATAACTCCGATATCAGGAATAATGTGGTTAAAGACGTCTGATGTTTGAAAAACGATGGAGCTGTTGATGCAGTGTCGGTTTTTTCTTAAGATTGGTGTATAGTTCTCTAGGTGCTGCAAGGTCACGGCAACATAAAACACCACTTTCATTCTGTCTAATGACCGACAAAGACAAACGAGATTTTGCATCACTGATAAACATGTTACTGTAAAACAGGCTTGGGGCACAACGACTTGTTGCATTAGGTACCACATGCTCGGGCTGGGGAACACCTTAAGGTATAACTCGTCATTAAAAGATTAAATCTCAGATTGTCAAGTACAGACAATAATTATCGATTGTCAAGACAATGAAAGGTATATTCATAGATTATTTTAGACTTTCATAATAACGTATGTTCTTTATAATTTGAAGTTTTAAGTCTAATATCCTCTGTTTTATCGCAAAGTGCCGCTGTCATTTCACCACTATCTACATCAAATTCTATCATTTCATTCCCGAGGGATACGTATAAAGCAGAGATGCAGATCAAGTATGACCTTCGTAGAGAGCGGATATTGTTAAGCAGCAGTTATTGTCATGGCACAATAATCTGTATCAATTATCATTTACTTAGTTTTTGCCCCATCAATAATCTCTATGTCATCTTAATGATGAGTTTCAGCATTATTAATTCCAACTTCTTTAACAGGCCCCTACAATTCAGGTTCTCATTCTTTTCACAGGGGAGCGCAGTTCAGATGATTGCTATGTCATCTTCATGGAAGTAACACCTGAGAGTTTTAAACTGGCTGAAGTCATGGGCTTCCAATCAGCTGTGAGTTATTCAGCTATAATCATAGCACACTACACCTCCCACTGCTCAATACAGGTGTTGCCGTTCAACGCCGCCTAACGGCCCACTGTCTAGTTACGCGGCCGCTCGGACAAACACTGCCTGGTCCGGCCATATGTGTATAGGGAACACAGCAATCACACCTAAAGTGTGAATGGTGGGTGTGATTACAGGAGTGTTGTTTTTTGACAGATTAAATTGTTGGAGCAAACTAGGGTATTGTATCATCGGGTCTGAGCTGTCTAAACTTTATAGTTGATAATCATCTTGGTTTTAACTTGGAAAAAGATAAGCATATTATAGCAAAACCTGCCAGTGTATTAGTGTGTATGCAGTTTTGGTGTACCTGTGTTATCTAAGGTATATCTAAAGTATCATTGAGGTGATATGCATGTATGATACATCAAATTGTAGCTGGAATACCATAGAATACGATGAAATCATTGTTATTTCCCTGAAAATGAGATCCATGGGTTTTATGAACGTATTACGCTCATATACTGAGTGATCCAATGCTAAAGAATACGTTGCCAGGGATATGTTTGGCTTCAGACATGGCGTAGCTAAGCAGATAACGTGCGACACCAGCCAGTGGAAAAAGGCCTATTGTAACTGTGCTGTGAAGCATTACGCATTGTGTCAGGTTATCTTAGTTTGACAGTGTCAACAAAGATGGCGCCACAAGAAAGCTTCGTCAATTGGCAAGTGTCAACAAAATGAGTCTGGGGACCTTGCCTCCGGGACCCCCAGCAGGGTCGTTCCTGCTGGATCCCTGGCAAGCCCTTCCTCGAACTCAAGGGGCGAAGCACTTGTATTTTACTGTACCCAGGATTTTGTTTCCTGGGGACATAGCTGCTTTGATGAATGACATTGTAACCTGGGCATATCAAGAGATTAGACTTTTTAAAGGAGGGCACATCTGGGACAACATTCTGGTCTCTGATTTGTCAATGCTAGTGTTATGCGTTCAATATCTCAAATGTCACAAGTGACATACAAAAACTCTGTATGTGAGTCACCGTGGCATACGTTTAGCCTACGGGACTTTTTTTAGTAGGGGTAGGATAAATACACAATATTACCATGATTTCGATCTGAGTGGCCGTATTCTCCGCGTAGTTGACGAGTATTGCGTAGCGTCAACTACAAGGAGAATACGACCACACAGATCGAAATCATGGTAATGTTGTATTTATTACTCACTTATTTTTAGATCTAAGCATTAAATCTGTATCCTCCTAGGAGGGTACGGAGCTCCGTATCCTACTCAGTAGCGATCTGTAATCTCCATAGGCTTAGTATGGAGACTCCGTATTAGGTGGGTAATAAATAAAAAGCCTTACTCCTATATGCATAGACCCCTTATTTAGAACGGTTTTGATACGTATTACAATAAACGTTTGTTGAATCATCTTCTCTGAATTAAAGAAGGATGTTTAAATGATCTATATCTTTTGAAAGAGATCAATTCAAGAGCCAATATATTGCAACGGTCCGGCCTCTGAGATTAACCTTTCCCTTATAATTAGGGAGAATGTGGGGATAATTTGGATGCCGATTTCCATGTTACCAGCTATGAGTACTAGTATGTGATTGGAAGTTGATATTGTAAACATGATTGCTATCAAACAGGTCTTTTGACAAGTATAACATGTATTTCCACACACATGGCCTACAGGTGGATGCTACCCTCTGTGACCTACACGAGCCATACAAGGCTTACAGACAGAAGGGAGCCATCTCTGCAGTCAGCATTGTTCAGGTATGATATAACGACTGACAATCATATCAAATTGTAACGAACTGAAATTAATTATGAAATGTGCAATTTAATACACTCTAAAAATCAGGAAGCTGTATAATCCGATGACATTAATTGCTTCCTGATCATTTTTCTCACCGCATACCATAATGTAAGATAATTATATTCATATTCATAAAAAGAATCATGCTTCTTTCCATCAGATCGTCGTATAGTTTCTATGATCGTCCTCTCTCTACACTATACTAGGCTAACTGTTCTCAATAACTGTTCTCAATCTGTGTTTCTTATTCTACACAACAGCAACACTAAACTGAAAATGCTATTATTATATATCAGGGGACGAATGCCTCATTTATATGCACTAGCAGTATTTGTTTCATTCGTCCATTCAGTGCCGTGTTATAAATATAATATTACCCTCCGTACCACGTGATATTTCCGGACCGATGTGATCGTTCAGCACTACAAACACACTGGAAATCGACGTAAAGACAAACATTCAGCATCGTAAATACTGAATACAGACATTATCACACCAGAATGTATGAAACAACGCCCCATTTAATATCCGAGATTGATTTTGTAACCAAAAGTTACTGTGTGCCGTCACCACTTCCGTAGTGACCCGCACTCTCCAAGCATAGAGCATGCGCCTTGTCTTTCGCCCTGCTTGAGCCATAGCCAGCCTGTGTTAAAGCAGAGATTAGTAAGCACAAGCACCATGGAAGGTCTGCTAGGGGAGTGAATGATAGGTTCATGGGGTTGGTTCGTGGTTAAGTGGAGATTAAATCATGAGTAACTTAATGGCATTTTAATCGTTCCTTGATATTTCTTTGATATTTTGGTTGGTAATACTCACCTCCTTTTTCGAACTAGGTGAGTATTTTAGAAATATCTATGAACAGATTTTATTCAGTCACACTAACTATGTCTCTATGTAATGACTTACACAAGTCCAGATTGAGTTGGAGGTGGGTTTTTTTATATTACTTTGGTGTATGAGAGAATTAGAGTACAGAGAAAATACCTGTCGGGTATTTCAGTATTAAAAGAATACATTGAACATTAACAGATAATTAAAAAGCCCTCTGAAAGATGAAAGATTAGTGAGGCTTCGCACGTTTACGTTCGTTTACGCTTTATGAAATCTAAAAATACGTTTTGCACAGTACGCAACAAAACGCGACGTTAAATAAACGGAATTCGTAATAGAACGTCAACAGAATGTGGAAATGTAATAGAACGTAATAGAACGTAAAGCAAAGTACATGAATAGAAACGTTCGCAATACGCAGCCTTTACGTAGTGACCACCATTTCAAATAGAAAGTTATGGGGCCGGAACGTACGCCAGAGTGACTGGAATTACGTAATAAGAGCTAAACACGTTGAATTTATGCCGTTTTTACACAGAGCCCGCTTTATTGTAGAAGATATGCAAAAGATTTACGCCAGTGTGACTGTTGTATACTTTTACCTACCTCCATGTGTTGCTGCGCATTGCTACGACTTTGTACTTTTATCGAACCATAAAATGATGTGAATGTTTAGTGAAACCAAGAGCTGCATTGAATTGGTCTTTTCTTGTTGCAGGTAAGGCCTGGTACGTTTGAGAAACTCAAGCACGTGTTGTGGGCAGGACACCAGAACCAGCAATTCAAGATGCCGAGAGTGGAGAGGCGAGCTGCATTACTACAAATTTTACTTGACAATCGCCTGTTCTAATTGTAGAGAAACGTATAAGCATTGGCATTGGTGTCTTTATATATATATATATATATATATATATATATATATATATATATATATATATATATATATATATATATATATATATATATTTATATACACCAATGTATGTATATATATATACACCAATGTATGTATGTACCGAGAATGTCTGAAGTATATATCTAGCTGTATCCCAGAGACACTGTCCATAAATCACTTTGGTACTAGATAATTTCCCTACGCAAAACAACATTGCGTACCCGTTTTAAAACCTGGAATAATGGCTGATTTTATTCTGCATATTTCTTATGACATTTCCTTGCCGCTCTTCAGCTTGTTGTTTGGTGAGATATGCCTTTAAACGTAACCTGCAAGCCATGACAGAGTTTTAGGTAACAGCTTTTATGTTATTACTTTTGCTGTCCTGTCTGTTTTACAATGCCAATTACTGAGCATAATAAGAATTTCCGCTAGCGTTAGAACTAGGATGTAATGTTATTTTTATTTAAAATGAAGTATTTCATCAGATAAAAGTGAGAGAATTCTCCTGACGAAGATAAATAAACTTTATCGAAATGTTGAGCATTTTACATGAATCATCAACCAACCATCTTATTGCTCTGACCTATTTCTTCCATTAATCATCAATTAGTATGGATATGTGTTGTAGATTAAAAATGTTTATCAAAATATGACAATAAAACAGTCGACGGCTGCATGATAATGAGATGAGACAAGTTTCTTCTTATGGATATGTAACAAAATTATGTACATTCGTGCCCTATGAATTAGATACTTGTTCATGAAGAGATTTTTTATAAAAGAAAGAGATTCTGGGGATGGCGGGTGGTAGCTACTGTCAGTGAAGTGACCATGGGTGGTGTATTTGTGTGGTTTGATAGTAATAAGGTAGGTGGGATCGGTGGTGTGTTGGGTTGGTTGTAGAAAAGGTCACCAGGTGGTGGAGCAGCAATGAAAAGGCCTTCCATGGACATGTGTGTCCCCCACCCCACCCCATTCCTTTTTTTGTGTGTGTGTTTTTAGAGGTTTTTTATTGCGTTCGACTTTTAACAATCGTTCTTCCAGGCAATATCACAGTGCATAACACACCAATCAACATAACAAAGCATGTGATACTATTACGAAATGGATGATATTTACAATGTATGATAGTATTCCCAATCTTATAGGTATTGTCCATTGTCTATTGTCTATTGTTTATCTGGCTGTTTGTTTGACAAACACAATTTGGAGAAGTTGATATCTCATTATCTAATGTATGGGTCCCTTTCCTTGTCTCTGGAATAGATATCGTTTGAATGTTATATTAATATGTTTTCCCATTAGATATAGCAATTTGAATACCATAGAGAATGGGATACTGGACACCTGACCATTTTACCAGGCCTTTATAGTTGCCACATGGATAGGGAAGTGTTAGGGCTGTTTTGTAGCAAGCTGAAAGTCTTTGTATATATTTATATGTGACCATTCTAACCTTTAGGCGGCATATATGAGCGCGTTTTTCTGCGCTCAATAAAATCTTTCTTTGCCGTATTCTTCATATATCTTCATACATATAGCTTATACTTGCAATACCTTGTTCATAGTAATCGATACGTGCGTATGTGATTATAAAAGTAGACTTGGTCGGTCAGCACCCCGTATAGCAAACACATCCTGGATAAATAGTCATATTGACATGCAATACTGAACATGGAGTAGCACTACTGAAAATAACTGTGAAGTAAAATACATGCTATGAATACGTCATGTTAACTTTTGTGCAGCACACCTTTTCCTCTAATCTGCGAGGAGAGAACGTTCTACGTCAACATGCGGAACCAGCGGCGGCAAGGCAGTGAGACAGAGATGATACATCAAAACATATTTCAGTTTTTTTATCGTCCATTCCTTTCAGTATTACTGAGCATATTGGTTTTCTGCATCTCTTGAGAATATTTAAATGAATAAGCTCATTTATAATGCACTTTAACACGAGAAGAATGATACATGTAACGAGTAATTATTTCTGATAGACCCTTGACCCGCGAACCGACGGAGCGCCCACGATTGCTTTCATTTCTCACTGAGAAATCGTCTGCATAATTGATCTGTCTGCCGGCAGCAGTAACTTCCGGTTACCCGCTACTAGGTTGGTGTATATAGGTGGCGCAGGTGGCAGCGTCCTGCTTGTTGTAGGGCAGCATCCCTGTGAACCAGAAGTGCGTGAATGTGGCGCCAAGACTCTGGGTCCCGGATGTAGATCTGTACGTGAATTGCAGGGACAAAACCGGAAGTAGACGCGACTTCCTGCCTTTGGAAACACTGTATGATGACCACTGCGGCTGTTGAGATTTCATGGCTTCTTCCATGGAATCTGTCAAGATTTCTGACACCTTCATGTACTTTTCCTTTGTGAATTACACTCCGGTCTTCTATATAGGAGTTTTATCAATTACTATCTTTTGAATAGACTTATAGGCCGAGATCTGTCTACTGACACAATATAATTACCTACCAGCTTTAAAATTCTTGAAACAGACACGATCATTTCCCGAAGAGTACATTTGATGTTTTCTTTTAGCCATGAAACAGGTACATTTAGTTACCTGTAGTTTTGGAGAAGGAATTATAACATCTTGGGCAATAGTCGATATGAAACATTCATTTCCTGCCAATAATGGGCCCATCGTGGACAGGTGTGGCATGGATCGTTCCTTTAAAAAATGTAACTTCTTAGGTTGCACTATGCACTCGTCCGAGATTTTGTTACGGTTTTAAACATAGTTGATTGCTAAGACATCGTTGTACAAGTCAAATATGTGTAAGTAAAACGGGTAGATACAGAGCAATATGGCGATAGCTGGAAGTTAGGCTTAGAGTTGATCGTCTGTATAAGGAAGTGAATGATCACGTGAATTGCTGATGTAAGCAGTTGAGGAGTATACCTCTGCTGCCGCTGCAGAATGAAGCACTTGAGTACAAGGATAAGATCTGGTAGAGAACTGAGCAAAGCCGCTCCTTACTGGAGGACAGGTTTGGTATTGGGCGCCAGAGGCTTCGCTTTGCCTGGAGTGGAGTCGCTTTCTATGAACATTCATAGCGTGAAGCCATCATCTCTGTGAGTTGCTTACAGACTGACGTGTGAGGAACTAACTCTCACTGGAGACAACACAGAGAGGATATTATGGATGTATAAGAACTGAACACTGACTGGACTAACATCAAGAGAGCGGAACACACCAGGAGTGAATATTGGCTATTTATAAGTGTACAACAAAACTATAAAGAATTGATCTTGAGAAATGGATGATAAACAAGGATTTGTTGATCGGACAGTTATGGAAAATTACACCAAAAGTTGACTATTCAGGTTTGCACGATTACACTTGAATGATTATTATATGTTACCAAACATTACCTATCTGAAGGATTTATATCTTGAGTTTGCTTACACCGAATCAATTACTGAGTGATAATGATTACTGTGCGATTACTTAAATCTGTACCTACAGATTATTCTGAGGATATTAAAGCTTATAAACTTTACTCCATCGTTCTTCCTTAATTCTCTCCAGTCACAGGGATGTGAGGTCACCGTGTTGTTGTGACCATGTCAAGCAAGTTAAGTCTACCCTCAACTTCAGGCATATTCAAGATAGTATCTGTTAGCTCTTGAGGAACGAGTACTAGCTACCTAAAAGACTAATTAACCCAGACAATGGTGCAAGGTAATTATCTATCATTTATTTGATTTGCAGTACAAATATGTATTATATATATATATATATATATATATATATATATATATATATATATATATATATATCAATGTATAATGCACATTACTTATACATATATAATTAGGCCCCCATTTGCTAAGCACGTATCTATGGTATAGCCACTCGGGGGCGTGGCCTATTGTCGCGCACGTCATAGTTCTTTTGATGCGACGGTTGGGGATCTCCTCACTCTACCTTAGTCAATCGTATGAGCAGGACCTATTTTTAATTTTTAAATTTAGGTTTAAGGTACCCAGTTCTGTATTTATGTAATACTGGGGGTTTCTTCATCCTGTATTCACGTAATAAATGGCCATAGGATCTGGTTGTATTCTCGCCAAACTATAATCACTCGTATGCTTATCTATTACCTAAATGTATAGACCTAACTTATATACATGTATATATAAGTGTGTGTGTATGTATACATGTATATCATTATATAACCCATGTCATTGTTGTTTATCAAGGTAACTGATGCTGTATCCACTGATTACTTGGTTACGAACACCTACTCAACAGTCATTCCGCCGCTAGCATTTGTCTGATTCACACATGCTTTAATCTTACTTTGGTGTATAATTCATTCACGAACTTAGGTGTGTGTATATCTTGATATTTATTCACGAACTTAGGTGTGTGTATATCTTGATATTTAGGCATGAGAGAGTCCCAATGTAATATTTGATAAACCCTGGGCCCAAATGAATAATCTAGGGTCCTACAGAAATACCCTTTTTCTGTATGCAATAGACAGCCAGAGACAGGGTCAACTTTATTTAAGACTGATGCCATCACCCGATGAAGTGCTCTGAACGTGCGCAAAACGTGATCTTTTGATATTACCACACCATCTTCTTATTGTCTCCTTGGTCAATATAACATCAACCTTTCATAAAAATAATTGTGTCAGGCCAGGGCGGAGAGGTGTCATGTGATGACACACAGTGTGCCGGCAGTGACCGCGCTTTGAGGACGTGTGGAGCCCGAGGGGCGGCATTGGTGACCTGGAGAGCCAAGGAGCTGTGGGCATCCCAAACTCTTTGTGCCCAGGATTTGTTTGCCCCCTGAGCTTGGAGGCCAGCATGTGTGGAGAACCCTGCGGCTGGAGCTAGGGTGGAGGTGCTTCACGTGGTGGGTGATGGCAAGCTGCAGTTGAGGGGGAGCAGATGTCCGAGTTTAGAGATGAGATGTGTATGAAACTCATGGTTTTGAATCTGCTGGTGGTGTATTTGCAGGGTGAGTTGCTGGGAATTTGGCAAGTTAGTAGATGAAGAGGGCGAGTTTAGTGTCGGTAGATGGTGTGCTCGCCCCGCGTGAGCCGGTCTGTCACGTGGTGTGTGATGGCGGACTGTAGTCCCTCAGGAGCAGACATCTATTTCTCTGAATTTTTCCTGGTGAGCCAACTCATTCCAGCCTCCAACTTCATGGTCCAAGGTAAATTCACAATGTTTGAAGAGGTTTCCCCCATTTCCATGATGCTTTTGCAGAGTTATCGGGGTGAAGCCGCAGTCAGGTCAGAGTGCGGTGGGTAGTTCCTTCCTCGTTGGCTTTAGCGGTCGTCTTCTGTTTACACATTACCGCCAACTCTTCCAGTTAGCCCTAATACTATTTTATATACATATATATATATATATATATAGTAGAACCCCGTGTAAGCAGACACCCTCTGTTCCGGGCCAAAGTGCCCGCTTACGCGGGGTTACCGCTTACACGAGGTTAAAATAAACATCTAATAGAGGGAACCGTTCCGAACGAAGGTGTCCGTTAACGCGGGGTGTCCGTTAGGCGGAGTTCTACTATATATATATCCATGTATTTGTATATATGCATGTTTATATACGAAGACATAGCTTACAAGAATAACCAATTATAGATAATGCCAAAAAGCCCCGCGAAAATCTGGATCCTTTCAAACCCACTGTCTCCAATATTCTCAAGAAATGACCACATCATAAACATAAGGCCTTCCACTCACACACTTCTCCGTGCACCGACACCCATTCCAATCTCTCAGTGGGCGATGACAGAGCCAAACCAGAGGGCGAACGTCTCCCGACCATATTCCAACGTGAATATCTCTTGATTCCTTGTGTCTGTAATACGACTCAGTTAGATTGACGTGTGTTGCTCTTAGATGTGACGAGCTTCTTGTCTGATGGTGGATCCCTACGGCGCTGGGTAAGATAATAGTCGCTGGCCTCAATTAGAGGGGACTGAGAGGTTCTTTGTCAGCCCACACAACTGGCGGCAGGACCCTATGTAGGTACAGATCTGCCATTTCTACTTCTGGTGGGTAGGGATTTGGTAAGAGATTTCCTTCAAAGGCACAGCGATTTGTATTGTTTGGGATGATGAGGGGCAATACACCCCTGAAGCAGTTCCCGTAGATTAACGAGGATCAGAGCTAGAAGGATTAGGTCTATGGTGTATAGCAATATTATAGATTAAGGAATGGGAACCTATGGTTGTTTTTATGAGGTATCCCCAACCTGCAGTCCGGAATAGTGCAGAATTAATGGAATATAATAGGATTCAGGGAAATGGATTTAGACACTATAAATACATATTTGATTCGATGATGATAAAGGTGTCCAGCATGGCTCGGCGCCCACTGAGTTCCAAATCGTCTATGATGGGCTTTACGATGCACCTAAAAACCGATTACGATGCACGCTGACGTTTATAAAGATAAAGATGTCCCAGATTGTCTATGCTCTTTTTCCAGTATGTATCGTAGCGCATCATCAGGTCTGAAATGTCTCTCGTAGTATGTGGGCGCCGGGGCTTATTATGCACACTCCTCTGGATGTGCGGTGTACGGAGTATACAGTGTGGTGGTAGTAGTATACAGAAAGTGATATTTGCGCCAACAAGTGAAGAATCATGCCAGGCTTTGGGAAGGATTAGTTTGAGAAGAATGCACATCAATCCGATGAATGAGCAGCTGTACTAACAAATTTTCTCTAGATATTTCATAGAAAATATCCATTTGAAGATGCATACACATGTATATCCTATAATTAATCTACACTTTCAGATAGACATATCTGTGGATAGGCTTCCATATCAATAATTCCACTTATTCTATGAGTCTCAACACAAGGCCACATACCAGGGACCTGTTTCAGTAGTTTCGTGACATGTCTGTATGGTGTCTGTGACACCATACAGACAGATCAACACAAGTCGCGGCACTTAGGGCAAGGCAGGACCCAAACACGGTGTGTCCGGTTTCAAAAGTATTAAACCATTTCAAGCAATGACACTTTAACATGAGTAAGGGATACATATAACCTATAATCGTTCCAAATATGAAGAAAATTGGCTGCTCTGATCCGCTGATATTTGACATCAAACCCGACAAAAATATTTCCCCTGTTGCTTGCACTGTTGGTGCCGCTGTTGATGACTGTCTAGGCCTAATATCACGAAACTACTGAACATGTCCCTGATCTGCTATCCAAGGCAAAAGCCTCACAATGAGGTACATTAACTCCACATTTGCACAGCATACCGGCACTGTGAGTATTCTCCGCCAGCCGTATTACTTGCCCCTCTACAAAGAACCGGAAACGCGCTACACGTGCGACGCACGCGTACCAAGCAGGGACGGTCGTCATGACGACAGGGCGGCGGTGGCGCCGGCAGGGCACGGCAGGTGGCAGCACGCGTGGTGGTCGCAGGCGTGGCGCTGAGTGCACACGGCTCCCAGCACCATCACATGGGCGCCGACACAGCGGGCTCTACGCGGGGGTACTACGAGCTGCACGTCGTCGTCGTCGTCGTCGTCCTGGCAACAAGGTAGGTGTCCACCATTTTAAACTAGCTCACATGCACGCGTATACACAAAGGATAACGTCAGGGAGAGCCCTGGTGTATCTATACAACCTGGCCCCAGGGCTGCTGTCGTCACTGCTGCTCGTGTTTTAATGTCCCTCATGCTGCCCTCCCTTCCACCTCGGTCTGAATTTCTGCGTATGGTACGGCTGTGAGCTGGGCCGAGCTGCTCCAGGTTGTTGGAAACTGGTCCTGCCACGCGAGTGTGCGGGGCGGGACGCAGTAGTGGATGATATGGGGGTGCGTGGTGCCCGGCAGGGGATCGTTAGGATCTTCCTGAGTAGATACCCTGAAGCTCGATATATTTGTAGGTAAATAGATACCACATTGACGTATCTAGTGCTAATAATGTCGTGCTGGGATGTGCCAAGGAGAAAGAGGGGTCTTGTAGAAGGGCCAGACGAATAAATAGGTAATATAATCTATCTAGCGGTCAGTGCATGGGGCCGGGGCTGATGTACTGAGCAAATAGATCAATCAGTTCCGTGAATCAGGAAGTGTAGGTGAAGGGGAAGAGTTAGTTACAGAGTAAGTGGTGATTGAAAAGCTGACACCTGTGGGTGAATGGGCGACTCAGTGGCTGAGAACTGGTAAACTGATTGAGGCGAGCTGCTCCCTTCAGAGGCTCGGGACGCACGTGGCGCTATGTGAATAAACCAGGTGAGACTGGGTATGTAGCCAGATATTATTAGCCCGATAACAAGTGTCTGCCTTACGCCGACCTCTCGGACCCAAGTCGTCTACCACCACCGTCTACAACTCGGCCCTCCAGTACATACCACATACCAACCACTATTTCCTGCTCGCCACCTACCGTCCACCGCCCGCCACACATCGTCCATCGCTGCCCTACCAACCACCCGCCCACCCGCTGCGAACCCTTCACCCACCGTTGCCCGCCACCCGCCGTCAAATGCTTGACGCCCAGCCGCCCCTTCCCCACTTCACTCAGTGCAGTGGTGGTGGCCGCCATCCTCTCTGGCAGCACGCCGGAAGGCAGCAGACCATTCAGAGCCATTCCCCGAAATCCATAACAACATGAGGACGAGGGGAGGGAGGCACCTGAGACAGCAATATAGGCAGGAGACGAGGGAGGAAACGGAAAGGCCAGGTGCAGGATGCTAGGCAGTGTGGGACAGTGTTTGAGGCAGCACCGGTGATTGGCTTAGACATGTTATAGACATGTGATTGGGACAGGAGAGTGATTGGGACAGTTTGGATCTTTAGACGAGGTAGTAGTTTCGTGATATATATTCAGGGTAGCAGCGATTGGTGTAGGTTGGTGATTGAAACATGGCAGTGATTGAGATAGACGTATGCTTTAAGAGACAAAGTAGTGGTCGGTGTATGTTAGAAATCTGTGCACGGTAGTATGTGAGAAATAATAGTGCTTTATGTAGGAGTGATTTGAGATTGGCACTTGGAGACGGTGGTGGAAGTTAATGCAGAGGCGCCTCGTAGTATAGTCGTCATTGGTCCGGAATAATATTTCATGGTAAATGTGAATGATAGTTATGGTTAAGAAGACGATTGTTGCATAACAATATCTACGTCTGTGATATGTAAAGGTAAGTGAGGTAACCAAAGTACGACTTGCAGAGACCACCAACAGGTTCCCAGATTAGTTCGGGCAAGAGTAATAATGATGGGGAAAAAGTTGGTAGAACTGGTGGGAGGAGAAAGATGGAGGTTTGATGAGGGGGAGAGGAATGCTTCTGCAGGTTCGATTAACCCACTGCTCGAGCGTAGAGCAATCCCCTGGTAAAAAGGGTACACATAAAAAAGGCCAATGGACCCCTCGATGTCAATTGCCCTGAATAACAGAGGCCTGCAGTCCTCTTGCTGCCAGTTCCTACAGGAAGCAATTGAGCATAGGTAATATAACTCTGAGTAGACAGCCGGAGGATGGAGGTGGATGACGTGTCACGATGGATGTTGGTGGGTGATGGGAGATGGGATCAGAGACAAACAAGGAACTGCATTGAAATCTGAAGCCGCTGAAAATATGTCATGGGCTTTGGTAGCGGAGTAATCTCACGATGCAATATCAAATGAGATTATGTAGCAGACCAAACCGAAAGGTGTATTCTCAGCAACTATGGATCGAGTGCAGTTCAGATTTTATCTAACCCCCATGTCCGACTTATTGGTCAACATGTGTGACACCATCGCAGTTTGAGTATTCATTTCCACAATACTCTATGAGCATTGAGTACAGGTTCCCAATGTTAAGTCCACGGGAGAAAGTACTACCAGGGTTGAGATAAAGAGTGTTTCGGAGGGGACGTGTAGTAGGCTGAAAGAGATGGAAGACCGAGTATGGTGAATAGCAGTGGGTAGTAAGGAACAGGTGACGAGCAAGTCAGAAAGGGTGAAAAAAGGTAGTAGAAGGTGCGTTTGGTTCTGATGCAAGTGGAATGATGGGGAATGGGGGCAAAGGTAGGTAGTCCTGTGAATGTGGACTAGGGACAGATGGTGGAGATGAATTGGCTGGATGATTACAGGTTTACAGGCAAAGGGGAATCGGTGGGAGGGAAGCTTAGAAGGGAAAAGAGTAGATTGCGGCAAATGATGCCAGATGTAGATTTATAGCTGCTGCTCTGGGTGCAAAATAGAGTAGATCAAGGTTAGAACAGGGAACTTGGAGAGGTCTGAGAGATAGTGGCGGGCTGTAGGAAGGTAGCAGTGAGCGGCTGGAGCTGGACCGGGAGCAGCTCAAAATCACGGGTTACCCTAGGTCGCCTGCATCACTAGGTGAATGATTGCATTAGCAGGTCGTGTTGTTAGGGCCGCTCCCGAGGGCCCCACGCTCTGTGTTGACGCTACGCTCCCCGGGGGCAAGACGTGTAGTTGCGGTGAGAGGATCATTGGCCCAGTGCCACCCACATCCCTAGATCCTACCTCCACCAATTATCCACCATCTCCAGCCTCACGTCCTCCACTCAGCAATTACTGTATTGTGTCACTGGCTTACGCCTTCTGTATACCACAAGTAGCATATTCTTTATTTTAAAATTCTTCCCTTTTTCGACGATTTGGATACCTCAGCTGCTGCATTCTATATTGATCCATACAAAATATTTCTGTTTCTACCCATATACTTTCTATCAACAACCCCTATACTTTCTAGTACCAGCTATTGGTCAACATCAGTGACTTAACAGAAATGATGTTGAACGCAGGTGAGACAGAGTTAAAGCACACTGCACATTCCATTATTCCGGTCGCTAGCCGTTATTTGTCTCTAGGAAGTGACCATCTTGTAAAGATCTGCAGTCGATAATTCTAACTTTGTGGTATTTTTGCGTTGAAAAAGCAGCATTATTAATTATAATATATATATTCAATCTATTCTAAATTCTTTCCTCCGAATCCAAGATGGCCGACACTGGCCAGGCTAATTGGTCCTTCCTGCTGTAGCTATAATCCCCCCTTTGAACCCGGCTTTGGCCGGCGGTTGTTTGTTAACCCAACTTCCTGGAGATGCGGGCGCGCTCGTTGTTACAAAGGTGACGCTAACTGGCGCCTAACACGACCGCCCGTATAAGCGTCCCCCCACCTGGAGACAAAGGCGCTTCGATGGTATATAAACCCGGGGCCCAGAATAAAGAGTATTCAGTCTTACCTGGATTCTGTTACCTACAACATCTATGCGTTGACTCCAACCTTATTTAACGTATATCGACCGCTAGGAGCAGAACCGCTAATGGGTATAGCCTAGAACCTTTACATTGGCGACCACGACGAGACGCTTTTAGTGTGATTCGAGGACAGATTGCCGGTCGAGTTACGAATGACCGCGGAAGGACCGACGTCATAAGACACGGACTCATGCAGGGAAGTAACATTCTGCTATGATATAACGTTTTGATGTGGGCGTGGAAGGTACGTGCATGCCAGTAGTTCTGTGTTAGCGACAGTCGGACCGAGCGGACCAGCAGCTGTCGCACGTGGGAATCGCAACAGGTTCGTGCCATATAAGTGATTGACGTATATATAACGTGTGTGGTTATTTACGCAATTCTGAAGGATGGCCGAACCCAGTGTGTTGCCTGAGGATTTCCAGGTGTGGCTTAACGCTGGGAAGTTGGCGGGGACCATTCCGACCGACTTTACTGTCGCCAACACAGAGCTGCTGGGCAAACTGTGGAAGCAGTACCTGGCCCAGACCTGTAAGGAAGTGAAAGATGTCGCTATCTACGAGTTGGAGCAGCGACTTCGCGCCGAGTTTACGCGACAGGCCGACCTCCGGGCTCAACAACACGCTCTGGAATCCCAGCAGCAGGCCATGGAACTCGCCGAGGCGGCGCGACAGCTCGCCGAGGCCCGTGCGATCATTATTGACTCCGCCCCCCGGTCGCGGCCCGAGACCCATGAGTTGGCCTCGGTCAAGCAGCTCATCCGGCTGTTTCGGGCACTGCCGACCGTCGACGGTCAGGATAAGGCCGCCCTCCGCACGTGGTTAAACGATGTGCGACAGGCGCGCTTTGTCTCCAAGGCCCCCGACGAGAAGCTAATATCGGAGGCCCTGGCCTACTCGGCGGGGCGCCTCAAGTCGATAATCTACGACTGCTTCGAGGACGGCGTCACCGACTTCGAGGCCGTCGAGCGCAAGATCACATCGACGCTTCTCGGCATGGAAGAAATGGAGAGTCTGCGCGCTGCACTCGGGCATTTCTCCCAGACGGCCCACGAGACCGCCCCCGAGTACGCGCAGCGCTTCTGGTTGGCGGCAAAGAAAGCCTACTCGCCCCTTGAACTCGCATCTCCCTTCGTACTGCGGCCGACGATGCGACAGTTCGTGAGTACTCTGTCGCGAGGCCCTCTGCGGTGGGACCTCAATCTCAACACGCCCCAAACAATCGCCGAGGCTCTCTCGAGGGTCGACGCGTTGGCGAAGGCGGTCGAGAAGGAGGCGCACTCTGACGACACTCGTGTCGAGGAGGCCATGGAAGTGGGCGCGGTCGGCTCGAGGACCACGGCCGCCCGTTCCGCCAACCACCCCGCGCAAACCGCCCACCAGCGACAGATGGAGGAGATGCAGCAGGCGATAAAGTCCATCCAAGGGGAACTGAAGGCGAAAAAGGGCAACAAGGGCCACACGGTCGCGGCTGTGATGCCCGCGGCAGCGCCACCGCAATCCACGATTGTGTTCGCGCCGACCCCCGCGCCTGTTCCCGCCCCCCAGCCGCTGTTTGCGACCGTTCCAGCTCCGCCGCCCCCAGCCGTCGCCTCCACTGTAGCAGCCGTCGCGCCGGGTCAGCGTAACTCCGGCCGGCGGATGACGCCCATAAACGACATCATTTGCTACGCGTGTAATCAACGAGGCCATTATGTAGCTGGATGCCCCAGCCTGAAGGCCTCCAGGGACGCGGCACGGTCGTTGGCCCACTCCCAGGATCAAGTCGTAGCCGCCGCGACCCAGGGAAACTAAAACGCGCGTCCGACCGACGACCCTGCATTGACCTAGAGCTTCGAGGCGTGGCACTGCAGGCCCTCGTCGACTCGGGTGCGTGTTGCTCCCTGGTGTCCGTCCCCGCGGCGGATGCCTTGCGACAGGTGGGCGCGGTGGGTAAGAGTGCAAGACCCCCGGCGCGACTCAAGTCCCTCACCGGCCACGGCATCTCCGTCCGCGAGGCGGTTAACCTGAAGTTGTACGGCCGGCCGTGCGACTTTAATGTGGTGGGTGATATGTCCCACGATCTTTTATTAGGGGACGACGCGTTGGAGGCTACTCACGCGATCGTAGACTATGCTTCCCCTGATAAATCTGTAACCCTCTGTGGTCGTCGCCATGCGGTGCGACGGTCGGTGCGACGCGAGGGACACATCGGTCAGCTGGTATACGAGGCCGAGTATTGGAAACGGCAATACCCCGATGTGTTCCCGGTCACCGGCCGCCCCCTCACATGCACCACGGAGGTCTACATGAGGATCGATACGGGCGATCACCCCCCCATCAATCAACGGCCGTACAGACTTCCCCTCGCCAAGCGCGAGGTCGTCGACCGCGAGCTGGACAAGATGCTCGCGGAAGGCATAATCGAGCCCAGTTCCTCCCCCTGGGCCTCGCCCCTCACCCTCGTCCCTAAGAAAGACGGCTCGGTCCGGTTCTGTGTGGATTACCGAGGACTGAACGCAGTTACTCGTCGCGATGCATACCCCCTGCCTCGTATCCAGGACATTGTTGATAATCTAGGTGGTGCGAAAGTGTTCTCGACCCTAGATTTAAAGTCCGGATACTGGCAGGTGCCGATGCATCCTGACAGCGTCGAGAAGACGGCCGTAGCGACGCATCGGGGCCTGTTTCAATTTAAGCGGATGCAGTTTGGCTTGTGCAATGCGCCAGCTGCATTCCAGAGGCTTATGAACAAGGTTATAACCCCGCTGCGTAAGTTCGTTATGGTCTATCTCGACGACCTCGTAATCTACAGCCGGACCGAGGAAGAACACCACCACCACATCGCGGCCGTCCTCGAGGCCCTGCGCTCATACGGCCTCGTGGTCAAAGAATCGAAGTGCCACTTCGGGGTCGACCGCGTGAAACTCCTTGGCTATGTGGTCAGCGCGGACGGCGTCTCCTCGGATCCCGACAAGGTGGAAGCCATACGTGACATGGTGCCACCCGAGGACGTAAAGGCGGTGCGACGGCTGCTAGGGTCGGCCAATTATTATCGGCAGCTCATACCCAGATATGCCGATATTGTCCGACCCCTCGTCGCACTGACAAAGAAATACGCCCTCTTTCATTGGGATTCCGAGTGCCAGACCGCGTGGCAGGAGTTGCGCGACGCCCTCGTGAACACGGTGACCCTCGCTTACCCGGACCCCGGTCGCCCGTACAAACTATACACCGACGCCTCAGATTATTGCCTCGGCGCCATCTTGGTACAAGAGGATGACCAGGGTATCGAGCGACCCGTACACTTTCTCTCACGTCAGTTTACGGAGGTGCAACGCCGATACCCTGTCATCGAGAAGGAGGCCTACGCGATAGTCTTTGCGCTTACGCGCTTACGGGCGTATTTGTACGGTGCGACCTTCCAGATTCTGTGCGACCACAAGCCCCTCAAAAGCTTATTTTTGGCCGAAATGAAAAATACGCGAGTACAACGGTGGGCCGTACTCCTTGCGGAATACGCCGCACCCATCGTGTACTTCGCTGGTGCCAAAAATGTGTGGGCGGATATGCTCTCGCGCCTCCGGTCCGATTCACCGGCCGAGCTGCCGCTGGAGGTCGCACAGATCGCCTCGGTCCAGGAAGAGCGGGAGTTGCCGTGGGAAGCGTACGGGCTGACGGAAGCAGAGGTGAAAGTGCGACAAGCAGCGATGCCTGAGTTCCGGTACGGTCTCGAGGAACAGGAGGATTATCTGGTCAGTAATGGCCTCCTCTTTACCCTCAAACCGCCCTCGGGTCTCGCGGCTTACCCTCGCCTCGTCCCCCCGTCGGAAATTCGCGCCAACTTGGTCCAGACCGCCCATCTACAGGTCTGTCACCAAGGTATGAGGAAAACTTTGCGACGACTTCACGACCATTTTAAATGGCCAGGAATGAAGCGACAGGTATTTTCCGTTCTTGCACGATGCGCCCCCTGCGGAGCCAATCGCGTCCGTGCAGAACGCCCAACCCCCGCCCCTATGCCTGTCGCCGAAAACCCGGGAGAAGTCGTCGCAATGGATCTGACCGGCCCCCTCCCCCTGAGTCGCAGCGGCGCTCGTTATCTATTATCAATCATAGACCACGCCACTGGCTATGTTGATTGTTTTCCCCTCAAGGATAAGTCCGCTGAGTCGGTTTATTCCTCCCTATCCCGGGAGTACATCCCCCGCTACGGCCCCCCCTCTGTCGTGTTAACGGACAACGGATTAGAGTTCAAAAACGCGACAGTGGAGGGATACCTGCGACAGCTCGGGACCGAGGTGCGACACACCACCCCCTACCACCCGCAGGCCAACGGTCGCGTAGAGCGTTTTCACCGCACGCTAAAGGATATGTTGCGTAAGGTGGTAAACGCCCGTGCTTGCGAGTGGGAGGACCACCTCGGGGATGTACTCCTCGCCCACCGGACGACCCCCAGTGACGTCACCGGCTTTTCCCCCTACTACCTCCTCTTTGGTCGTTGCCCTCCTCCCCCTTTTTCCCACCTCCGAGATCGCCCGCTAGGGGATTCGTCGGCCCGCCTCGCCCTCCGTGTGGACGAGCACTCGCGTGCTTTGAAGGAGGCCGCCCACAACGCGGAAATAGCGAGGCAGGCTAACGTTAATCGCCTAAGCAAACACGCCAACGCCCTCCCCCTAGAACCCGGTACCAAGGTGTTCCTACGAGTCCACGAGCCCGGACCGCTGGACCCCCGCTGGGACCCCGGATACCTCGTGACGCGGGCATCCGGCAACGTGGTACACGTGGTGGGCCCAACAAACAAACGGCGGACGGTTAATCGCAGTCATGTCAAGGCGGCCGACCCGGGCCTCGACTGGGAGGGCTTACGCCCACGCCTAACCCGAGCCCAGCGGACACGCCCCCCGACTGCGATGCCTCCACCCACACCACGGCCACGCGGCCGCCAGCCCCAGACGCGCGTTGCTTGGATACCCAACCCCAGCGTGCCAGCTGTAAACGCTAATCCTCAAACCCCAATTATCCCACCAACCCGGCCCGCGTCCCCCATGCAGCTAATCCCCGGCAACGACGCATCCCGTCCCCCCTCTGCAACTCCCATGCAATCAACTCCCACAGATGTCCCGGCCCGGCCTAACTCCTCCAACAACATGGCCATCGATCTGCCCCCACTTCCCCCTACCGGTCCAAACTCCCTTGCGCCCTCGGCCGCCCCCACTCCTCGAGCAAACACCCCCATCCCGGTAATCGACCCCATCACACCCGTCCCACATGTCCCTAATCCCCCTGATGTCCGCCGAGATCGTAAACGTGCGGCTGAACCTGAGACACCCCCTCCCCCCCCACTGGTGCGTGGTCCGGTCACTTCCCTCCCGCTCTCGGGCCGACCCACCCACGCGACGCGGGACGATCTTAAAAGGCGGGCGGCGGCCCCGCTCAGTCACTTCACCCGTATCACGCGCTCGTTCACCCGGTCGTTGGAAGCGGAGACTGCGAAACGCCAAACACTCCAACCACCGGACGAGGCCGAAATACAAGCGGAGAAGCGACTGTGCATTGCAGCCGTCGCCCAGCATTGTCGCCCCCGACACGTCTAAAAAACCCAGTGAGTAGATCAAACTGTGTGTTATCATCATGTGGATGCCCGTATTCCTGCTATGCTTATACGTCCCCTTCCTCGACGCGGACCTGTTCTCGGACGATGGCGTGTTGGTCTACACGGACGGTCGTGCGCGTGCGGTCGCGGCCGCCTGGACTGTCGCCGTCACGATCCGACCACCGTCCCCTCCCTGTGTCGATGACCTCGTGCACAACCTAACTGTCGCCATTGACGCTGTCGCGGACGTGATGGAGCCAAATCACGTCCCCTACTGGCGCCGGCATCTGTCGCGTTTGCTAACCCGCTTGTCCGAACTACCCAGGGCAAGTCGGATAGTAACCGACGGCAGGCCGGAGGCCGGCCGACGGCGTCGGGGCCTGCTTAATATTGTGGGGTGGGCTGGAAAGGCTCTGTTTGGCCTGGCGACTGACCGCGACGTCGCATCATTGCGAGGAGTCGCACGCGACACGCTGGTCCAGCAGCAGCAAATAGCCCACCACCTGGAGCAGATGGTATCGGTAGTAAACGCCACTCGTGGAGGCGTTCTACAGAATGCCGATAACATCGCCACAATAAATGAGCAGGCCGCCCGCGCGATCCACCTCGCGGAAGCCGGAGGTACGATCGCGGTCGGGGCCGACGAAAAGGTGAACAAGGTCTGGATGGCCCGGCAGATCGAGCTGGGCCTACGGATCTTGGAGGAGACGGTGCGCCAACACGAACTTCGGCGAGTACAGTTCCATAATCAACGGATGGAGCTGGAGCGGGGCCAACTGACCGAGGACGTTCTCCCCCGAGAACACCTGCTCCAGGTCCTCCGCCGCCTAAGAGACGCCGGATACCACACCCTCCCGGCGATGTGGTACTACAACTACGTGGACATCGACCCCATCTGGGAGGAGGGACGGGAGTTGATCTACCGTGTTGTTGTTCCCGGGCTCACGAGCGAGGCCTACCTGGTGTACAAGCTGCAGTACTTCCCCGTGCAGTTGGACGCGTCCCACCTACGGACGGTCCAGGGTAGGCCCCGTTTGGCCGTGAGCTCGTCGTCCTCCACGTCCTTCGTCCCTGATGTCTGCGTAGGTCGGCAGCCACGAGTGTGTAGGCCTACGGTAGTGTACACCGAACGGTCCTGCGAGTCGGCACTCGTGCGCGGGACCAAGCCGACCTCGTGCCACATCGCCATCACCGCCCGGAACAACGCGACGGCCGTAGTGTCGAGGCCCGAGGCCGGAGGCCGACAAGCTGTGGTAGTCGCCTACCAGTCGACCTCCGTGCTACGCCTCTGCACCGGCCGCCCACCCGTGAACCTGCTCGTCAACGGCCCCACCCTCGTCGACCTACCCCCAGGATGTTCGCTGGAGTCGCGTGGGTGGCGCCTACACGGCATCGCGGCTGGGCACCATACCCTCAATTTCCACTTCCGGCGCCCCCTCCAGCTTTCCCCCCTCAATATATCCTGGCCCCGCACCCTTCCTCCCACCTTTTCCGAACCTCTCAAACTCCTTCCCCGCGTAGTCCTGCCCGTGATGGAAGTAGGCCGCCGAGGTCGGCTGAAGAGGACCGCCCACGCGAGGAGATCAGCCTACAGAGCCTACAGGCAGCACCAGCATCCCCCTTTCTGTCCCTCCCTGCCCCCACCATCGTTACCGAGGATCCCCCCACTGAACCCTTCCCCCAATCCCTACCCGTAATTCCTATACGATCAGAAACCGCGACCGCCCCCATACCCCCTCTCCGCCTACGCCCAACCCTGGAGCGGTTGGCAGGCTCATTCGCGGACTTACGCCCCCAAGATATATATCCCCGGCTTCCCCCTGTGTAAATCCTTTTTTTTATATGAATGAATCGTTGACGATACGGAATTGACCCACGATTGTGAAACTGGAACGATTAAGACCGATAGCATGGTGAAAACCGTGGGGTGCTTGCAGCCTCGCTGAGACCCACGAGTTTTTTGTTTTATGTGCTCGGCCATCGGTAAGGGCCTTGGTTATTCGAAGTGACCTTGGCCCTGTGTTTGGCGGTCAAAGGCTGGCCTTAAGGCCTTATCGCCAGCCCCTTCGCCCCAGACCCTTTGGCCGAAGGATGATTATGTGGAGAAACGACGATTTGAAGAGGCACGAGGAGCACGAGAGGTCGGCCGGCCTAGCTCAGCCTAATCGTCTATGTGTATGTGTAAATATCGTGTGTGTGCGATATCGTTTTGTGTTTTTATCGTTTATCGTAGGAACGATTTTTAAGGGCCTATGCGCCCAGGGAGGAGTCCATGATGGGACCTGCCCTACTAGTCTGAAAACAATTTTTTTACATATATCAAACATGTTACTTACCGTGCTTTGCCGCGCTAATTTTTCTTCTTGGGTGGGCAGGCCGAGAGTGGTTGAGTTATTTTTAGAGTAATTTGAGTATTGCAAAAATTTAGAGTGTTGGGGGAGTGAAGTACGTATGATGCCTACGTATCCCCTGGCACAGGTTGAAATTTTTGGCAATTTTCTAGAAAGAACCACTCTCAGCTGCTTCACAACCCCCTATTTTTTAATAACCACGCTGCACGAATCTTATATATTTAAGGTGGCCACGCTGCACGACTATATGTCTGGGTTTTTCCTATACATAAACGTGGCCACGCAGCAAGACATTATTTTCTTTTTTTTCAATTTACAATGTATATCAATGACACCTATTATTTATATTGACGAGCTCCTGCCTATATATAATATGCTATGCTTTATATTTTATAAGGAACCGACCATACTACAATCACAGCCCTGCGCTAAGTATTCCTTAATTCTAAAATGATTCTCTTAATTAATGTCGGTTCCTTAGTCTATTGGCCAGAATTGTTTAATATTATTATGTAATTATTAATTTATGTCCTTTTGAAATAGCCCAACGAGGCGACATGGTTAGT
This sequence comes from Alentia gelatinosa, assembly GCA_950022655.1. NCBI lineage: Eukaryota > Metazoa > Annelida > Polychaeta > Phyllodocida > Polynoidae > Alentia > Alentia gelatinosa. The sequence goes on from OX465582.1 coordinate 44,558,126, forward strand.
ATCAAGGTGGATCTGAGACAGGTAGAAATGTTAGTTACAAACCAAATATTTAAAGAAATTATAATCATCTAGTGCATACCAGCCGCGTGCGAATAGTAAGTATTACTCGGAAATTAACCATAAAATTTAATTAAATAACGAGAAATATCGTTTATATTTGATTTCTAGACTCTAAATTAGACTACAAATAGTGATACAGTGAGTTACTATCGGTTAGGTATGCAATAGCTGGAGATGGGCCGATGTTTTAGGCCGCTGAAATTTCTATAAATCGGGGTTAATCGGGAGGGCGCTACGATTTATTTTTAGGCCACAGTGTTATCTCACCACTCCTCGGTAACTTGAGTAGACTTGGGGCGGGAAGACGGCAGCGGGTCCGTAAGTGAGGGACTCGGCGTCATGAACCGTAGTCATCCGAAGCTGGGTGCCAGCTGTAGTCGATATGTAGAGAATGGCGATGTCCAGGCCTTAACGTATTGCTCAGATCCACGCTGAAAACACCAATATTATGTTTTATCACCATGTACATATATGTTTATAATACGGCCACAAGCATATTTTCTACAATCTTTATCAAGATTACGGGAGCTCGTCCTTTTTGTGTCATTTACCGCCTTATCAATTTTTATCGTAAGATTTACCGTCCTCAGCGGCGACCAAATTGTCTATTTTTAATCATTGAGCACCCCGCTGCTACTTATATGTCATGCCTTTCACGGCGATATTATCTTCTTTTTTTTGTACAATCAAAATGGCTGCCAGGATGTGCGCTGGTGAGGAGCCTGAGATGTGTAAAATTGTTTGAATTACCGTTTTTATTGAGGAAAACGTGTAATCTACGTGTCAACTGAGTACGTGTGACTCACATCTATTTTTCTGTAACCTTTTATGACCTGATTGTGACATGACGGGCTCCGATCCTCCCGCGAAGTGCTTCGCGTGGGCGGCGGTCTCGGGCTGGCGCCTACGCTCGGACCGCCAGCTGTCGCACTTCGGTAGCCCGGGACGCGGAGTTCCGTCGCGGCGGCCTGTCAACAACGAACAAAGGTGTGTTCTGCACTTGACAGGCCGTTCCTACGTGTAAATACCTCTACAAGGAGTAACAATCGTGTCAATCGTGCTAAAGTGTGTTTTAGCGCGATTGACTCCACCCCTACGATTGGCGAGCGAGTCAACCAAGAGACACTGACGCCGAAGACCGCTCGCCATACCCTGTGAGATCCCTGTGATCTATCTTTTTAAATTCATAACCACCCTCCTGAAGTCACAGGATACAGACACTCGTATCCCAGCTTTATATCAAAATGGACTACGCATTTATTTTTCATAAAGACATTCGCTGGCCATTTTCTACACTCGCGACTGGTTGTACAGCCGAGTACCCATAACCCGGACACGGTCGGAGCTCTGACGCCGAGCGGGCCGCAGTGACATTTTATTTTTAAAAATATAACCTGTATCTCTGTTATCATCTCTGTTACTCCTTACCCGTGTGATCTATATGTGTTAATGATTGAACCTACCTTCTTTGAAGACCCGATGGCCGCCATTGTTTGCGTAAGACCCGTTTGTTTAGCACGCCGAGATGTGGGCGCTGCCATTTTTGTTGTTTCTGGGTGGTGACCGGAAGTTGGGAATTGCTGCCTTTTCATTGGTCGAGAGATCGTGAGCGCGCGCTGGTGGCGCCTCCACGTTCGCTCGACGAACTAACCGTTCCCGCGCTGGTCTCAGCAGCCGCACGACTGCTCTGAGACGGAGCAAGGCGGTTAGGTTGGTTTTAGCGACTGCACATCTTTTTCTTTTCTTTTAAAGTTCTCCGTTGCTCTTCGAACTCAGAGTGAGGGACGTTTGTAAAGATCTGCAGTCGATAATTCTAACTTTGTGGTATTTTTGCGTTGAAAAAGCAGCATTATTAATTATAATATATATATTCAATCTATTCTAAATTCTTTCCTCCGAATCCAAGATGGCCGACACTGGCCAGGCTAATTGGTCCTTCCTGCTGTAGCTATAATCCCCCCTTTGAACCCGGCTTTGGCCGGCGGTTGTTTGTTAACCCAACTTCCTGGAGATGCGGGCGCGCTCGTTGTTACAAAGGTGACGCTAACTGGCGCCTAACACGACCGCCCGTATAAGCGTCCCCCCACCTGGAGACAAAGGCGCTTCGATGGTATATAAACCCGGGGCCCAGAATAAAGAGTATTCAGTCTTACCTGGATTCTGTTACCTACAACATCTATGCGTTGACTCCAACCTTATTTAACGTATATCGACCGCTAGGAGCAGAACCGCTAATGGGTATAGCCTAGAACCTTTACAATCTGATGACATTACTTTTACCTCCGCACGCCTGGACACGGACCACGCAGCTGCAAGGACCTCTGTTACCTCCTCCATATCCACCACAAGAGCTATGACCTTGTATCGTAGAAAGAAATAACATACATTTTACCAACTCAGCGTTCTCTGGTCATCAGAGCATTATGCAAATGTAAAACAATGCCCAACCGTTTGCTGCGGGTTATATAAAGTCTATATAGTTCGGCATTACTATATGTCTATAAAGCATGGAAAACAATTTTGAACTTCATGATGATAAATGATATCAATATTATCAATTTTAATCATTCACCATCAAAATAACTTTCCCGTACATTGCCGTTGAATTTAATTATAATTGTGCTCGCATTCAAAGTCTCTATCCTGGGTTAGGCCACTGAAAAAAACCTTGTCTCTCATCACCAAGCCATGAAAAATATGACGAAGGCGCTTTTTTTTCCTTTTTTTTTTTTGCTAGATCAAAGATGGCTTTTGAAGTGTCATAAAATGGTCTTTAGACATACAGTAAAACCCCACATAAGCAGACACCCTACGATTCCGTCCAAAGTGTCTGCTTACGTGGGGTGCCCGCTTATGCGGGGTTTCCAGATTTTTACTGGTTATACGTTTAATGCATCCTGACATCAGGAGCTTTAATTTGATACTAAATACACATACCTTTCATAATTTCTATCAAAGTTAATCTTATCTTTTTTTTAAAATCTAAAATCTTTTTTTCTGATGCGTGCGGTGATGAGAAACAAGGTGGGTTTTCTTTTAGTGGCCTTACCAATGAGAAGTAAATAGGGCTATGCACCCCTCAACCTACAATTGTCGTTAATGAGAAAGTATTGGCCCCGCTGGGATCTCTCTGACTCAATGCCTCGCAAAGGGTTCGAGACTGCAGTCACTTACAGTCTCATCATGTTTAAGGCTTCAAAGGTGGTACGTGTGAGGACGGAAAAGAGGAGGCGGGTCACAGGAAAGGAGAAATGTTATGGCTGAAGAAGGGAGCACTGGAGCATTAGAAAGGTAAAGATATGATGGAGAATAATAGAATGGCAAAGGCATAGATCGAGAGCTAGTGGAAGAGAACATGGAATATTTCTGACTATCTCCCTGTCGGTATTACATAACAAAACCCTCATAATCAATGACCTCTCATTCTTTCTCGCAGTTCGCACAATTAAGTAGTAGGTTATATGGCATTGCAACCATGTAGATGCTGTAAATACCAATAATGATACAATCGAGTCTAGTTTATAAAAATCAGTGTTATGGGGGGATTTTAAAATCCAGGCTGACAACTAGACCAGGTAAAAGCAAAACAACCAAAATCACTTCGATAGACTGGGGGAGTGTACAACACCAGACGCACCCCCACCAGTACACACACACAGTCAACAGTGTCAAGACACAGATAAATACATACACTGGAGACACAGGGGGATTCACACAGATAAGCTAACCCCTAAAATCAAACCCACCTAGTCCCACAGGTCCCTGATGAGACTGCACAACAACAACAACACAATTAGGCCAAAAAGACTGTTTACAAACCAGATGACCCAAGAAAGGTTTCAAGGCTGACAGTTCAGGCCACTTCCTGTAGTTGGACCAACCATAACACAGTGTACGAAGTAACCACAGACAACCAATGTATCCTCCAATGACAGGGGAGATACAAACGGAAGTCAGTGGAAAATGCGCGAAATTCTGTGGTCCAAATCACCTACCTGGTCAGTTGTGCAGTCGTACTAGGGACTCAGACATACGCCTCGTTCTACAATCCTAGTTTATAAAATTTACTCATAATTTCAACTTTACATATTTTGTTCAACCTGAACAGAACCTTCTACATTAGACATAGGCTAACAAACGATGGCTTTATAATTATGGCTTTGAGACACCTTCTTCAAGATTGGAAGTAGAGATATCCCAATCTACGCGACCATTCCCATTTATCAGTGAATACTTGAGTCGACAATAGTGTCACCGAAAGCCCCTTACAGGTGGGACAGAAACACGCCGTACCTTATTAGGACTCTAGATGACTGAGTACTAAGGAAATGTGAAAGTGGAGTTCTAATGATGACCACTGGCTCTGTAGAAGGAGGAGCTCATGAGACATGTAAGCCGAAGAATGTCACTGGATAGCATGTCTTATAATATTGATACGTGCATTGATAATTGGTATAGATTAATTACATACAATGAATGAATAATGAACGAAGTATTTGGAGGTAAATAACAAAAACCGGGTTTATTAAGACATAATACAAATAACTTGATATGAAATAACAATACCCAGAAACGGTAAGACTAAAATACGTGTATCTCTCAGTGAAACAAGATATGAAGTAACCGTTATGTAGTCGAACATGACGTAATTCGTTGGTTACCGCGAGCGGTAGTGACAACAGTGACGTTACAATCACCAGGGTGAAGTGACAATCAGGGTGACAACCTAGATACGGATAACAAGCGTGTTGTGAGGCTCTACAATTTATATCTATATAACGAGTTTTATAATGATGTATACAGTGACTTGGTATTTATTGATTAATGTACCGAGATTCAGGCCTAATAGATTAATAGGATAATTTTACAACTACCCTGACTAGGACATTTCAATCAAGAATTAGAACAAATTACTCGTGTTCAGGGAAACAAGGAATATGTCCCGCAGTTTGGCAGGTTATGTTATCAGTTAAGTGTACCATCGCTATGGTAAAGACCACAGATACTGAAGCCTATTAACTGGTGATATAAGCACGTCGGTCGGACAAGAAGGCGATATGGTAGGCATACCCGGTGGCATCTATGCCTTGGCCTAACATAGACCTGAGCATAGACATGCTAGCTGATATCACATTGTCTATATTTGGTTTACTGACATCGCAAGGCATGTGGTTCTCCAAATTATAAATACAACACTTATGGCGGCGTTCTGTTTTTCCGGAGCATGAATGGTGTGTGTGATCTGTGGGAACGCCTGTCACCGCTGACCAGCCCGGAGAAGAACTTGCGTAGACTGGAAGGATAGGTTTTGGAGAGATAGACACTTGTCCTCCAGCATGGGTAGATGCTCCTGTAGCCCAGGAAGAAGGTACGGACGCCATCTTTGATCGTGTGGATCCTCCCGATGTGAAAATCGCGTCTGAAGCCCTCGTAAGTGGTGGAAAGGTGGTGTTCTGGGATTCTTGAGCAATTTCCCCTGGAGGCAATTGATCGCTTGGAGCGGTTGTGCTCAAAAGGGGCGCCTGTCATTGGAAATCACTTTCCCGGGTTTCCCGCCATTTAGGGACGCCATCTTGGTTTCCCTTTGTGGAAACTACCAACATCTTGAGTTCCGCCATCATCGACATCAATGTTGACATCTCGGAATGCATATCCAAAATCTCAGACTTAAAAAAGGCATTTTCTTTCTTTAGTCTAGAGATGTCGTCCTGATCATCGATTTCACCTGTAGTCCCGCTGATAGGTGCGCCTGACACTGCACTGGCTGGTGCATTGCGCTCGTGCCTGTCGATTTCAGCTCACCTGAAGTTATGTCGATAGCTGCTTTTTCTTGATCGAAACTTTCAGGGCCTTCGCAAGTAGGGCAAGTCCTTCTTCGACCATCGTAAGAAGTCCCACATATTTCGCAGATCACCATGATCAATAGCAGACCAAACAAACGCCACATGGAAAAGTTTAGCTAGCCGTGGCAATAGTAGTGTAGTATACGTCTTTCAGGTTTGGTTGACAGGTGAGGAATGGTATGACCTGTTTGTGCGCTCGCAGGCGCTAGTGGTGTTGTGTTCCTTTATATACACATATACCTGAAGTTATATGTTTTACATATATATATATATATATATATATATATATATATATATATACGCTCATCCCGCACAGTACATGTGGCCCCCAAAAAAGGTCTTATGGTTACCACACCAAATATGAAGGGAGGGAGGGGCTATTTTTCCCCCTTCCCGCTCTCACCCTGTTTAGACGATACAAAGAGAACGAAAGACTTTTATTTATAAACCTAGGCCCTAGGCGAAATTCAGGAACCAGTTGAGGTCCTGCCTAATGTCAGAGTTGATATTTTTTTAGAAACTCTTCATGGAGTGAGGGGCCTCAAAGAGTTTACTGACGAATGCCCAGGTAGATCAGATACATTTCATGATGGGCAGCACCTTTCCAAGCACTGACTGCAATTGTCTCTTGGTCAGGGTCAGGGATGTTTTCTGTGGCATGGCAGCCACATGGTCTTGGACCTCAGCTAGCGTGGCCTCAGGGATGGACAGGGCCATGTTAGTGGCGTTGATGCTTATCCTGAGCCACATGACCTCCTGTCTGGGTTCCTGGACCTTGCACTAAGCCTCGGGGAGACCGAGTTCCTGGAATAGGCCATGGACCGTCGTGAAGTTGATAGCTGCTGTAGCCACATCCAGGGAGAGAATAATAAGATTATCTAGGTACATGGTGGCCTTTATGCTCTTACAGGTGAGGATAGCAGTGATAATGTCTACTGTACACTGTATGTGGTATGAAGAGGCACATACACCAAACGGTCCTACCCGTACCCCACATGAAGCACAGTAATGGCCGGTCCAATGGGTCACACTTGAAGTTCTTGTAGGCCCGAGAAATATCTTTGAAGGGCATGTGCGAGAATGGCCCTGCATGATGAGACAAGTGATAAAGTCATCCATGGTAGGGAGACGCTGATCTTATTCCATGCCATAAACATTATGATTAAAGAATTGATGCTCTGGTTATGAGGGAATGTCACGTCCATAATGACATGCTTGGCCTCCATTCCACGCTCCTCCCGAGACATGAGGGGTGAGACACGGCACCCTGGAGCGAAGGGCGGGTCATTGAACGGGCCCGACAGGTTGGAGTGGGCCAGTTCTTTGGTAATAAATGCGTCCACCTGGGTCGGGTAATTGGTGGCACTCAGGAGGTTAGCTATCCCCCCCAGGTATCACTGATTGAACCAAGATACCCGAGTGGGAAACATACGTACCGCCCCTGGCCAGCGGCCATGGGTCACCAATTCCTGTATCCTCCGTATTGAAGTACAAGCCGATGAGGTAAAGAATCCTAATTCTTAAGGACATTAATACAAGAGTCCTTGCCATTAGAACCAATTTTAATGTGGATGGTAATTATCCAACACGCTACCTAACAGACTTTTTTTCTAATATTGGCTTTCCAAGAAGGCTCAGCGTTCGTGTGAACTACCGGCGTTCAATTTACTCTTTCACTAAATTTGATATAGGGGTTGAGCCCATAAATGAATTTTCACAGAATGTCACCTTGGCCTAATTCGCTTTGATCTTAAATAAAACCATGTATTTTAAAATATATTCCTTTCCAGGTAATTCTTTTTTTTTCTTTTCGACATTAATATTGCGGTACCCTATTTGACCGTGATATCATCAAGACAGAGGCTTCTCAATTATTGTAACGCCATAAGCAGCGACCTGTCAATATATGGTAATACTTGAGGGTGGGTTCCTTAGAACCATGCAGGCGCAGTGATGATATTTTCCTCTTTTTTTCATATCGTCTATTCCTCAATGGATGGATTTATATAAAGATGGTGCTCTGAGTGCTCTAAGTGCTTGCTAATTAGCATGTGTAGTGTACACTGCTGTCCTATACAGGTGTGTGTATCAGTGAAGTGCCTTAAGTGCTGATGTATGGATGGGTTAGCTTCAGCTGAAGTAGTTTCTGGAATAGCTTTCTTGATTACTTGCTGACTAAAGTAGGTATAACATGTTGTAAAGTCTTGGACCCTACTTGCGTAAGGAGTAGACCTTAAGAAGAGAAAGTCAGAACTCAACACAGAAGTAATAGGTATTACTCTGAATCAGAACCTGAGACTAACTAACTCTAACAACTGTTTATTGACAGGAATGGGTCTTGGTTTTATACCCTTAGCAGGGGGTTGACATGACAGGCTTGGCATCTGTGAGCTCTGCACTCTCATTAGTTGTTGTACCAACAGCCAATAGGGGAAGCCAAATCTGTTCCGGTTGAGCGTCCGTTCCGGTCTGTTGCACATGTCAGGAGGCCGCTCATGACACTGAACAACTCAAAGTGTCATAGGTGGAGCTACCTGCCCTCATGTGGGCAGACTGGGAACTAGAGCTGAGCGATAATAGGGGTATTATATGCCAGTCAAAGCATGGCAGCCGTTCTGTAAACATCAGGGAGGAGGTTACCAACCAAAATGCAGACTGGTCCAATTCAGTGAATTTGTTCCTCAATAATTAGGGGTAATTTAGATAATTACTGTCTTCTCATAGAAACCAATATTACATGGCCACGATAGGGATGTATAGACCAGAACTTTACAATGTGTCACAGTGCTGCTGGAATACTGAGGTCTTAAATAAAAGTACAGGTATGCTATTTCATTTTATCCATTTACACTTCTCACCTAGCAGGGACAGATCGACTCTTAATGATCGTAGATACTAGCCTATATTATTATATTAATCATCCATTGGATGTGAATTCCATACTGATATGAAAATCTAGTCCATAATCATAATAACTAATAATGACTGAACCTGAAATGATTTGATATATTCTTGCTTATGATACTACCAGTGTGTGTTTTTTAATTTTATTCATTCACCGTTTTACGTTATCAACATCCTTCGATCCCTTATCGAAATAATGGAAATTTCATGTACTAATTTACCCTTTGTAGTGCCCTAACCACTTCTCTAACTGTAAAATATTGACCAGTACATATTAAGGTCCTCCGAGCCTAAAGCCGTGGTCGGTGGCTCATTTATGCCAAAGCAGAGGGCAATTTCGATTCGAGAAATTAGAACATAGCATAGGGATTTGTATGAAAGTCGACCATTGATTGCACATAGTATCCGTATTCTCTGATGTAACCTGATGTGATATGAATTAATGATCTGGATTTTTCAGCGAGTTTTTAACGTCGCTTGCCTAAGTAGTAGAAGGGATGCCTGCGAGCATAATCCGTGCTTCACCTGGGAAAGTCTAAAGATCTAATTAGTACTGAAAGGATTAAAATATGCATCTGCATCGCCTCCTGTAATTGGTGATGGATAATCAGCTAATTCCGAACGAAACACACTCGAATGTAACACCCACATGTAATGATATGAGTTTTTAACAGGATAAGAGATTCATATTATCACTAGATGGGGAATCGTTTCTGAGAAATGATATCAAGATGCAGCTTCGTTAATTCCTTGAGAGAAAGAATATTGAAGGCAGCAATATAATGTGCAAAACTTAAACACGCCAGAAACCAGAAGTATAACCGAATTACACAATAACAAGCTCGATAACATTCCAGGAAGGAAAGGATCAAGATATAGTGGGAGGCCAAATGAGAAATACCATCGAATATTACTGCACGTCAACTAAAAAATTGCTTGAAGTTGCGCCTGTTATTTGTTGTTACCTATAATGAATAACTCCCTTACCTACTCCAATGTGGATAATCCCTTTTTCTCTCTGGTCTTGGTGCCATTATTAGCTGAAAGGACGGTGATGGGCTGGCCCTAACCAAGGAACCGGTAGGAAACAACAATCTTGTATTTTAATGACAAATATGGTCGAGATGGCCGATATTTTTGTTGTTTTATTTCATTTTCTTAAGTTCACAGCTGTTTGCTGTATGCAAAGAAAAATGTAAGGGCTGGTGATGGAAATCAGCTTTTTATTGACAATCGTGAAGTAATGCAGGTTCACTCAGACAAGTATTTCTAAAGGAATTGTTCTTGATAGAAACCTCGGTTACAGACACCATTTTGCTTTGTTACAAAGGAGTATTTCATTCAGGTTATATCAATTGTCCAAAATGAGGAACTATCTTACAAAACAGGCTGCTCTCTCTCTCTCTCTCTCTCTCTCTCTCTCTCTCTCTCTCTCTCTCTCTCTCTCTCTCTCTCTCTCTCTCTCTATTTACACCACTGCCATGCTCCCTGACTTTGATTATGGAGACGCTCTGTATGATGATGCTGCCAAGAACCCAGACTCCCTCCAGGTACTACAAAATTGTGCCTTATGAATATGTCTTTGGGAAAATCCCTTACCCCCTGTCAGACATCTACATAGAACAGCTGAAATACCACTTCTATTAAATGATATGTACAGAAAATCAAGAATACCAGCCAATATTGTTAATGTGATAAAATATAATAGACCTTTTAATGCACCGGTGATTCATGTTGATAGACCAAATGATTTAGGTTATACACATTCTGTAACTTTCCATGGAGGAACAAAAATGGAACGAATTAACTCCCCTTGTAAGAAACAGAGTCTTTTGTGATGTTTAAAGTGTTAACTAAGGCCAACATGAAAACTAACATATGGCAAATCTAGTGTAGTTACTTCTATGGGTTTTTTTGTTATTATGTTCAGTGTTAAGCATATACTTTGCATCTAATCCCACTCTCATAAATGAGAATATTGTGTATTAACTTTCTTGTTAAACCCTAGTTGACAACTTCTCTTCTAAGAAAAAAGAATTTTGGAATGGTGTAATTACCAATTTTGTCACGGCTTGCCCATTAAAACCAGCCTCATAAAAAGCCTGAGGCCTCCTGCCACTTTATTGGGTCTTGGGTTTAAACGATAATTAATGTGAAGTAATATATGTTTACTTCATATTTGACTCAATAAAGAAACGTTTCAACAACAAAAAACCCTGGGAGCATACAGCCGCTTGTATCTGAAGCCAGTCAATCCTGTGGATATATTCACGCGGCATGGCTAATTTTCACAATGTGATAGCAATACAGCACCTTCAGGGGAACACAATGTATGAGACAGGGGAAGATTCATTAGTTAAGTAAATACAGATGGCACCAACGTTAAAACTGGGCTGACATCTGGTGGTGTCAATAGCTATGTGCAGAAGGTATCAGAACCATGGTAGGGGGTCCATGATGCCACCACACATCGTTATTGATAATATCAGTCATTTTTAAACACAGCGCCTGATGTGATGCGATCCGCATACGATCCGCTATGGTGTGAAGGTTCGCATAAAAACCATCACGATTGCGATGCGATCCACTAAATCCCGTCAGAAACGGTCTTTAATATTCTGCAATCCGCAAAGATGTAAACACGGGGCAATGCCCTCCCCCCCCCCCCCCCCCTATGTGATACAAATAGCGTATTTTAGGTATCTGTAATAATTTATAAGATTGGACAATCAGCTACTCAAAGAAGATTCACTGGGAAAAAAACTGGCAACAATAATATACAAATTGAAGGTCATGCCCAGCATTGAGTACAATGACGCACTACTTAGTAAGACTGATGAAGGGGTGTTAGCTAACTATAGTGCAGAGGTGCCAGAATTGGGGTTTAAGGATCTGTAATATATCCCATTTAGACACAACACCCACAGCAACATTACATAGAATGTATAAGATAAACAGGCTTAGAGGTCATAGATAATTGCACCTAATGACCCTCGCATACGATAGAGCACGACAGAAATGACAGTGAAAGGAGAAAATCTCATTTAAGCAACTTCATGTATCTAAGAGCAGAGCAAGAAAAATATTTAGATGTACGTATTTCCGACACAAGATTATTTACAGCACCGGTCTAAAGAGTATTACAGCCCAACCTACAGGCCTATGTAAAAGGTATTGAATATATAGGAGGCACACACTGGAATACTTTACCTATAATAGTACAACAAACGTAAACGTGAATAGTAAAAACAGTGTAGGCCCATGGTTTGAGCCTTGTGGGACACCACATACCACTCTACTCTCGCTAAAGAGCATCCCATTTGCCTTAGTTTGCTGAGTTCTATGATATAAATAAAGATAAATTTTTGTTTCAAATTCCAAAACTAGCTTCTTCTGACAGGAGAATAGAGTGGTCCACTGTGTCAAAAGCCTTATATTTCCATCTGGGGGTCTATAAATGTTTATCAGGACTATTGATTTTATAAAGGTTTGGTTTAATCAAATTTCCTGCATATCAATATCTTTTTTACTTCTTTTGTACTTACTATATATGCAGTCAGTATGGGTATATATCAACTAGGGAGAGGAGTCCACCTCCTTTCTTGGTTTCACTGTCTGTTTTATCTTCTTTCCACTTTCGATCTCACCTTATTGCTGTATAACCAGGAAAGTGAAAACTATCAGGTTTATCATAATTTGATATCCAAGAACCTGAGGAACACGCAACATCGATATCCTTTCCTTGGAGATCTTAATGTAGGCGTTCATATTTATTATCGTGAGCTTTAACACTTCAAGCATTTAAAAACAAATTAATTTTGAAACCGTAGTCCTTGATAGCTCTTCTATAATTGAAGGTTTACTCATATTTCATTAGGTAGTTATATATTGACATATTCATATTGATAAATAGTTTGCTTCTCACAAATGACACATTCACATGTACAAGTTTTACCTTGATTTTACTTGTAAATATTATTGCGAAAATACGACCCCGGTCCTTTTGACCGTTGTCCTTTAGTCACATTTTATCAATGTTTGACAGTTTTGCGACCATCTTGCATACGTTCTCGTCGCATTTGATCCCTGGTTATTCGGATATTTTCACTTCATATTTCATCATGAGTCCCTGCTTAATATAAACAAGGTAGTTCTTCTTTTGTCAGTATAGAGAGGACAGGATAAATCAGTCAAAATGAGCTAAAGTATATATACAAGTACAATATGTGTGGTATAAAGAATAAAGAATGAAGACAATTAGGTTTTATTGATTGTAAACCTCATTTCGCCAGTTTTCAGCGACCCCCAGCGAATAGAGAGCATATTATCGCGCCTTCTTTAGATAAAATGAAATTCGCCTATTCATTTGCAGTTAAAGATTCATTTGGGATACCAAAGGGAAAACCAAAATATATAGGTCTTAATGTTTATAAAGCTGCCTTCATCAAGTTTCAGCAACCCCTTGCGAAGTATAAAATGAGTGAAATTTAGCAAAGTATATTCATTTATGTTCTTCTTTCAAAAGAATTCATAAATCAGCATGTATCACAGATCAACATGTTTCACAGAATAGCATGGTTAAAGGCTCTCTTGACATAAAATAGTGAAAGAATATGTGATATTTAGCGAGGTTTTATCTAACGTAGTCAAACAATTGGACCGCATCCCGTCCCCTAGCGTTATACCCGTCCCTCATACCCGCCCGACTAACGTGGCTCTGCCTTAAGCCGCCGCCTGTAAAGGGCTAAATATTGAAACGCCCAAGCCTATTCCATGATAATGAGCTATCTTAATGTAAAATATATTTTCTAATGGTCTTTCACATAACAGCAATATTACTCGTTATATGGCATTGGTGTCTATCTCTTGAATGTACTACTGAGAGGTTGTCTAAATATAACTGTTAGAATGTTGAGTTGATGTTTAATCAGGAGTGTACATAGATACATAAATATGAACAGCTATTTGCAAGTCCATTATCTGGACAAGGTTATACATGGATACTGGTGATTAAAGACCGTGTGAGATAGGTACGTTAAATGCCTGAGTGCTAACTCCAGAATAATAAAGAAAACCTTTAAACAAAACAAAAATCTATGCGCTAAACCGTAAAGCGCCATCAACCAACCAACCACCATTGTCACATTCGGTGTGCCTGCAAGGGCCCGTAATTACAATGCCTTGTTTTCAACCACACACCATCCTTCCGATGAGTACACATGGCATATAGACAGTAAAAATAGTCCATGTGCATACCACAGAGTGGCAGCGCTAACAAATTGGTGTCGCTGTGTATTTCCGCCAATTCCCCCGGGGTTTAGAGAAGTGAATGTTACTGGAGTTGTCAGTTTGATATACCTATGTTACTGTTTTGACACCAATGGGCACTGATCTATGGAACACGAGAACTCATCCACCTTACATTACGTGGGCGTTCCGTCAATAATTAAACATCCCTGTTTGCCTTTAGAAACACCAGCACCACTCTCCAGGCACGTTCAGGCTCAAAAGAGGAGAATTCAGCTTGGAGAGCGAGTAAAATCCCATTATGTCGCCAATGTTATTAATATGCCCCGACAATCCCGACACTGCTTCCTAGAGTCCTGCATCATGGTTCTGGAATGAGGATTCCACTTTTGATACGAGCTCAGCGCTGCTGCTGTGTTTTGATATAAATGCTTTGAAAAATCCCAGCTATTAACTTGTCACATCGCCGCTGTCCTCTACCTTAAACGAGATAACTGATATATCCCCATAATGAATTTCCCAGTTGCATTCCAATCAATAGGTGGCTCACAAAGATGAACAATACGTTTTACTTACGTCACTCAGTATGGGGCTGTAGATCCTTGAACAAATATTCTATGGTGAGCTATCATCTAGATATAAAGCCTGAAGTGACATCAGTCAAAGTCTAGAAGTAGAACAGACAGAATTAGGTTCGAACAATTAGGTCACAGCGTGAGGGGCATTGTCACATAGATTGGGACCAGAGGGAAATGAATTTTGGCAGACAATCTGTACTTTAAACATCTTGTTTGTTATCATACCTTCAGAGAAAAAATGGGTTTATCTTTTGTTTTCAAAAGAATACTGCCAATTGAATCCTAAAATATCAAAACGTAACAAATCAGTTTTTGTCTGATATCTCTATACGTCGATCACACGAAGTAAATTGGCATTGTTCTCTTTAGGGTTAGCGTTGATGCAAACTATGTCCTTTCTTGGAGCATAGAGCATATACATGTTATAATACAATGATCTTTGAAGTTTCGCTTCTAGGAATGAGTTGTCTGCAAAATGATATCTCTAAATGTTGAGTTGGACACAATCCAGTTTCCTTGTGTGCTTATGTAACGTGCATTATCTCTAGCTGATGTTCAGGATGTTGTAGCAGGCATACATAATACTGTCGTCGAAACCTATCACTCAGTGAGACATCCTAACATACCATTCTGAGGCGTGCCTGACAGTAACCTATGAAAGCACTTCCAGCAACATCCGCCCTCCAGAGTTGTGAGATGAGCGACCCATTAGTGAACGCTGGTCAAGGTTGGTTCTTTGGCAACAGAGCCTCCTAACTATTTCCAGGCGAATAGGTGATATATAATACCTGTGCAATAATCCAGGTAAACGCAATATAAAGCTTTTTGCCATTGCGAGCTTTACATTAACCATGTTTTGGCTTTCGTGTGGAGCTATTAGAGCACACTCACTCACTGTCACTCAAAAACCTCATGTTCTCTTAAGATCCGGGGAGAACTGATATATAATTTGAATCAAATAGAGTAATCTCTTTTCAGCCTTCGTGATAAGTTGGAAAACACTTGACACTTTTCAAATCACGTAATCAACTATTCATCTATGGCCCAAGCCTTAGAATATATAACTGTACAAACCAGTTAATACTTAAATGATTACCCTATTTTAGAATAGGGTAATCGTTGAAAGATGAAAGTATTAGTCATATATTACACCAATTAAGTAATTATTTATAGATTAAAAATATGACATAATGAGACTTTGTACGTATGAACAGTTCTTATACGTAACATAGTCGTGCGGCTTTTACTTTGAAAATACACCTCAACTGGTGAAAGTGATTGTCGGTAAATAAATTAATTTTTTAAAACTAACATCTAAAAGTATTTACTCAATTGGTGTGTGAACATGTACGACCATATAACGGGATGCCAATTTGGCATCTTGTATATTTAACGGCAACCCATAGTGTCCTTTCTGCATTTAGGAGTCTCGGAGTATCAGCATCTTGATCATGTGAATGTCCTTACTGTGTATATCCGGTAGATTATTCAAGTTACTGGCACTTGGAAATAACCAATAGCGTGTAGTAATTTCTTTGTCAAATCGCACTAAAGAAAAGCAACACGTCTCAGCGGATTGTGCTCATTAATAAGGACTACAGTCGCTCAAGACCGTCCCATTTGTGTACATGTATCACAGAAAACTCTCAGTCTTTCCCATATCTTAATATCATACGACATAAGGTCCTCAAGAGCTGTCGTTATTTTTGTGATATTGAAGCAGCGATTGTAAGACGTACGACATTCGAATATTTACCGTAATCTATAAAACATACAAGCATGACAATCAAGCGCTTTCCAAATGTCATTCATCTTCTTGTGGATGTCTGCATGGAAATAATGTCTTGTGCTGACAATAGAACTGATCGCAGGGAATATTTCTGAGAATTATTTATCACCTACACCTTTAGTCTACACCATGATCTGCTATATCTGTGAAATATAAACAGGATTTCTATCAGAGGTGAATTTTGTTCTGTTCTACCTCTAGACCTGGACAAATATGAATCTCACTAATGCACACATTGCCTTATGCCGGGGAATTGCTCAATTCGTAACAGATATAGGCTTAAACGGCCCCTATGTCATACCTTGCGGAACGCATACAAAACAACGGCTGCAGACTAAAACGCGATATTGATTTTTGAGGCCGTTACACAGAGCCTGTTTGTTCTCGCCAATTGCATCTCCTTCGGTGCCATGGAATCAGTATGCTCATTACATAACCTAAAATCCCATCTCTATTATTGGCCTCCGGGTCATGGTATAAATACAAGTAACGGGCAGTGCACATGCGCGGATGACAATGCGATGAAATGTCATTGAAAGTACTTTGATGGTGTCATGAGAAAGTTCTATTCATTACTGCAGGGTAGAAAGTGTGTATTTAACCTAAAATGTTTTCACTATATCAGTCACTATGTAATATTCATCCATGGGTCCTAGGAAAAGGTATATGGAAGTGTGTGAAATATTACTTATAATGACGTACCTTTAAAATCATCGGCCATTGAGCTCCATTTATGCTGATGAATTTAGTTCATTCTACTAATGGATTGCCACTATTAATCAAGGGGTACCCCATATGAAAGCCCTACTCCAATTATCTAGACTATATGGGGCTTTATCATATTTGCCTCCACATATATTTCTTATTTGTGTTACTACAAATAACCAGCGCAAGCCAAATTGTGTAGGTAAAGACACAAGGTGCTACTCTTGTGTTTCGAGGTACGAACAGCGTGTTGCCCTGGTTTACCTCTCGTACACACCCAAGAGGATGCTGTATATAGATGGAAAAGGTATATCACTGTCATCCGCTTCCCCGCGCTGGAATCCTAAAAAGCGCTGACGAGGGAGAAGGGCAATCTAGCCAGAGGCCATAGAAAGACGTTCAGATAAAATGACCCATATACAGATCTCGGTCGTCAGGTATACGTCCGTGTAGAGTGGTTCACGTGTTATTCTCCTGGGTTTCGTACCTCAATATAATGTATTTTTTAAATATTACATCATGTAAGCTGAATATGAGTACTTATAGCAGTTGATAAAGTTCCATAGTGCTTGGACATGATTGTATATATATTCTCTATCCTACCCCACATCTCCAGAGACTTAACATGGTGCGACAGTATGCCACATTTATGATATGTTAGAATATATATGTATATATATATATATATATATATATATATATATAATTTATATATATATATATATATATATATATACATACATATGCCGCGTTTGACAAAAGAAGTTAAAGACACAGATGATGCAAGAATCAACCTATCAGCTACTCGGTAAATATTTCCGGCTCCATTAATAAAGTCACTCTGTCATCAACAATGGCGGCTGCCATGCCCATTCAAATGTTTTCTGGCATTATCCTCCACGCCTGTGGACAGACAAAGAGTAAGGATTGCTGGCATAATAGAATTCATTAATATTATTAAATAATGTAATAGTAGTAATGAATAGCTAATAAGATGATGATGATTGATTATTAAAAGGATAACTGTCAACGACATAATGTAATGAATATAAGAACATTAATTTATAGGGTGATGGTGGGTGGGAAATAAACAATCTGTGTGGATTAAGGAATAAGTAACAAAATCTGTTGTAAACGCACGTCCCAATCAACTCCTGATTCATTCGAAGATATATCATCATATTTCAGTGCCATATTCAGAGTCTTGATTCTCATCCTTAGTATCATGATATCGTCCTGCTAATAATATTTGAGTTGTTCATCAAATATGAAGGCCGAGATGAATGCAGGCTCTTAGAGGGTCATATGTCGTGTATGACGTCCACTGAGACACACAGGACCGGTTTCCGGTACACCGGAAGCTGTTTCGAGCAAACGGCGTCTCATATATCCACTGCCAATCCAACTTGATTCCACTCAAAACCAATGCATCGATTATACGAGTAGTTTCTGCCTGATCTCCAGGATACCAAGCCCAATATGTATTTGTATGTATATACATATTTTCTTGTACATATCCATGTATAGACATGTATATGTATATACATATATACAAGCGTGTGTATATATACATATATATGTGCGTAAAGGTATATCACTGGAGCTGTGCCCATCCACCCAACACCAAAAATGTTGAACTTCGTTTTACCCTCATCCCATTTTATTCATTCGTTATATATATATATATATATATATATATATATATATATATATATATATATATATATATATATATATCAATATATGTTAACTACATCTATATAAACAATATATATCAGCGATTGGAACACCAGTATATATTCGTATACTTGAACTTTTGCCTCGTTTCCCGTATCCAAGTCAACTGGGATTGGAACAGTATCAACAATAGAAGCACAATCAAATTCACAGGTGTGAGCAACAGTACCATGTACCGCACCGATCTTATTGTGGTCTTTGTTGCCTTCTCGTTACCTAAAGTGATCAGTCTTCATGAAAGGTAGTCCTATAAGACGATCAGAAAAATATTTTTATTTTTGTAGTGTTTTAAAAAATCTCAATCGTGATCCACATAGTCCATAGGCCTGTGCTACCTCCATTATCGGTATTTTTGGATGACAACCCCAAGGGATGCCGTAGCAGTACTTCAGTTACCAGAAATGATGCCGACCCGGAGGTATCATTCAGGAACTTGAATGAGCAGATTGACTTGGTCGCGGCAGATAGTGGTTGTGTCTGTTCCTCCTGGATCGGTGTGCTTGAGGCCATTCTTGGTGGCGTTAAACAAGATGTGGAGAAAACCCATGAGAAAATGGATGGTGTGTTCGACGTCATTTGTCAGATGTCTCAGCCCCAGCGGCCACCGGACCACGACACGAGGTCGAGCAGCTCACGGGCAGTGGCAGATGCCCGGACACTTGCATTGGCAGATGACCAGGCTGAGTGGGTCCTACCCCCAACCCATCAACTGTGCGAGGCCTACATGTCAGAGGGCTACATCTAGCAAGAAAAAACATTTTTATTGAGTACGAAGGGGTGTACACCCTACCTCAAAAACTAGACCGTTAACTGGGACCGTTAGAGTACATAAAGACAATCCTGGGGTCAATGGCCGAGGACCAGGCCCTGCATCCTGCGGACCTAGAACATACATGTTCAACCACCCGTATCAGGTCTTAGCCGACACACAGGCATGAGTGTGGTGCAATGTGAGGAGGTGGTCGTTCCACATGTTTGACCAGATCGAGGCTCTCATGGTCCAATCATGGTCGCATTCAGGAGGAGGGGGTCCAACTAGAGATGACAGCCTCATCTACCCAGTATCATGGCCATGACGCCTCAGTCCCATGGTCGAGACCTCCCCTGCTGGGAGTAGAATTTGGAGAAGGGGTGCAGCCTCTGTAACAGGCACGATGACGACAGTGTTGAGTGGCTCCACATCTGCTCTTTTTCAAATTCCGTAGGGAAGCATTGTGGCCATTCCCTGGATTTTGACACCATAAGGAAAGTCTGTGAAGCTGGAATTCCAAACCAGAAAGTTTGCATAGCCCCAGAGGCCATTGCAGCACATAGGCCTTTGCAGCTTGTTGGACCTGTTCAGTGACCTGCCCTTCGCTCTATAGTGTCATGTCTCACAACATTAATAAGGACAACTAAAATCTTCATCATCATTCATTAAATTCAATACAATTTCATTTGCCCAAGTCCGGCCTCCTCACTTGTACCCAGGGATAAGGGGTTATGATGGTTTCCTGCCACTGATGATAAACACAATTTTCTCAGGCCGCACAAGGCATAGCAGCCGTAGAAAGAGGTTACCTACCTGCATGACTTGGTCAGTTTATCATTGGATCAACCGGTACTAGTGATCATGCACACATGACATACCTCAGATCTAGTTATAGCTTACAGCCGGTGGGTTTCTCTATACTACAGGTAAGCCCCTACGGGGACTGGCCTGTGGAACGGATAGCCTCTCCTCTTACAGATCATCGTATCGCATTCTCGCATGAGAAGAGAAGGGAGAGGAAAGTAGGAGCTATAGAGACATGGAAGCAGCCATATTCTGTTTTCTTTTCTTTCTTTTATATAGCAGCATTTATTAACATCTAGAGGATTCCATGAGATCGAGATAGCCAAGATAGTGCTTCTGCAAGAACGGTTGATAACAATTACCACATACCAGTTCAAATTATGAGGATTTATGCAATGATACATATTGAGCCCCTTTTCCAAGCAAGTTATTTGTTACATGAACTTCTTATATTGAATACTATGTGCCTTATATTTCTTGGATGTGAGACCTGTTGTGAGAAACACTGTATATCACTGTCATTGTTAGGATGTTCTATAAGAATTAGACCTGATCTGCCGTTAATGTATGAAAAGGGTTACCATCGCACCAAAGAAATATGCTCCATTCATCATTTTACGATGGATGTACCTGCAATTATGTCAAAAGTCACTGTGTTTTGATCAGCAGTACTAATTCTCTGGACATGTCGAGATTATACAATGCATAGGAATCTAAGAATGTTCAGTTAGAATTCTAGTTTTAAGATCTGACAATCTTTGCCTATATGTAACAACTTGTAGATTCAAAAAAGCCTGCAGAAAAAAATCGATTTACACATTGATGAAGATACCGCTTCTTCTCTTAAAGTAGTTACTCATGGGAAAGATGCAAATATATACACAATATTACCATGATTTCGATCTGAGTGGCCGTATTCTCCGCGTAGTTGACGCGTAGTAATACTCCTCGCTATCGCTCGGAGTATTACTACGCGTCAACTACGCGGAGAATACGGCCACACAGATCGAAATTATGGTAATGTTGTATTTATTACTCACTTATTTTTAGATTTAAGCAATAAATATGATCGTTAGAAAACTTTTCAACGTAATTAAGAGGTTATGTTTGGGACTACTTTCATCTAAAAAATCCGTATCCTCCTAGGAGGGTACGGAGCTCCGTATCCTACTCAGTAGCGATCTGTAATCTCCATAGGCTTAGTATGGAGACTCCGTATCAGGTGGGTAATAAAGCACATTAGCTTGTTCTTACACCAGCTGAAGCTAATGAGGATACATGTATATCCTGTGTAGTTGGACTAGAGTTTATGTCATATTGAGTCAATTAATAAAGTCATACTTAGATGACCATACACAATCAATTAAACTGGGAAATACCCTATCGGGGAAAAATGAATTCCATGCGGAGTACCGCAAGGCTTAATTCTGGTAGGAAATAACCTAAAAATTAAGGAAATGAGAACAAATTTAGTAGAAGACACGAACTTACATAGAGTACTCCAGTTCAACTATCTTGGCATAACAATCGATAGTAGCTTCACCTTTAAAAACCAAATATATGAAATAATAGTAGAATCCAGACTAAAGACGCAGAAATTATTCCTGTAAATATTTGCTGCCTAGGGAAATGAGAATAACAATAATGAAACAATGTATTCTTCCCATATATGACTACGTAGATTATATATACTTGAGTTGTACACAGACAGACAGTCAACGCTTAGATGTATCATTTCATCACTGTATGCGAGCAGCAATTGGCACAAGATATATAAGAGAAAACTCTATATCGAAACTATATCATAATTGTCTGTTAACACCACTTAAAAATAGAAGACTGGTCCACTTATTAATGATGGTGCGATGGTGGTCAAATGACCCAGCATAGAGGGACTCGGGAAATATAACAACGAGATGACTGCAAAAAAAAACTTAAGGTAGACGCACCCAGAACAGAAAAATACAGGAAGTCTCCACGTTACCTAGGTGTCCCTTTATGGGACAAAATACCAAAAGGAATCTAACAAACAAACGATGCTTCTTACTTTAAACTACATGTAAACAACCTCCTTCTGGAAATGTCAGATCTCTGAACCTGATAATCATGCTGCATATATCGACCAAACCAAGAAACAACTTGTTTTATCCTGTATGTCTTGTCTAAACCTACCTGTTCGTCCTCTTGACTACAATGGAAGAACGCCCAATACAGGGTGAATCTGTAAGTTATACTGAATTTTTAAAATGGTGTCTCATGTTTATATAAAGCAATAGAGGACATAAGCCCCTCCCATTTCCCTGATACAGCTCCATGATACATTATAGTGTTCCAGATGATAGGGACAACTTTTGTGAATTTGAATTTTTATCCTTCTATCGCTCGCAACGTACCGCGTTATCAACCTATTATTAGAACCTTGGGTCTGGTAGATGGGGTGTCCGTATCCTTATCTCAAGATGCCGTTTGTCTCAGTTCAAAGAACGTGTAGATCACCTGGTGCCCTGCCCTGTCCTCATTTAGCCGGACACATTTTCTAAGGACCGGTCTATAGTGAAAGATGTATGATGGAGACAATGTTCAACCAGCGCCGGCCGGAAAATCTTGTGATGGAAGATTACTCTTACATTGTTTAGCTGATTTTCCAAGCTAGGCACGTCTCCTTACATTTTTGACGAAATAATGGACTTGCCATTAAGTACGGCATCCTCACACCAGCCATTCCATCCATGGTGAGAGCCATCGCCCGCCCACCTTCAACCCTGGAGGTGAGTGAAGGGCACCGGTAGTGGCTGACAAACCTGACCTGGCCGGTAAAGGTCGCACTGTGTCGTGTCGCCCACAGCCCCTCTTTGCCTCCGGTAAAGGTCTCAGGAGTGGATGGATGCGCTTAGCTCCTGTGTCCTTGGAATGACTAAAGGGTCACCGTGAGAAGTGGCTATCAATACCATCCCTCTACAGGTAGCGTTATGAATAATTTACATGTGAATCAAGAGGCCAATAATTCACATTTGTATGTGTCCTTCTTGTTGGGTTTTCTGTTCTTTATTGGACATTTGTTTATGTTTGATCCAATTTGATAATGTCGATTAACGCTGGTGGCATTTTAAATCCAACGTCATCCTCTGATACTCTGAGGTATAACTCACAATCTAAATTATCCTGTGGTAGATACCCTAAAAATCCAACAAAGTACTCTGATTAAAATGTATTAGATAAATTCTCTTCTCAACAGTAGCTCGGCCTTGAAGATGCTCATTGTAGGGAACTGGGTGAGTTGCAATGGCAGTAACGTCAGACTTTCAACCACATCAACCACACCATCTGGTGTTCATGCCTCCTACGCCACCTAGCGGAATTTCTGGCCGTCGATGACGTCATTCAGTCCGCTTCCGTCGTTTCGCCTTGAAAAGACATTTTACGACCCTCCCTCCCTATAAATTAAAAACTACTTTCTGTAGCAAGTATTTCTGCTACTATGCTGTTCACATCTGATTACATCTGTTCACTTTCACAAGTTGAAATAAATGTTATTTCTCCTCCAGTCTGACATTTGTACAGCTAATGTGTTATTACTAATGCGCCGCGGAGAGAGGACCGCTTTCCATACACATTCCGAGGAGGTCACATGGAGCCGCATACACCGACCGCACGTGACCCCCACTCTCTTCACTTCTCGACTGACAAAGGGCTTACAACGGATTACCTCCCATCCACCCTACAAAAAGAAACTTATGAATTCTCTTTTCAACCTCGTCGTAGGGCTTTCTACTCATTTGTGACTATGGACTACCTTCAATCACTTCACTAGATTACACTCGTTAATTCCAGATATATTAATCTGCAATGTACTTGTCTTGTTAGTCATTAAGGAATACCTTGTTATACAAGGGCACATCATAGTGACCTATGATGGTAGGGATATCAACTTCACATGTAGAAGGTACATTTAAGTTTAATTGTTATATTAATGATGTATACAGTAGAACCCCGCGTGAGCGAGCACCCTTCGTTCCGGGCCATAGTGTTCGCTTACGCGGGTTGGTCGCTTACGCGAGGTTGAAATAAACATCTAATAGAGGGAACCGTTCCGAGCAAAGGTGCCGTTAACGCGGGGTGTCCGTTAGGCGGGGTTCTACTGTATTACATATTTGATTAGCTCACATAGTTCTTATGCATACGACTTAGTTCACTCCAATGTGGGAATGCAACTTTTGAAAAGCATACCTAAGGAGGCTTTCTACTTATTTGTAAGAATGGACTACATTAAATTACCTCCCAAGATTACACTAATAATTTTTTTTTATTTGATAACTATCTCTGATTTACTTGTCTTTCCACGTCAAAACCAAGCTCGATTTTGTCCGTGTATTTCGCCGACTTGGATTCACCACGCCGTCCAGAAGGATAATTGACACGCTTACACTTCGATTTACATATTATAAATCACAACGTCAAACTCGGTACGCCAATCTGTGTGAGCTACTAGGATTGACATTAATAATATTAACTGCCACGTCGAATGGACTTGAACTGCATGCCGTCCCTACGCTGGCCGAGTGCTGGCTGCGCTGTAAACTTGAATCAGGCTCTGATAGTGACAATTTGAGTTCTCCAAGATCGACGTACCGTTACTTCTATTAGTACTCACACATCTCCAATATTCTAATGGAGTTTAACATGGATTAGGTTAGAACAGGTTTTATTCGCAGGCTGATTTCAAATTAGAATTATGTCGCGATGCATCATGCAGTGTGGCAGTTCACCTACTTTGACAGTGTCATCAAAAATGGCACCACCAGCAAGTTTTGTCGATCTTCAGGTGTCAACAAAATGGCAAAATGGCAAATAACGCAACTACAAGTGGATTTCCATGAGTGTGTATAGATCTATTTTTCATATCAGAATGGTGTTTGAGTTGGACCAGGGGCCCGTTATTCTAGGATCGTACATGAAGAACTTTTCTGCACCCTATACAAGGGTTATCATTTAATAATAACAAAGTATGTTCGCTAGTCCCTGGTTTTCTATGGCTTACAGAAAAGGGTCTACATGTACGATCTAGGATTAAGAAACGGGCTCCAGGTTGCATGAATCAGTCCAATTTTCTGTATCATGTTAGAAAACATTTTAATGTTTGTGATGGCTTCAATTGCTGACAGAGTGAGTTTTTATATGAAGCCGGAACCATTTTCTTAGTCGCTTAGGTTCTGCTCGTTTACTGGTTAGTACTGATGCCATGCGTTTTTAACTTCATATGTCACACGTGGCATATAATTATCTTATGGCATGGGCGTGGCATTAAGTCACCCCATGTTAAGTTCATGGAGCTTTATATGAAGGGTAGGATCAAATGCATTAGAGATACATTTAGCACTAATATACATCACATTTGAGTTTCTTACAGCAGGTGGTTATTTATATAGCCTCACATTGGCAAATGGCAATACTCCTTATGAACGTTCTACCTACTCAGATGAGGCTAAATACAGATGCGGGCGGGACTATGTAGATAGATACGACTCCCAGATCAATAGATCAGAACCAATATTGGGGGTCGGTGGTATAGAGAGGAAACTGTAACATAATAAGACATCCATTTGAAGGAGGCGATAGGCATTTGATGTTACATCAATGGCAAGGTTAGACTTGGATGGATTGATGGTGATTTGTAAAAGCAGACTCTCTTATTTCAGAAAAGGATAAACGTATGACGTATAGGTATTCTTTTGCTATTGGTATGTATGAAATCGATTCCGTTAGCACTTTCATTACTATACGAAAGATATGAAGACACAACGAATATGTGTAAGGCAGCTAAAGACTTTTCCATGATTAGTTGAACCTTGGGAAAAGCACACTGACAGCTACACTACTACCATAGCAACATTAGATGAAAATATGACACCTTATATGAATACTATGGACGTGGTCGGTATCAGATAGATTAGAATTCGTAGTTACTACTTGCAAGCTTAGAATTACTTTCCTGGAAACCATTTTAGCTATGCAGACCAATCATAGGTCTATATATTACGCCCTCTCCCTACATATTTGCTACTTCTCAAAATGCTTGGCGATACAAACAATAATAAAAACCAACTATAAAGCTCATAAGATTGATAACATAGAAATATCAGAGGACATTATAGCAATATAATTATTTCCACCAATAATTGATGATTGATCAAATTTAGAGGGGCATAACTAGTGTAATTCATAAATGTCTTATAACCAGCCATGATATCCAACAATATGCCATGCATATAAAAGGAACTACAACGGATTCTAATTGACAGTCTCTGGTATGTGAAACATCATACTGTTGTTCGTCTCAATCTTGTTAATGATGATGACAACATTAGTCATTCAATAGGATCCGTCTCTATGTTCAATTATCTGATTGTCCACAAGATTAGGCCGCAGAGCCATGCAGCTGTGAATATAACTTTTGGAAGCTTGATAATTTTTCATATAAAAAAACACTGGACTTGGAACTCATCTATGGCGTATATTGAGATCAGAGAACAGATTCTATGACGTAAGTGGGTTGTCACAGGTGGCCAGATGACAATACCCTTAAGGAATCTGTGCTGTAGGCAAGAAACAAAACGATCATAACAAACCATGTTGTAAATAGATTGATAGTTTTAGTGGTATCAGCATAGCAGTGGTTCTTAGGTAGCTGTATCATCAACGAATCATACTGAGGCGTGATAGATCGGCAAGTGTAAGTCATGCTATTTCTGTATCATCTCTGGTTGATATTAAGTAAGAGACGAGTCCTATGGGCAACCCCTGATCTGCCACCTGTAATCTACATATCATTCATTACCCATTATCTTCTGAATTTTAATCTAAGTTTTGACTCAGTTTCTTGCCAAACAGTTTATAGGGTACCTTTCGAAGTTTGTGTTTGTCTGCAAATACAATTCTTTTACAATGAATCTGCATTGCACAGACAAATGCCTGTTTTATGACCACCAAACCAAGCGACTTTGGCGCCAATTGAATTCCCCGTGTCATAGGAACAAGATAAAACTACAGAAGTCGTGTCTATTCCGAATAGCAGGACGCAATTTGTCTAGGAGGTAATCTTTGGTCTGGGGATTCCCCATGAGGGGAAGTTTGAATGAGGGAGTTGTAGAGTCGGGTAGGGAGATAGCTATCCTTATACGACGGGTGTAGAGATGGGATTTGAAGATATCTCACAGTGATACAGGCAGGCAGGCACGTTCAAGAACCGTACTTATCGGACTCCATACCGTAAACATGGGCATTGAATTGAGGGATGGTAAATGTCGTTATTGCTTTTGCAAAATTTATGGTTAGACATTAGAATAATTCATGTTTAACGGTGAGCCTGTCAATTCTCCTAAATAAGTCATTATTTTCTTATTTGCACAGGCCTCCTTAGGGCCTACTGAGGGCGATATGATATATTCCAGGGGGGACATGGCCATACGGCTTTTTCATCTTTATTGATATAAGTGGTACATTCTCAGTTAAGTCTTGCAATTACATGGTGTAAAAAACAAAAAAATGAAATCACTCCTTTGCATATGGTATCCATATTTCGAGGAACTACAACTCTTTTGTGTTCTTTCTGTGAAAAATTAGAACGTCAAGTCTTAGGATTAATTTTTTATCGTATTTTAGATAAGGTATCCACTATTTGTGCTTTTTCACTTTTTCAGCCTCTGAGATCTAAAAATTGTTGTTCAGTAGTACAGCTCATGAAAAAAAAAGGGCCATTTTCTTCAGATTCACTATTTTCTTGAGATAAGTTACATACTAGATAAATGTTTGGATTGTTCTTTGTTAAACTTAAGCCAATGAAGGTACATATTACATTTTCGTAAATTTTGGTTTCCATGGCAACAGAATAATTTTTTTCAAAAACACATAAAATTGGTATTTTGGGGATTACTTTGTTGCTTTTGCTTATTGTCCATTCATATTTGGCAGGATTAAAGGTCCCTGTGAGGCACAGCTATAATAACTAAAATTATTGTAAAATGGAATGATTCTGTGTTGCTATGGCAACCAAATATGTATTTTTTTTCAAATAATCCCCCAGCCATATTTGTTTTAGTTTGATAAACTCCACACAAAAAAAGAAAAACCACAAACTAAATGTTGGTGTGTGATGGCGTTGGTGGGTGATGTGGGTGGGTGGATCTGGTTGTGGGTGTTGGTGCTTATAGGTGATGATGGGTGTTTGTATCAGTGGGTGTTGCTGTTGGTGTTGATGGGTTTTAATGGGTTTTAATCTGTTTGTTGGTGTTGATGGACATTGGTACTGCTGGTTGCTGCTATGGGTGCTAATGTGTGTGTTGGTGTTGATAAGTGTTGACCAGTGTTTGTATTGGTAGATATTCCTGTTGCTGGGTGTTGATGCAGGTGTTGATGGTCAATGGTATGGGTGGATGCAGCTGTTTGTGTTCATGGGTATTGATGTGGGTGTTGGAGTTGATGGTCATTGGTATCTATGTGGTTGGTGTTGGCATACCTATGTTTATCTGCGTGTTGGAGGTTGTGGCTTCTGGTGTTGATTAGTGTTAATGGTAGTTTGTATAAGTGAGTCTCATACACACTTACACCTACAACGAGCAACATCAACAACAAAACCTTTAACACCCGCACCTACCAACATCAACTCCTACTAATACCAACACTTATTAACAACCATACCCATCAACACCCATGTCAACACCAATCAAAAGCAACACCCATAGATACAAACACCCATCAACACTTGTATATTAATGCCATCATTATGTCAACACCCTTCAACAGCCACCACAACCAACACCCAACAATACAAATCAATACCAACACCCATATCCACATCAACAGCAATACTCTCTGACACAAACCCCCATCAACACATATCAACACCAACATCCATATCAATACTAAAAGCTACATCCCCCCTTGCACATTACTGACAAACACCATCTTAGCAACTTATGGTATTTTTATTGGGGACGGGTGGGCAACTTACTTAGGGTATTTCCATGAACTTTCCGTGAACTTTCAAAGGGGAGGGACATGGCACTTTTTTTCCCCCAATACTCGTGGTTGGGAGGGGCTGGGTTTTATTTTGTCGGGGGGGGGGGGGGGGGGGGCAGGGAGGGGGAAGGGTATTCCATAGGGGCACCTTTACTGATAGGAGAGGGGAATTATTGTCAGTATTTCCATAGATGGCCAACATTCTTAACTCTTTCTGTCCGAGCCTGATTGGAGAGCACAGGCACTATAGGACGAGGCATAATACCTCTAAAACCCCTAGGGGACGAGGCTATCTCCGTATGGTGTCCGTTTGTCGTATGGGCGTCACTTAGCAACCTTTAGATACCAGTTACTTGTCGAATACCCACAGAGTATAATAATGAACATGGTATTTTTTATCAATTGTGAAAAAATGGTGTAAGTATATTCATCATTTCTCATAAAACATAACGTTTGTGATGGTGACACATAAACATAATATATTTTTTAAACAATGCCTGGAGGCATTGCTCGTCCCCTGGGTGGGAATGCCTCCAGGCATTGCTCGTCCCCTGGGTGGGAATGCCTCCAGGCATTGCTCGGACAGAAAGAGTTAAGGTGTGGGGAGGGGGGGGAGGGCACTATCTTTTGACATTTCCACCAGGGACCAAATTATTTTAGGAGGGGTGGGGATTTTAGATTTGTGTGTGTGTGTGGGGGGGGGGGGAGTGCCAACTATTTTGGGGGGGAGGGTGGTGGTGGTGGAAAGAGTTGTCAGTATTCCAACCAATCACTCCTTTGATGTTTTATGGGGATTGCCAACTTTTTTTCAGGGGGGGGGGGGGGTGAGCATTTATTTTAGGAATCAGAGAGTTTTTCCCGGGGGGGGGGGGGGGGGAGAGAGATCCGTTTATCAGTATTTCCAAGAAGGGACAATTTTCAAAGGGTATTCCATAGGATCTGAGGGTGGTGGTGGTGGAAAGGGTTGTCAGTATTTCCATGGAGGGTCACCTTTTTAGGGTGAGGGGCAACTCTCTTTTATTGGAGGGGGGGGGGGGCAGGAGGGGGGGGGGGGTATTGGCAAATTTTGTCAGTATTTCCATGAAGGGGGGAAATTCTTTCCTTTATATTTGTTTAGGGAAGTAGGGGGCTTTTTTATTTCATTATTCCCCAGTTGATATTTATTTGGGATGAGGCAACTTTAAAAAAAATTTTTTACACTAATTCATATACCAAGGGCTCTGCTCTGGGATCATATTCTCAAATTTTGTAAACTCATCATTCATTCTGTAAACCCGGGGGGATTATTTTTTGTCAATGTTTCCAGTTGTTGAGAGAGACTTCATCCTAATTTCCTATGCTAATTGGGAAGGGATTGCAAATAATATCTATATCTCCTGAAATATGCTGACCTAATTTTGGCCCAATCTTAGAGAAGTCCAAGTGGTCTAGTGGATAAGACGTTTGTCTCAATGCATGGTCACATGGGTTCGGATCCCTGCTGGAGCATACTTTTTACATTTTATGACATTTTTTTTTTTTTTTTACCTTTCATTGCCTATTATTTCAGATTATCATTTCAGATTACATGTCTACTTACTTTTACATCTTAAATATCTATATATAATACACATTGATTAACGTGTATCATGATACAAGTGACATTGTTTTAATGGCCTACATCAGGTGGGCGATTGTCTCATGATCGCGGGAGAATGCATAACGGAAAACGGCAAATAAGTGTATGTTGCATTTGGAAAATCAAAATATAAACGTCAAGATTGTTTTCCACATGTCTATAGCTGCTTTCTAGTTTTTATTTGGAGTTTCTACGTTAATTTTTCACCTAATTATGCCTTAAAACGTAAATCGTATTTATACTGGTTCTCTATTCATCTACTAGCGAAGGTGGCGCCATCTAGTGTATCATTGTAGTAACTAACATCTTGGAGGTGTAAAAAGTCTCGGAGGTGTACATCTCGGAGGTGTAATTTTGTCTTTATAGCTTTCTAGAGATTTGAAAATGTAAATTGCAGTAAAAGTTTATATGTGATTATTCTGCATTTTAATGGATCTTTCTTATGGTGTGTTTTTATTTTGGAGAATTTAATCATATTTTTGATTTTGAGGCCATCTCGGAGGTTAGTCCTTAAATAATCTACCCAAAAGTGAATCTTCAATTGCTTGTCATTGAAATCACAGTGTACCTAGAACTTTAAATTAAAAAGTTCCAGATACAGATTTTTTACTGCTTTAATTTCATATATATTAAAGACTACTTCAATAAGTTAATAAATCTATATCCAGCCTTATATGGCAATATCTCGGAGGTTAGTGAAAACTGTGGACATTCATATGTAGACCCAAAATTATGTATTCCATTTAAAAATAACATAAAAATATATGTCTATATCAAATAGGGATGTCCTTTTATGGTTAGGATGTGATTGTGCATCCATCTAGTAGATATTTTTCAAAAATATCTGCCAATGAACATAAAAAATGTGGTAAAAGACATGTCATTTCCAAGGGGTATGCAATCTTCTATGTATAAAAAAAATATGTGATATGCCATGAAGAAGGGCATGTGACGTGTCAAAAAAATGTCAAAAATGCCAGGAATCATATGCAAAAAGTAATGACTGAATGAAAATATTTTTAAAATACTTGATACAAATCTAGTACCAAAGACAAGGTTTGTCTCTATTTGCAAGACTTAACAGAGAATACACCAAGTAGGTAGTGCAATTGTTATTTAAGTCAATAAATAGGCCTTTGCATTAACTACTATATATGCAGCTAGTTTGCAATGCCTGAGCTAACCAATACATTAAATTACACTAAAGTGTTCAGATTACTGTTTACTATTACTATTTCACAGTCCTAGGTTCCCAATCTAATAAAACTACATGTCTATAGTGGGTAAGTGAATAGCATTGTACTTTATGCATCACAGCACTTGTAATAAGATTTTATTTCTAGCTTTATATACATAGCTAGTGTACTAGCAGTGCACAATCAGTATATATACCGCCAGGGGACCTGCCTTGCAGGCTGATTGTAACATACATATTGTTTACCTACATTATGCTGAAGTTTCAATTTTATCAATCCATTATTTCCTAAATTATTACATATAAACTATGATTTTGAAAATGATTCCGTAAGGCATCACCAAGCCATGCTCAGTGATGCCAAAATGGGTTATCCTTCGATTATATACTCCAAATTCTATACGGCTGTGAGTTGAATGCAGGTGGAAGCGGTGTGAAAGTGTATGTGGTTGAAATGGTAAAACGTATGTGCGTATGTTGTATGAGTTTTTCCACCAGTTGGCAGCAGTGAAGCAGCCAAAGACCACAAGGGCCTGATGCTTAACAATTGGTATCTATCCATTGAAGTAGGTTTTGGTAACCCTTTGATATACTTGTATATTGGGGTTCTACGTACAGAAGCTGACAACCATACATGCACAACACTTGGGTCTATAAATTAACATTTCTGGTATGGCATATGTATGTATAGATTTGTCTTTTGTTCAAATAGTAAATGTCTCTCGACCGTTTGTCCATAAATGTATTTGGCAAAATTTACAAATGACTGTACGTTTAAATATGTCCGTATTCACGTATTCTGAGAATTTTGAATGTATTCATGAATTTTGTCAACATTCATGAATACAATATCTGCATACCTTCAATAGACTCATATCTTAGTCCTGCATCTGGTAAGCGGTGGGTGTACGTATCTAGGTCATAGCCGCGTAGTACTGACCTTCTGACTAACGTATTGTCTTTTGTGAGAACAAAGAGTACCACTCAGTACTCCCAGTGTAAACCTTAGACAGGGGTGATATCTATTTTTCCCTATTGCTGGGATAGCACAATGGTAAGCACACAATGAGCCATCTGCTGACATGGACATCCTCTTATTGGATGGTAGCGGCGGAGCAGCAGTCAGAAGGTGTAAAAGCCGTGTAGAGAAATTAGGAGTAGTATTAGGAAATGTCGATTTTTCGAAGAACAAGGCCTAAAAAACATGCTTCGACAAGCAGCTATATATCATAAGGTACTACTGTCAAAATAAGTAATAAACGCTAAAATAAACAATCAACGGATGTAGATTAATCCAAAAACTGTATCACCCTCTCCTGGTTTGAGACCAGACTGTGCAACATGGCACATACTTAGAAGGGAACTCACGAGACCAAAATAATCTGGTCCGGAGTGCAGAAGAAGTTATTTTCATCGAGTGGGTATCTTATTTTATCTCACCCCGTATAACAATATTAAAATGAATCATCCAATTAGCCATTGAAAATTGGGTAGACAAACCTCATGGCCTCGAGTATGAGTCCCTAATCTTAAGCCTATGGGGAAAATATCCGGTTGAGATAAGTATTTATGGGAATTTTGAATCATGATTATATCTCAACCTGTAACCGGAAAGTGGCCATATGCGTCCCAAAGTAGATTTATTCTTAGCCTGGTATAAAAGTCCATAGGCTTAACGTTACGATCTCGTACTCAACAGGCTTGCAAGTACAGTAGCCCATACTCAATGGGTGATAAACAGATAAGTATTTTCAGGCTAAGATAAAATCAGGAACATATTCGTGCTTGGAGCGCCTTGGAATAGTCACTTTGCTATCACCTCGTTCAACTGTGCACTCCAAACTCGATGACGAACGAGGACACAGACCAAAGACTCATCAATTTCTATCATAGTGTCTCTTTCAGCTCTACAGATCCAGTAGACATTCCAGTGTCTTGATCTGAATGACATATCTTCTCTGTGACGTCATATCTTGCAAACATTTACAACAAAAATAAATCAAACTCTTCGGGAAATTACGGCAGTAGATATGGTTGTCAGAGCGACCTTTCACGAGTAGAGCTATGATGCAATTATTGGCTCAGGTGTCAACGGGTTTTAGATTAAGTAGTGTCAGAGCATTACCGAGAATCCTCATTAAATCTAACCCTAGACGGCAAGTTGCATGTAAACAGACCTGTCATTCTTGCTTCAAGATCGACCCTATCATTAGTGAAATAAGAGTCACCAGAACATTCAGATTAGCATGATTAGAAACTCAGTGATTTGAATTTCAGACTTTATCAGCGTAATGGAAAGCATTTGTTTTCATTCCATATAGTGTTTAGAAATGTGGGATTTGCAGGTTGCGAGACCAAATAATTACATGAACCCCTAATATGATTAGTAAAGGATGAAATAAGCTATTGAATTTCAGGACTTACTATCATCCAGGCTTGACCTAGATTCCATCTTACTTTTCTCATAAGAGTCAGGTAGAATGGTGTCAAGAGAGACTGTAGGGATGGCCACTCGAGGTTTTTTGTCCCATAAAATATGTCCCAAAGCCGGAAGCAAAGAGACGTATTCTATGGGACAAAAGGCCGAGAATGGCATCCCTACGGGATCATTTACTACGTTTTATTACCATTACTATTATGTACCTAAATATCATGATAAACCGCCATGTTATGTACTTACGAAGTTATCAATTCACGACCTGTTGACTCGATGCATTTAGAGCTGGCACAGAGCACCGGAACATTCACTTCAGGCATAGTATGCCCGAACATTATTAATACTGCACTCCCAAGCAGGGGGCAGTATTTCATAGACATTCGGCCATAGGCAAAATAGACGGCAGTACCTCCGTACAAAAGACTTACTGTATCTCCAAAGTAAAGACAGCAGTATTTGAAAACATCTATAGAGGCTTCAGCAAAGTAATTGAGTAGATTGTGATATCAGATATAAAACATATTCATGTCTTATTAAATCTAGAGTCACGCAAAATTATCATATATATACTTGATAATATCTCTTTGCAGATATAGTGAAACCTTATCATATTTATAAGACGAAGGTACTCAATGCCTTTCAAGGGTATCATGAATTGTTCTTTTCTGTAGAAGAATATCTTAAGAAAATCTGCTGCAAGCAAATTTATGATTAAGCTCTAACCGAAATTATATTCATGTATTATTGAGACCAGACCAGGACGTTAATCTGACGTCAATCAATAAACATTTTACATGTTAAATTATCTTCAGATAAAGTGGAAACTCTGCACGAAAAGGTGTACTTCTATGACTCCTCCAGTGGTTGTCTGCAGTGCGATTAGATGTGGCATTAGACTGCATTCTAATCTAAGCGTAGCTTCTCACAGATCTGGAGATAATTAGTCACAGCTTACATCTTCGTCGAAATCCCTGACGGAGGCACAAATCGGATTTCCTGCAAATATCATTTGTAGGGAAAGGATCATTTTTGTCATCAACAATGTGAGGTGCCTTTCACGGAAACAGCAATGTAATAGTAACCCTATCGGAGTCCAGAATATTGTTATGTCGGTCAGAAAGAAGTGTATTGAGAGTGTTTCGCCATATGATTGTTTTCTAAATGCTTATTTGAATGTAAAATCCATGAGACACAGGTCATCCGTACTTCAGAAATATTCCACTACTTATACACATCTTTATAACTATGATATACCTTTCCTGTTGAAGAAGACTGTTGCTGAAGCACAAGGACGCCCATGTTCTTTTTTAATACAAACGTAGCTAATATGCATACAACTAAATGATACATACAATGATAATTTAGCTCTGAATCTTGTCAATATAATTAATACGAATACTAGCTCTAGTCAGCATATGTGAACATAAATCGATTTTAACATATATAAAAATGGTGAAAATCACTCATCTACATCACTATCAATAATACGGTCGAGACTCACCATGTATTGAGAACAAGGTGAACATAATCATAACATACCATGTGAGGTTATAATTCATCATATTATAGATTGTGTAGCCCTAAATCAATGGCCAACGTATTTCTATCAACCTTTAGACAAACATAACACCTTTCCTCTAACAGGAAATTATACCGCTATACCAACTGACATTCTATTGTTTCCTACCGGCGCCCCTCACGACACTGCAGCTTGTGGACAATCACTACGTCGAGGAGAATAAAGGATGCATTGGAGAGAAATAACTATTCATATAATTTCTCAGGTGTGAGAAAGTAGATTATGGTAATTGGTAGGCAGGGCCTAATTTCAATCATTCCTAAAGAGAACTAGGAGTTGAAATGTTCTAAGTAAAATGTCCGTAACGCTTAACTGGTGTGGGTGGGTGGGTTCAAATACGCTTTGAAGTCATATGTATTTTCAGTTATTTAAGATCATTCCTTTGAAAGAAAATCGTCTGTGGTTAGTTCCTATGAGGACTTTATATGTTAAATACGCTACCACAAATTTACAACAATGTTTTCAAAATTAGGGCAGGGATCCCGATGCCCAGCACAAATGTGAGGGAGAGAAACATATCCTTCAGCTTCCACCGCGTTCAAAAGCGGGAAGCTTAGCCCACCTGGCCATAGATTTGGTACACCCTTGCCCAATCAACTCTGTCCATTCTCTCCACGCATGGAAAACCAGGCTTTAGTGCTGGATCTGCTGGACAGCCCGGAGGGAATAGCATGCTGTCTTAGCAGGCGCGTGAGGAGTGGGACAGTGAGCCCGACCCGGCCTGTCACTGGTCGACCGGCAAGCCAGGCTGTAAGGCCCGGGATTACGGTAGCTGGGCACTAAAGGAAAATATCACTCTGGTTCAGGCAGTATAGACACTGTTGTACACAAGGTGTGTATCACAGGTCAGGTTTTCAGAAACCACCACAATACACGTCCTGAGAGCTAGAATGATGGAGGATGCAGTATGAAGAGCAGGCCAATTTATACTAGGGCTCCGTGGTTCTCCAAAGAATGTATTTGCTGTTGTTATAAACACAGCCGAGTACGAGTAATGAATTAAATCTATCTCTTTTTGAAAAAATAAGATCGTATGCTTGGTTTCATTTCACTCTAGATAATTCCCCTGTATTTACATTTCCAAATATATAGTTTAGCGTATTTCTTCTTGTCCTCTGATCAGGCCATTGGCAATAAACCTACAGCATTATTTGTTCGCGATCATAACCTTGAATCTCTCCCGGGGGCAAAGTGTATGTATTAATGCGCAATCTGCCTATTGGACTAAAACAACCAATAGATTCTGACTGATGATC
Source organism: Alentia gelatinosa (assembly GCA_950022655.1). Taxonomy (NCBI): domain Eukaryota; kingdom Metazoa; phylum Annelida; class Polychaeta; order Phyllodocida; family Polynoidae; genus Alentia; species Alentia gelatinosa. The sequence goes on from OX465582.1 coordinate 44,595,644, forward strand.
AATCATACAAGAGTATGAAACGTCTTATATTGTTACAATTATCCATGGCCTATCTTCGTGACATGTAAATGCTCACATTCGACCGTCCTTAAAAGATTTCTATTTTGTATCAATAGAATGCACATTTTTCGGCAAATTTCTCGTTTTTTCAATTGTCGACATTTCTTGCTCTGTATTCTTTCTTTTGTGTTTTTACGTAGTCCTAGGCTAACCCTGTATCTATTCAGTTCAGAAAAAGATTGTAATCTTCACGTTGTGCCTTGCCCTACACTAGATATTGCCTTCTCACCTAACACTTTGCTTTTACTACTAATCAGCTTACAGTTACATTGTTCGTGGTCCTTGCCGGAAGTGACGTGTATTGTTCACGCGGGAGACGCACAGGCATGCGCCCAAATTGTATTAGGTAAACAAGGTGAGACAAACAGGATCTGAAGGTCAGCCACTACGGAGAAAGGTCAGAGGGGTTTAAGACTTCCGGCAACGTGTTTTCCTCCCCGAGCCTTTTCATACGCTGTATTATAAACCTACAAGGCGGCTGAGTACTCGGTTTTATTTCACCCCTGGAATAAATGTCCATAGGCTTAACACTGGGAACTCGTTCCCCATGCCCCTACAAGTATTGTTGTCCGTTCTCCATGGTCTATATCCTGTGTGTTGTCCATTCTTTCAGTGTGTACAGGGGTGAGATAAATACAGAAAACAACTCGTTTTGGTCAAAGAAGTCGTTCTCGAACTCGTTTGAATGCTATGTGATATTCACTCGGCTGTTGCCTCGTTCATATCACACCGCATCAAACTCGTGGACAACGACGACTTTGACCAAAACTTGTTGGTTTCTTCTTTAGTACTGGGGATGGCGAATTACACAGACTACCACCCTCACTCACTGATTATGTGTTCACTATTCAGAAGCCGACTGGTGTATTACATGTCATCATATGATCTGAAACAGACAGATCTAGGCATAGTCTGTATTGACTGATTTTAATTTCTGTCAGGATCTCTATTGACACACCACTCTGGCCTAGCTACCACATATTGACACAGTCTCGCCCCGGCCTCTCTGCATTGACAATGGCAGTCGGAATTTACGAACACAGATCCAGACAGTGCCTGCAATGACACTCCTTACCTCAAAGTCAATCTAATCCTAGGAAAGAAAAAGAAAGGTCAGCACATTCTGGCTCCCCCTGAGACTGTAAGTAATCGATGTCACTGCACGAAAAAAAACCCAGAAACTTCATATATACACGTAAATGCATGTATCCTATCTAAATTGATATATTTATATATATACGTCCATGTTTCATGCCAAGCATATATATGAGAAGAAATATCCTGTGTGACATGTATACGCTGATCGTATACATATACGTTTGGCATATATATGTATACTGAAAAAAGGTTCGGCACCCGGACACCCTGCCCCCACCACCCTGTCTCCCCCCTTCAATTTCTGACCACTCATCTGTCACAGCGTGAAAAACCGTGATTTATTATATACCTGTGCACGAAACTGACGCCTATACTGTATGGAAGTAATATTCAGATATCGTATGTACATGCACGAAATTTAGTGTACGGGCACCGGGTGCGCGAAACAGGAAGTATGTAGCTTGTTCTCGACTGTATATTTCACATATGAACCAGCGAAAAAAGGTGGGGGGAGGGATTTGAATTAATGATTTGCAACATTTCGTCTACTATCAATAGACTTCTCCAGGCAATATGTCAATATGCCCAACTACTTTGATAATGGCGTTTAGGTAAATATCTAACTAATTCTAACGATTTGAGGGTATGTAATAAAAAGAATACAGTCTAGGCTTCGATTGACATTGTTTTGTACTTGGTCCTTGGGCCGAGTGTACGTCCTGAGCTCGTAGAGCGAAGGACGTACACTCGCCCCGAGGACCACGTACAAAACAACGTCCACGTAGCCTAAGCCAGTATTCTCTAATTACATATGTATACGTAAGGCATATATATCTATCATTTTGTGTAAATAAGTAAGTCCTTCTTGCCATTGGCGTATATATGAAATAACTGGGGTTTTTTTGTGCAGTGTGTGCTGTACACAGCGCATGGTGAGTGCCCACGGGAAGTGACGGGTGTGAAAGTGGTGGATGTGAAAGCAGCGGCAACAGCAGAGATGGTGGTGGTGGCAGAGGCAGTGGTGTTGACGGCACCTGAGTGGCGGCGGTAGGGACTTATCTAGTCAGACCTTGTCTACAAAGGCTTCTACTCCCTTATAAAGAGAAATATCCAGAACCCTACAGAAGAGTGGTGTTTTGAAAGTATAATCTATTTAGAAAACGTTAAAAGAAAAACAAAGAATGCCGGGTTTATTGTATGTATTTAATGAAAAGATGACAAATAGGGTTTTAAAACGATTTTATAATCGAAATTAGTAATATAACATTGGATTTTCCATATATACCAAGGACTTAATGACTAATTGGAAATGAAATGGAAATAACAGCGGTCTCCTCTAGGTGCAGAGATCAGGGGTTTTCGCTCTGTGTATCTGTATGGCATAGTATATTTTAGAAGATAAGAACTCCATCTGTAAATCAGTATGATGCCGCGAGTTGGCGTGAATAACATCATACGAAGAAAGGTCACACCAATTGAGGAGGCTGATATGGTGTTACTCTTCCAAATAGATAATGGCAAGGAAGGGTTGTCGGCGAGTAGGTAAAGGTGGCATCAGTAGATGACAAATGATATAAAAGCTTACTAGATCAATTCCCTGGTGTTCACAGTTACAGTCCAATGAAGCCTATTTAGACTCTATGAGCTTGCTCTACTTGTCCAACAAATGAATAGAAATCATAAGGCCAAATGAGAAAGGGATCTCGATGTTACCTTTGACATAAGACCTGTTTGTTCACCTATAGAAATATCTATAGATGGGCCAGAGACACTAAGCTACACTTGCTACAGTATAAAATGATAAATCAGCAAAATCATATAAGGTCTTTCGTGAACTTTATTGAAGTATTTCCTGATGCTTGTGATTGTATTTTTCAATCTACCTAAACTTGCACTGATTTATTTCTACAGAGACAGATAAAAATACTGTATCCTTTATCTGATAACAATAGATAATGTCCTGTAAAATGGGATAAACAACTAGCAGGAGACAAAGATAGAACAAACAACCAGTGATAAGATAAACCGTTAAAAGGTATGTCAGTCCAAGTTGGTTGTGGAAGCACTAAGGGGTATGCGGTATGGCCACTGCTATCTCGCTCGGCCCCCAGGTACCTGGGACGGCACTGATATCTTCCTGTACATCAATCCTTTCGTAAGGCTTTTAAATGAAATGAAAAGTTGAAATATTTCTTACATTTCTGGTATTAAATTACGACTTAAGGCCTACCATCACCATCGCCAATTCTGGTCCTGATAGGCCTTAAAATTGACTTCCCGATATAAAACCGATTCTATCGTGAGGCCAGAAAAATCGTGGCAATGGATAACAATTTTGCGATCGACACTACGATATCTCATGATTGCAGACTGATGGGTTGTGATTGAAAAAGCCAATCATAGAGCTCAATAAAATCCAACATGTTGTATTTTCCGCAGCTTGTCGTAGCCTATTGTATGTAATTTAAAGGAAAATAACCCCATAATATGTTGTACTAAAAGATTATTCAGATTCATTCAATATTTATACAAATATAGTAAATCATAAATTGTGAGCAAATCGTGACCTTGGTTTATGATTTTGGTCCTCCAAAGCCATTCCGATAGTCTACAATGTATACCCAAGTCCACAATTTGAATTATCGGGATTCCTGATAGGCTGCGACTTGGCTATTTCCAATCGTGGCCTATCAGGAGATCTCTTGTAGACTATCGGTATTGGTGAGGGTAAGCCTTTAGACATGGCACTCTGGGCGTATATATATATACCACCAACGTATTGGTGGTAGTATATTCGCCAATTCCTCTTGCAGAAACCAGTGTTTAAAGCAGAATCCGATTATTCCGATTTCTGCATTTTTCTTTTTGTTATTTTTTGACGGTTTCTTTTCTGGATTTTTTCGAGAAGCGGATCGGGTGTCATTTAATTTATTATATATGTTCCGGTCGCCGGTTCAGGTATTAATAAGATACTCCGGCGATTGGTATATGCTATCCTGTATGCCATTATATAGGTCGGTTTGTCTTTCGGAGTGAAGTTGGTAGACTATGGCCCCTATACTAGTCTCACAAAATCAGACACAGACAGTTCGATAAAGCTGGACACTCTCAACCAAAGTTGCGGATCCAAGTTCAACTACCGAAAGGTGAGGCCCCAAGGTTTCCATCTTCTCAGAGAGAACACAGCGAGTGACCTGTCACTGCTGTGGGCTCGGCTTATATGCAAGCCAAGTTACGTAATCCAGGCAGACCCATGGCACTTACATGCATGGGCTATCCCAAAACCACCACACGGCAGGGACTGATATTCCACGTCCTCTATCGAAGAGTGAACACACCACCACCCAACTGACCTGACCCCTACGTATATAATAAACCTATCATTCTGGAGATGTTTAATAGGTTTCTTTAAACACTTTTTACTTTCAAAACACCATTGCACTGTGGGATTCACCCTAGCCTTGTTTATATAGCAAAATTGGTCATTGCATTGTATATGGAGACTGGCATAGGTCATAGAAAGAAAGTGATGGGTAGCCAGGTGGGTGGTAGTTATGCCGATGTGTGGGTGGCAGGGTGGTGCTGGTAGGGGATAGGGTGAAAATACAAAGCCAGGTTAATGGTTGTGTAAGGATTCTATTAGCTGAAAACTTATGTATGCAGGAGTGTTGGTAAACCTTTTTATTCTTTATCATACCCCTAATAAAAAACGTCATTGATTTAACATAGACAAATTTTATGTGGAGTGCCATGACATAAAGTAAAATTTATGTACCTAGAGAAATAAAATAAGGATTAGAGGGAAACTATGTTCCGGTGAGCAAAAGTTCAAAGTTGCGAGGTAAGCCTCGGAAAAATTACTGCCCAAGGCCTTGGCCGCGGGCAGTAATTTTTCCAACCCTTACCGAGTAACTTTGACTTTTGATTACCGGTACTTGGTTTCCCTATTCCTATACACCTTTAAAAATCGATAAAAATGATTATTACTTTTCCAGCGATAGCCCCAGAAAAATGGCCACCCTTATCGAGTAACTGCAATAGCTAAGTTTTCGTCCCGCTGCTCTTTATGTCACGTGGTCAGGCCGGGACGAAAACGTCAGCCCAGGACGAAAACGTCAGCCTGGGACGAAAACGTCAGCCTCGCTACATAACTTATAATTACTGCACCCCCAGCAGCAGTATGTAACTATAGAGGTTTCGGAAATGGGTATATAGGAATAGGAATTATTCACCTGTGTAAATAGTTCCGGCTGCAGAGTAAAAATTCTGACAGCTGTCAAACATGGACAGAATCGAGTCTAACTTTCCTGATGTCATAAAGTCATGGAGATGGGGTACGATAAATATAAAGCTGAACTCGAGTTTGACTTGCCAGTGTCTATGCCACTCTGGTCAGGTCTGTTCCTAACTATGCCCAGCTAACGCGTCGCGCAGTAATACAGGCGTTGCCGTTCAGCACCGCCTAATGGCCCACTCTCTCGTTAGGCGGCTGCTTGGACAAACACTGCGAGTCTGGGGGTATTCATATAGAAACACAGAGCAATCACACCTAAAGTGTGAACGGTGGGTTTGATTGCAGGAGTGTTGTTTTTTGACAGATTAAATTGTTGGAACAAACTAGGTTATTGTATCAACGAGTCTTAGCTGTCTAAACTTTATAATTGTTAATTATCTTGGTTTTAACTTAGATTACGATAAGCATATCATAGCTAGGCCTGCCAATCTATTATTGTTTATACAATTGGGGTATACCTGTATTATCTAAGTGATATCTAAGGTATTATTGAGTTTATATGCATGTATGACATAACAAATTGGAGCTGGAATACAATAGAATACCGTGCAATCACTTTAAATGATGTACATGAGTATTATAAGTGTATTACTTTAATACATTCAGTAATCCAATGCGAAAGTATACGTTGCCAGGGGTATGTTTGGCTGCAAGCATTGCATAACCACGTAGATAGCGTGCGACACCGGCCTATGGAAAAAGTCTATACACGACCAAGCCGAGGCATAAATACTGATAAGTCTACCTCTCGTTCGGTTTCTACTCATTAACTATCATATTGATGCAATATGCCGGGCAGGAAAAACGGCCATTCACAAAAGAATGCCTAATGCATCGTGTACTCGGGCGTATATATGTGCGTATCTATAAGAAATTATCAGAGAACGCGGCTTAGGCCCGGCGTCCACCTACTACGATATGGCACCGATATGGTCTACGATGCACCTCCCGATAAAAAATCTAAATCGCGTCGGAAGGTTACCTAACATCGGGGCAGTTGACCACGTTTCTGCGATTAGACACCGATAAAACCCCCATATAATGCATGGTGGATTGGCATGTCTAGACATATGTCTACGATTTTGCACCTTCCCGATATGGCACCGATTTTGACATTTTGTATCGGTGCCATATCGGGAGGTCTACGATTCTATCGTAGTAGGTGGACGCCGGGCCATATAGTGCTAGTTACACCAAGATGGATACAGGAATAAACTCTGTCATTGGAGAGGAACAACTTCTTCTGACAATATTAGTCACCGTTTCATGTTTTTTTCTCGGTTTCTATATGACTAGTACTGTGCAATTGCTTCTTTGTCTCTGTCTTTCGTTTTGCCTAATCATCTTTCCTTCTCGCTTTCCGCATTTAAAGTGGTGCTCTGGGAAAGACAATTTAAAGTATCTTGGACTTATCCAATATCATGTACAGGAAATTGATCGTGAGGGATAACAACAAAAGAAAAAGCAGGAAATACTCTGTCAATGTAGTGCATCTCACACCACCACCATCCCACCAGTAGCCATTTTTATGGTTCTTTTTTCCAGAAAAATGGTTTCTTTGCATCTTTTAATTAAGATTTGATGTTAATAATGCGAAAAGGGGAAAATATGAATGAAGGCAGCACTCATCTGATTAATCGCAGTTCTTTGCCATGACGCCGTGAGCATTAGTGCCCTCACGGTGAGCGCGCCCGGTTCCTTCTTTCTTGTCACCCGTGCCTGGGATTTGTGCTGAATTATAATAACTTTTTTATACAAATATTTCATATCAATATTTTCATGTTTAGATATCGCAGTTTAACCTAATCTACAAATGCTATTGTGTACACGCAGACTAAGTTACAGGTAGAAGGATTAATGTTTAGCGTTAGGCAATGACAGTGGGGTAAGGTCACCGTAGTTGTGTCGTGTCAAAGTCAAGTTGTCAGGCAAGGGAAATCGACAGGGATATGGCTCATAAGGATGGTAGAAATGTTTCGCCTCTCCGGCATATTGAAAAGGGAAACCAGAATTCTGGTGTATACCCTTGTGTGATATTAATATATATATATATATATATATATATATATATATATATATATATATATATATATAATATCATGGAACCAATTAATAATATAATGATGTAATAAATAAGATGAACAATAATTGACACGAAGGCGTGGATTGCGGAATAATTAGAGAACAGGGTTTATTAAAAAGGTAACATTGGGACCTTCCCCTGCCTATACATCAAGAATTACAGGTAAGCTAAAGCTTGAAGCCTGAAAAGGTAAGATTAGAATGAACTGCTCGGTTGAGCAAATGACAGCGGAATGAGGATTTGAAACCACGGGCGTCACCAAGTAACCTCCGGACACCGCATCAAGTAACCGGGATACCTAGAAGAGTGGGTGTGACGCCCAACAACAACAACAACAACAACAACAACAACAAGAAGACCGCAGTGAATATTAGTGCGAGTTATATTGGTTAATAATTTATATTTATATAAGCATGGTTATATAGTAATATATATATATATATATATATATATATATATATATATATATATATATATATATATATATATATATATACATGCAATGAAGGGAGGCACTGTCTGTCACACATTGAGATTCATCTGATTCCCAGTTGATAGAGCTATAGGGTCTTGTGTTGAAATGAAAACTGCTGTAAATGGGAGGTAGTTCTCTACTGACACACTAGGTGGAGCCTCTGAGACCTGTATATGCTTTCTTTAAAAAGGTGTAGTTTCACCATTAAGCGCCACCCGCGCGGTACAACACGTCTTCTCCCATCTGCCCTGAGCGGTGGCGGCAATAGTAGGCACCACCCTGAGTAGAGACGTTTCTGTTACGTTATATACCGGCCCTAAGTTTTCACAATCCTGCACCTGTCTCTATTTCCCCATGAAATGAAACATTGCAAGCATTATGCTACCTAACAAGGTTTAACTTTTACAAACATTATACAATGCCAGTTGTAAATTAGTTCAGAATCTGTCATGGCCCCGTAACGTAAAAATAGATACATGTAGTTATACATTAGTACAAATTTAATTGTGTTTTATCATTTGAATCATAAGAATATTGCTAAAACCCAATAGATAATAAGAGAGTCATGAAGAGAGTCCACAAAGGTGAGTCATCACATAAAGCATGAAGGTCTGACCACCGGCAATCCTAGATTTATTTTTACTGGGGTAATGATTCGCAAATTGCCAATCTGGTCGCCTACTAGTAGAACCTTTTATGAGATGCTAAACAAACAAAATGGTCTCAGGTTTCCTGTCATGGCTGGTTCGTCTAGTAGTTTCGTTGGCAGATTAATTATACGAGAATAAAGGTAGAAATACTTACATCCAGTATATTCATTAATCAATACTTATTATGTAGTACATATGTAACTACAAAGTAAACTACTATATACTTTATGGTAAAATAGGGGGGAAAGACAAGAAACGTATTGAAACTCTCATTAGTGCCTTGTATGGGCCAATCTTATCCAATTTAGGGCAGCTTTAACTATGATAGAGTGCTCTCAGGTTGGTCCAGTTAGGTACTCTTTCAGATGATGGACCCATTATTTACACAGCTACGAACTATGGCGATTGATGTATAAAGTTTCGCAAGTCTCGTCTTGAAAAACCTTTCTTTGATTCATTAGGTGTTTCTTTTTTCCTTCTTGTTTCGTTCAGCTTTAATCTCATCAGGCAGTTCATTCGCATTTGTGGGGTCCTATAAACCAGCGCTCATTTTAAAAGCTTAGCTCCCGGTTGCTGCAAAAAAAGAGTCAACTATTGTGTTTCTAAAATTTCTATGTTTTCTTTTAAAAAGTCGAATCCACTGAGATATTGTTTGCAAACCTCAACATTTTATCAAATTACTATTTATATTTTTATATCACGTTGGGGTTCTTTTTCCTGGTAGAGGAGCCATCTGAGATTCTTTATGATATCTATCTGTACGTCTCCTGGCAAACCCTCAAGTGGATGTAAGAGTACGTTGTGGCCATGGAGTTATGAGTGACAGCATTCCAGGTGGCAGCACCAGCAGCTAGTCCTCTGCCCATGCTGTCGTCATGGCAGGCGTCCTCACATTAGAGAGCCTCATTGTAGAATCATCACTGTAGAATCATCACTGTCAGATTGATATATAAATATACCTATGACTTCAACCGATGCAGGCTCAATACATTTGAAAGCTGGTGTGACCTAAGTAATGTAAAGGAAAATAACGAATGAATATCGACTGCAGGAACAGGAAAAGGAAACTAACTTGTGTTCTGCTTCCGAACGGATAAAAGAAAGAATATTGTTTGCGAATCGAATTACTTGAAATGAAGATAAAACTTATACGGGAAGAGTAAATTTGATTGAAATATAATAGATTTTTGGTGTGCTAGCCTAAACAGCATTTGCCCTGAAGATGATTCTTGTAGCATATATTCTAGTAGAAAAAGCAGTCATGTATTCTATTCTTCAACGTAGTAACTGCTAACTTGTAGGTTAGATTCGGACTGAGCGGATCGTGAGCAGATTGCTGGCTGTCCAGAGACTACTCGGTCACTGGCGAACAAGCGGGTTCCGGCCTGTCACTCATTCATTGCCCCAGTGCCATTGACTCCCACAATTCCCAACTCAGTGCCTGACCATCAGTCACTTACTTAGTGTGCATCGCTACTCCATCACTGAGCCTTGTCAACCTCTCCGTCAGACATGGGTGAATGGAAAATACTTCAGGAGGGGGCCCTCTCAGAGGGAAATAGCGATAAGACATGCCATCACCTTGTTTCATCTACCCTTGGTTTGCGCACGGACTGACCCTGTCAATGCATTTTCATTATAGCTTCTTTCTCAATAGAATATCATTGAATGAGATTAGGACACCCTGGGCGACGCGAAGAGTTCCAGGAATTTCTAGGTTAATCCAATTTATTAAGGTATGATATGATTACCATTATTGATCAAGGTCGAAACAGTAACAGTCGTTGTAGCCTGCTGCTGACCTTCTTTGCCAATTACTTTTGTAAAAGGGTTAACGTCGATTCAATTATAAGGTAACTATATGACCAAGGTCATGAAGGAAAAATGAAACCAATTGAAAGGGTGGAAACAATGTAACCGACTATCAAATAGAGGTCTATAGAGGTATATCACACTCCTGGCGCCAAGCTTAATTATGAAACACTTTTATCTTACTCTGGATGCAGAGGCCTGTAATACACTAGACAGAAGTATCCCCAGGCTGATGATTTTGTGTTTGTTTCATAAAATAAGATATTTTTGTCCAGTACCTTTATAGTACAGCATCAGGTTGATATGCAATTCAACGAATGCATATATACACAATATTACCACGAATTCGATCTGGGTGGCCGTATTTTCCGCGTAGTTGACGCGAAGTTAAACTCCGAGCGATAGCGAGGAGTATTACGTAGTGTCAAGCGCCATGCATTGTTTATATATATTAGTTCCCATAATGCCCGTCAGGTGGCCCAAAAAGCTTTATTCTCCTAGGAGATTCCAGAGGTCTGTATTCTACTCTGTAGGCTCCATAGGCTTAGCATGGAGACTCCGTAATAGGTGGGTAATAAACATCTATATTCCAATTGTCTTCACACGCATTTCAAGCATACTGGCTCTGAGCCCTCAGCTGTCATTGCATAGCGTCCATGAATGATATAGTGATATATACAACTTGACTGCAGTTAAGCAAATGGTTTATATATGAATATTGTTTTGGGGACTATGAAGCTACTTTCTGTGCCTAACCAACGGGGCCAATACTAACTGCACAGTTTAATCAAGTTTGTAGGGGTTAAAACAACACGTGAAGACCACCATGACAGTGACCTGAGGTCAAGGTTGCTCAGAAGCTACACACCCCTCAGAACAACAAACCACAACCCCAAAACAACAGTGTGTACAAGTAACCAAACCACGGTTTCACCCAATGAGGAGAGGAACAAAACCGGAGAGCCTAAATGTGCAATAATCTGTGGTTCAAACGCCTTACCTGGTCAGTTGTGTAGTCATACTAGGTCTCTCTACACGCCTCGTCACCCGATTTCCAATACTAACTGTGGGTGCAATATAGGTATCACAATGACACCATGCAGTAGGATCCTACTGGAATGTACTACTACTTATATTTCCCGTAAAATATCGCTCATTGATCTTATCAATGTGCATGGATCTGTGTCCTAAAGGCCCGACAATCGCATCGCATCAGTGGTGCCGGCCCTTTAAGGCATTCCTGAGAACCCTAAACTGTTATTGAAAGTATGTCACCGACAATAGGTGCTCTCTCCTGAATAATTTAATGTGTCAGGTTTATGGTATAGTTATCCCGTTTCAAATGATTTTTCTATTCTACAACCATTGTGGCCACCTTGTTGGCGCTAATGTGCACGAGAGAGGGTACTCTCTCCTACCACACTCTCCCTCCCCTCTAGATTCTACGTGGCTACACTCTTCCCACTCTTCACAAGGGACATTCTTCAGCCAGAAACATTCCAACCGCCCACCCTAAATACATCTATAAGGCTTATCATTTTCTCTCATTCTCTATTCAGTGAGGCCGGACTCTGACTGTTACCACGGCTATTTCAGTCGCACTCCCCACAGCTGAATATCTCAATAAGCATACAATATTGACTCGTTTCAGATACAAGCGGTTGTATGCTCCGAGGAGTTGACGCACAGTAATATAGGAGTGCATGTGAGGATATTGCATAGGGACAAGTCCGAGGAGCATACACCCGCTTTTATCTGAAACCAGACCATATTGTATTTATCATCCACCTTTTTCTTACAAGTGGCGTACCAATATTAGTTCATTTAGCTATGCGCATTATTTTTCGGTATGCGCCCGGTTTTGCAGCCCGGAGCATACAACACATCTGTATGCTCCGGGTATGTAGATGCACGCTGTCCATGTGTTTTTTATGGACATTATGTATTAGGTGGATAATAAACCTCATTATTACCCACCCAATACAGAGTCTCCATACTAAGCCTAAGGAGCCTCCAGATCGCTACTGAGTAGGATACGGGAAGCCGTATTCTCCTAGGAGGATACAGCTTTTTCGGCCACCTGACTGGCATTATAGGAACTATTTTATGTAAACAATGCACGGTGCTGAGGTCGAATTTCTAATTATTTACAACATTTTTTTCCTAATAATTAGTCGTAAGGTGAGTAATAAATATAACATTACCATGATTTCGATCTGTGTGGCCGTATTCTCCTTGTAGTTGACGCTACGCAATACTACGCGTCAACTACGCGGAGAATACGGCCACTCAGATCGTAATAATGGTAATATTGTGTATATACTCTCCACCCTCACTATTCTTGCAATGAGGTGACAGCAACCAGTATGAACTCAGCGTTGATTAACCAGTCACAAAGAATTCACTGGTAATATTCTATAAACGGTAGTACTGTCGCTATTTGGTGTAATTTTTTCGGTTCCAGCGGACTCGATGATTGTCCATGGTCGGAATTATTTTTTTTAGTACTGTCGCTACATTATCATATTTCGTGAGGGTCAGAAGATCTTGTGCTTGTATCAATAACATTATTTTTCTTATTTTTATCTATTTCAGGTTTACTGCTGGATTACCAAGGAATGTTTCTGTGAGGGACTTTTGTTTTAGGTAAGAGATTCATTTTATGTCAATGCCGTTTATCCTATAGTAAAATAATAAAAGAGTTCTTGCACATCCGAAAGAATTCCGAATCGCATAAATACGAAGAAAGATCCATTTATAAGTAAATTATTCAGAGACTGCCTCGGTAATTGGAACCGTTTGCTCATTAAAACCTTTTTTGCATGCAGATGAAGCTCAGGTATACTACCTTCTCTGGGGTAGAGACTTCTATCCATATCTGATATTGTACTGAGGAGCAAGGCATGCTTGAAATACAAGCATCACGGGATAACGCAATGTAGTTAACTCGGCAGAATCAGTTTATGGTGGATGGCAGAAAAGCCTTTTTTATTTATTTGATATTGGCATACGTGTATTGTTTCATTTCTATGCACAGTGTATTCATCTATGGGTTTATGCCTATCCGGCACATGCCAGGATCCCTATTTTATTTGGAAATTGTATCTAGAAAAAGCTACCAGCTCGTGTCTGATATCAGAGATGACTACAATTCTGTCTGTTACTGTTCACAGAACATGAGTCGACCCTGCTTTTTTGCATGAGATGAATGCGTTCTGTCGCCAACTGTCATAGTATATATTACACTTTTCTAAATAGATATTGATCTTTGCCGAGCTTTGGAAAAATCTGGCAATATATACAAGGAAAACATAGATGAAAGGTCTATAGGGGTTTGGGTCTGGTTCAGCTAGTTAGTCGATGGTGGATAGATTGGTATAAGAGTAACTGGAGATCAACGAAAAGATCTGTTTCAGCGTCCTTGCATTATTTCAACGCTTCATCATGTACATATACGCATTTTGATAACGAACCATAAAAAGAGAATTTTGCATAGGAGTTCCAGCAGCATTACAACCCTTACACGAGCCCAGCATGTTTATTTTTGAAAGTCAAATGTAATGTTACACCTCCTTGACAGATGTTGAAAGGAAATCAAACTTACCTCGTGCCAAGTTTCAGCGTACAGGCATGTTTTCGTGTGGTCAAGGCTGACGTCGTGGTCAGACAGGTAGTATGGAGGCGTGTGGTGCTCGGGGCACCTGTATTGAGTAGCTCCATCCATCCCCATTAGTGAAAGTCGCTCCATGAGCCGCCTGCTAAGCTGCGGACACTCGGAAATAGCCACCGCCAGTCTTAGCGTGGCTAGGCTGGACGGGAGCACGTTGATTCAGTAAGTAGAATTACCTGTCAGCACATCCTCCTGCCTGCAATTTTCTGCATTTTTAAGGGGAATTCTGTCTAGATTGCTGATCTTATAAAGTTTCATTTTGCACAGTCACACGTACCACCCATGAAGACTTCAGTCTTTAGATTTAGGTAATATGTATACCGCTGTATAACCGAATTAGAAATCGTATCATTGGAAATTTTTTCATTTTCCTAATGATATTTTCAAAGTATATCACCTCGTTTGGTGATATTGAAAGTCATACCCTAGACTACTGCAAGATGACTGATTAATGTTTACATGGATTTGTAGTGGTCGCTGACTGTAGTCCTTAGGCCAATATGATCGTAGTGTTTATATCTGGTTTTCTAAGTTCTGCCCTAAGCATATTTTGATCAAACCTGTGGGTCAGTTTGTGACTTGTGTAAACTGGCTGGGCTCATAACCCTATTCTCACAAGACAAAGACAGAGCCAGGAGATTTACTTTATATCTCTATCACGGTAGTACATGTTGAAGTAAAGTAATATTAACCTTTATCCTATCCCTAATAAAAAAAACGCCATAGGCTTAACATGGGATTTCTTTATGTCACGGGTGTGACATAAAGTGTTGTTTATGCCACTACTTTCTGATACTGAAAAAATGTAGAAACGGGGTAGGATAAAATCTAGACGCCATTCGTTTGAGTTTGAGTTTATTTATGTCACTCATTCTGTGGGCTCTGCAATATCACTTGTCTTCGACTCGTGAAATTATGGAGCCCACAAAATGTGTGACATAAATAAATCCAGACTCAAACTCGTGACGTCTCTTCATATTATCTGTAGCATGATGCCTCCAGGCATTCCCATGGTCACTGCAGCTGGATGCTTCCAGGTATTCCCATGGCTACTGCAGCATGATGCCTCATTGATGTATACAAATCTCGATAGAGAAATAATTGTTTGAATTCTAAAAAGAACTTTGACAAGTTTGAGGGTTTTTTTACTGGTGGTGTCCTCTGGTGTCTGATGCCTACAATTTGAGAGGTGTTACCTTAACCCCTGGTTTGTTTACTCAGTATGATTATTCGAAGGTAAGAGGTGTTTTGGAGCAAAGAAAAAAGGTGCATCATTATAATTTTGGAAAAAAATCGGATTCTAACTGTAAACATGCAATATCACAGTCCACAGGGCCAGAATTTAAGAAATCATGCGGAATGGCCAGTAATGGAAGTCCGAGATTTCTAACATTGCCGGGCACTATCGATGAGCTGTCAGAATCGGAACAGATGAACCCATATGCTTTCAGGGTGAAGGTTCCAGGCCTGTATTCACCATAATTTACCAATAATCAGCAAAAGATTGCTACCAAGTACCCTACACCCTCCCCTGAGAATCCCTTCTAACTAAATAATGATAGTCATCTTTTAACTAGACATGTTAACCAAAGTCCACTAAGCTCCAAATCATCTAAGATAGGCATCACCTTGTACCTAAAAATGGATTACGGTACACGCCAATGTTTCTAATCTAGACGTTTGCATAAGATCCCGATAATCCCGATCGTCTACGATCTTTGCATCGTAGTGCATCAGGAGGTCTTAGATATCTATTCTAGTATGTAGCTTATTAGCACAGAAAAGGAGATAGGGTGAGAGGGAAAAGATGAGATTGAAGGTTGGCATTTTACTTGTAAACAATTAGATGGGACATTTTAGTATAGTTCTTTAAATGATGTGAGAGCTGTATCAGAATAATTCCTATAAAGTTTTAGCTAACCAATCTACAAAGTATTTTTACCCAGTGAACAGAATTGACATTGGGAGGATTGTGGCCGGTGGTTGGCTTGCCTTGGCACTTAGTGCTTACTACAGTAGTTAAAGCAAAGGTGCACTATCCCAAGTTGGCATGTCCTTAATTTGGTATTCGGTATTCCATAACGTCTTTTAGAAGCAAAGATTAATTTCTTAATACCAGAAATGATCTATATGACCCAGAAATGATCCATAAGGTACTATCATACGATCGCCACCATGTGTTACTAAAAGACCTGTCTGCAGCAATCAGTCCCATTGATGACATTTTACTGAGATCAATTTATTCTCCCGTTAATCATATCTGTTACATGGAACACAGTGAATCATGATGTTTGGTTCAAGTATGTGAAATTCATACAGTTGAATATTTATTGCCAATGGCATATATTGCATGTTATAGAATAATCCTATTTCATCTAATAGCAATTCTTAACAGTACATATTACGTGCGAAAAGGTATACAGAAAATATTAGAAAGATATACATTCTAAGTGGATTACCGAAAGTGGCAGAATGGGGAGAGGCGGGCTCGAGTTGGCTTGTTCTGTCACGTGGTGCTTGCCCATTCCACCACCACCACCACCACTACCACCAGCTGTGACCCCCACCCCCACCCACTGGTGCGATATGCCAAACAAAGCTCTGTGAGTTATGTAGTCTAACACTTATGTAAATGGCTTAGCGTTCATTGAATTAACGACTATAAATAGATCTATACATGTCTTTTGGTACGTCAGCCAGTCCCAACTGGATCTGCTGTAAATGTTTTGAAGGAATCATAAGGCTGGCTGTGGAATTGCAACTCAAATGATGATCCCCAATCAGCGTGTACCTCATCACCGTGAAATATTGTATCTGTTGCTTGATTATGATACCAACAGCAATTGTTTCTGTGGTCAAGACTTAGAACAGACTGTAAACCTTGTCCTGGAATGGTTTGATGTATCCTTGGACATAACGCATGCTCTTAAATGTTTGCCGTTCGACTTTGAAACTAAAGACGCGCACTGCAGTGGTGATCTGTGATTTACACAAACCTAATTTCAGTTTGATTGATCTTCTAGAATTCTAAGTAAGCATGTTGTGATTTATATGCTATGATAGGAAGTGGGACCTGTTGATAATATGCATATGGGTATGGATATGATTGATATGACGATGTAAATGATGTCTATGATTTGGTTTTATGGATTAAGAGAGACAAGTATTCTGTACTCTGGCTAATGGCAGACACCGACTTGCACGCTATATGAGTTTAGGGTATTGACATTGTTCAACGTAGATAATATTCCATGAACGACATAGCTATAGTGTGCTGGGATTTCTATTCTAGTGGGTAAATTATCTTATTTTTAAATATTTTGTTGCTGTTCCCTATTTGGACAGTAAAGCATTGCTTCTCAGTTATATGCGAATGTAGAGTGTAATTGATCAGAAATGGGACTTGCCTTTGTCAGTAATTGGGATACACCAGACAGGAGTACCTCACAGAATGAGACTAATGGCCGGGTAATATGACAGGAGGGGACGAGGGGTGTTGTGCCTCATATCTGTACGCCATTCCAAATCACCTGTCTTGTATAGTGATTGTGGAGTTAATGTGAGGTAAATATTCCTCTCATTTTAACCATCAATGGAATTGAATAATATAAGGCATCTTTGTGCCAATGATAGAATACAGCTGCAAAATCCATGTATAGAATGCAGCTGCAAAACCCATGAAAATATCTCTTGAACAATAGATCAATGAATATATGGTAATACAAATGAATTACTGGCGAGATACTGTTGAGGTGTGTTACAAAAGAAATTTATTCTGCATGCATTTGAGATTAAACTTATTCAGAATCTACAAGGAAATGTCTAAGCAAGTTTGAACAGTTAAAACATGTTCTTGATGATTGCACCACAGGTGACCTGCTTTTGGTGATTTGTTTGTATGTTGGTTGGGCGGGGGGCTGGAGGAGAGGGGATGGGTGGGAGGGAGGAATGAGTGGTAGTTGTATGGACCTGTATACATACTCACTGCCTTACGGCTAAAATCCACGGTCTACCTCAATCAGCAAAGGCGGCTGCCACAGACACGTACAATATTATGCACGTACACAGACCCCAGTTTGATCCTTCACCTTGTGGGAGTACCAACCGTTTATTGCATGCTGCAAAACACTGGTTACCTTTTAACTAGTTTCAAGAATAACGTAGGGCTTGCTATTCTGACTGACCAAGACAATGAAATCACTCTTCACCAGAAGTCGCTCGGCCAGAAAGTACATGGTCAGAGATGCTCCTGAGGTAGGTCCTTTGTTACTCGTACTTGTAGGAGTTCCTCTTGTGGATGAGAGAAGACTGAGGGAAGAAAGGGGGTGAGAGGAGTAATTATTGCTAGAGACATCTACACAGTGAGTCGTTACCCAGGCGTTAATCGCATCAGCTCGTTAAAGGCCCTCCCGACGCAGCCTGACGTTTATGACGCTGATGACGTATGGACGCTGCGAGCGTTGTAACCAGCCATATCATGATGCGCCATGTGTAGAAAAAATTGCCGAAATTGCAAAAAAAGATATTTGAAAGTATGATTGCTGAGTAGACTTAACTAGGTGCAAAGACTTACACATTTTATCTCTGATGTTGAACCTAACGAGAAGTCAGAAGTGGGTAACATAAAATCACTTTTGATTGGTTTACTACAACTAGACTATTAGTCTATATTATCATTTCAAATTCCTTGATCCATTTCGCATTTGGAAACGGAAAACTGCAATATTTTGTAAATAATTTGGTGTTAATCTGGTGTTTTGTGGGGAAATTCCCCCCAAAATGGTGTAGATAAGTTGGAAGTTTTCTGTCTCTTCCATAGATATGAATACCAATCGTATCTCTACTGTTCTCAGCATCATAATATGATAGTAACATATCCAGATGAAACTTAAATGAACATTACACATAACATATTACATATGTATATATATATATATATATATATATATATATATATATATATATATATATATATATATATATATATATATATATATATATATAAACAACTCATTATTGCACAACTAATGCCCCATAGGTAACCTCATAGGGAAGAGGATTTATGACAAGCTGTAAATAATGGCCGTCTTACAAGGTTCCGCAGCCTACCTCACATAAATGTCGTAATAGTTACCTCGTGCTCCATCACGTGCATAGATCTTCGTAATAGATTCTTTATATCTATGGAAATAGCGTATATTGTACATAAGTGATTATAGTATTGTATCGCAGGCTATAGAGTCAAAATTATTTCGCGGAGAGAAGGGGGTCTTATTATTATATATTTGTGTCCGAATGTCTATGAAATACTGCCCGCTGAGAGGTGCAGTAATAATAATGTTCGTGCCCGCTGTGAGAGTGACATAATAAGTCAATAAATTGTCGTTTTTTCATCGATTTAAGGTATATAATAATAAGCAAACATCCTTACTGTGGATGAAACGATTCTCGTTCTCGGTCAGTCGTCGATGTCATACTGCCTTCCGCCTATGGCGTCAGGCAGTATGATATCGACGACTGACCTCGAACAGGAACCATTTTGTCCACAGTAAGGACGTTTCCTAATATTATCATGAAGGAATCAGACATGTTTGCTGCAAGCCTTGTTTGTGCTATACCTGCACTGACATACATGTGAATTGTACCGCAGTTTACAGCGCCTGATTGTGTTATTCTCGTTACTTATATTATATCTCTTTCTATTGTACCTACCTCTTACAAGATCTATCGACTTGGTAAACGAACAATTTATATTGCCTCTACTGACAATCATATCATTCATTGGGGATATAGAACTCCATTAGTGGGCTTCGTGAGCTCTTACGCTACAAAGAGAGGTTACAAAGTGTTCGTTCGTTTGTAGATTTATCAACAATTCAACATGATTAAAAACCTACCGCACTGTACCTAACTCTAGTCGGGAAGGAATCAATAGACGCACTGTAACTTATCTCAATCTATATGGGATTTTGTTTTCTTTAGAAAATGTTAAATTGGGAAGAACGTAAATTTCGTAATATGATGCAAAATAACACTAACAATATCAACCATTGGGGTAACCTTTCTACAAGGCTTATATTTCCCCAAAAAGATAATAACCTATTTGGCTCTTAGAAAATATATGAAACGATGTTTTTAATAGGAGAAAGGGTCCTAATTCTTGGAAAACATCTCCAAAATGTTCAAAACACAATAAGCGAACTCTGCCAAACATGCCATTGGTCATATATATGAAGTTACACTTTTTTAAAAGCCCGTGCGATATAGATTTTTTATATATGATATAGTATGTTAGAATTGTAACAATATGTAATTACTTCTCAATAAGTCATCAGAGGAAAGCACCCTATGTTATACCTGATTTACACCGCAAAGTAATGCGAAGTTGTTAACTTAAGGAATAGGTGCGGGGGGTATTTTAAGGAAATCATAATCTTGTCATTTACAATATGCAAAGAACGTACGATGTGTTGAAATACAAACTGGTTTTAGTTTTTAATCAGGAGCCTTGCTCTTTTTGTATTAATGCCTTGTTTACATGTGGGCACAAATTGTTTCACAGAGAAATGCCCTAATAATATATATTTCCATGTATGTAGATATCAATTCATGCATATATCAAGGGGGTAGTGATTCTTAGAACAGGTTCGGTGTTACATTCATCTTTCTCAAAAGTATGTATACAGATCAAAATCAGAAATAATGAAAAGGGAAGACAGTTAGGTATAAACAGGAAGTCCTAAATTACATAATACAAAGACATACAAATTAATCGATTATATTTTCTTTATTTATATCATTCCTTACTCCCACATTGTTCAGCTCAAAATATCTATCCATGATATTTAACATATTCATGCTTCTCGATGATGTCACTTTCTTTGATGATGATGATAATATATAAAGGTACCCAAACGTGAAGAGTCAAGTTGAGGTTTGTGACAAAATACAAGTTCAATTCTAGTAGTATGGACTTGTTTGTTTATAGTGTCAAGCATCAAGGCGTAGGAGAACGTAATATGTATTCATATGTACACAGTGAGAGCTCCTAAAGACATTCCTGTGAGCATGTACAAACAGTAATCGTCCCTTCGCCCATTACCTTGTAGCCTAGAACCAGCATCCGCTCTTCATCAAAGACAAGGGTCCTCATTGATAGATGGGTTTGTCGTGGATGAACCACAAAGTGCTTGGTACAAAACAATGCTTGAGGTTTTCAACCTACTGTTCCATTCAGTGGTATTACGTGCCAGCTGTTTTCGTGACTGAATACGTTACCAGTCATTGTGAGTCAATGTGTGAGACAATTAGTCATCTACCACCCACCTGCGTCCTAATTCTTTTAACGTCAAATTCAGTGATTGATAATTCATCTCTTAAAACAATGAGGTTGTTCTTTTTTACGTCGGTATTTTTAATTCTGGATTTGTGAAATCGGCAGGCAGGGTTATAGTATTAAAGTCTTTCAATAATATTGCTTGCCTTTAATACGCATGCTGCAATATATATGTCGATCTTTGTATATTAACAAGACATTCTTTGAAAATGTAATGAGCTTGATATACAACGCAATTATGGTTATCATCTTGATATTGTGCGCTGGTATATGGTCAGATCTGTAATGTAAATATGGTTTGTGTTTTGAACCTATAGATACGAGAATGAATTATGGTCTGCAGAATGGGTTTGCAAATGTAAGATAATATGCTTCAATGTGTTATACCAGCAACACCATGTAGGCCGATAAAAACACAAGGAATGGTTTGTCGTGTGATCCCACACGAAAACAATGTGATGTGCTCCATGAGGGCAGTAGGCCGTTTACTGGGCGTTGGGTGAGATGTGATGGAATCGTATCGATTTGTGACACCAGCAAAACGATCACCAAGGTGGCGTGCTGGGAACCGCCATTTTGGTGTTTGCTGCTCATCTTGGATCTGGCCTTCACTGTGAACTCCACCCACTTTGACCGCCAGGGGACAGGTGGTATGTGTTTGGGGGCAAACAGGGGTCAGGGCGACGCCTGGTGGCGACAAGATGTGACACTAACAGTGAATAGTGCTAACAAGATGCGTGTTTAAAACGCCGACCTCAGGGACGCTGAGCACAGAGGGCGCCACCAGATTAGCGCCAGCCGGGCCAGCGCGAACACAACAACCACCCACTCACTGCTACTACTCTCTCCGACCCGCAGAAATCGCGTTAACAATTTAGATATCTACCAAACCTTTCCAATTCCATCCATTTGACAAGCCCTTTGCAACCTACGAATTTATCAAACCTTATTGTACCCACGCCATCCCACTCGTCTCACTGTCCCAGGTCCACGACTTCAGATATGGAGCACATACATCACTTCACCACTATCATTACCCAAGGGCCCGTTTAATAATCTAGGCTCGTACATGTAGACCCTATTCTGTATGCCAGAGAGACCCATTGACGATCCGGGTCAAATTTATTCCATACTTATGGACAACCTTATGGACGGTTAATACTGTCTAAGCGAACAGACTTAGACATTATTGAACGGTAACCCTTGTACGAGGTACAGAAAAGAATCTTCATGTAAGATCCTAAATTATTGAACGGGCCCCTGATTTATTCTGCTACCAGAGACTGCTCAATAATACACCCATTTGACAACCCACCCACCCAGCTCGTGGTTCTATGGCGTAGGCGGTAACGCTGTGTTTCTCAAAAATTCAGCTTGCAGTCTTTAATTACCTGTCCAGCAAGCCATACGTCTGTTAATCTAATTGGAATTTACTTACCTCATCTGGAATTAACTCACCTAAAACCCTCACCACCTCAGTCATCTTGCTAGCGAATCAAATAAGCAACGACCAATTCCATCCCAAGTAACCTCAATTTACTTGCATCTTCCACATCCTATACTTCATCATAACCTTTAATTACCCTGTCCAATGACCTAATAAAGTAGTTCTCCTTCATTGATTTTTCTAAGACTCCCCACGTCGCAATATAAGTCACAGACTCCATGAGAGACAGTCATATTTAGGGAAATCGTAAAGCTGGATTCCACATTACCCAAGGGCCCGTTTAATAATCTAGGCTCATACATGTAGACCCTATTCTGTATGCCAGAGAGACCCATTGACGATCCGGGTCAAATTTATTCCACACTTATGGACAACCTTATGGACGGTAAATACTGTCTAAGCGAACAGACTTAGACATTATTGAACGGTAACCCTTGTACGAGGTACAGAAAAGAATCTTCATGTAAGATCCTAAATTATTGAACGGGCCCCTGATTTATTCTGCTACCAGAGACTGCTCAATAATACACCCATTTGACAACCCACCCACCCAGCTCGTGGTTCTATGGCGTAGGCGGTAACGCTGTGTTTCTCAAAAATTCAGCTTGCAGTCTTTAATTACCTGTCCAGCAAGCCATACGTCTGTTAATCTAATTGGAATTTACTTACCTCATCTGGAATTAACTCACCTAAAACCCTCACCACCTCAGTCGTCTTGCTAGCGAATCAAATAAGCAACGACCAATTCCATCCCAAGTAACCTCAATTTACTTGCATCTTCCACATCCTATACTTCATCATAACCTTTAATTACCCTGTCCAATGACCTAATAAAGTAGTTCTCCTTCATTGATTTTTCTAAGACTCCCCACGTCGCAATATAAGTCACAGACTCCATGAGAGACAGTCATATTTAGGGAAATCGTAAAGCTGGATTCCACATTACCCAAGGGCCCGTTTAATAATCTAGGCTCGTACATGTAGACCCTATTCTGTATGCCAGAGAGACCCAAGGACGATCCGGGTCAAATTTATTCCACACTTATGGACAACCTTATGGACGGTTAATACTGTCTAAGTGAACAGACTTAGACATTATTGAACGGTAACCCTTGTACGAGGTACAGAAAAGAATCTTCATGTAAGATCCTAAATTATTGAACGGGCCCCTGATTTATTCTGCTACCAGAGACTGCTCAATAATACACCCATTTGACAACCCACCCACCCAGCTCGTGGTTCTATGGCGTAGGCTGTAACGCTGTGTTTGTCAAAAATTCAGCTTGCAGTCTTTAATTACCTGTCCAGCAAGCCATACTTCTGTTAATCTAATTGGAATTTACTTACCTCATCTGGCATTTACTCACCTGAAACCCTCACCACCTCAGTCGTCTTGCTAGCGAATCAAATAAGCAACGACCAATTCCATCCCAAGTAACCTCAATTTACTTGCATCTTCCACATCCTATACTTCGTCATAACCTTTAATTACCCTGTCTAATGACCTAATAAAGTAGTTCTCCTTCATTGATATTTCTAAGACTCCCCACGTCGCAATATAAGTCACAGACTCCATGAGAGACAGTCATATTTAGGGAAATCGTAAAGCTGGATTCCACTAAGAATCACCAGTATAGAGGATACTCGTTGGTAAGATTACGACGGGGGTGGTTATAGACCGACAGAATATGACATTCCTATAACACCCAGCGCTTGGTTGATACATGGTAGGGACGGTTCGAGTAGGGGAGTAATGAATATCTACATCAGGTTGAAATTTAACTTACAATATAGACTACCGAGACACCATCAAGATATTTACGGTGGCGTACATCCGAGGATGGAAGATATGATAACACGGCCAATTCCAAAATCTCGTCAAATTTGAATTTTAAGTATTTGAGCAGCTATGTACATATTAACATTCATACGGCATAGATGGCAAATGATATATGTACATACATGGCCGTATGTTGGTGGTATACATTTAGATTTAGATCAAAACGGTGGTCCTCTTTTTACTCCCGCCGGCCCTCACAAAAATTGGTTGCCCATGGCCTTTGGTCAGGGGTGGTCATTGCCCCCCCTGGTGAAACCACTCTGCACTCGCGCACCCCTGCGCCACCTCTCCACTCTCGGCTGCACTAAACATCAAAGTGCGCGAGTGCGACACTGTCCTCTGTCTCATTCGCTTCATCGGTCTCATACGCTCAACACCTATTTTTTCTATCGCTCCTTGGCTTATCGCCCTCCGTACCTTCGGTCTCCATATTCCCCTGAATATCGGCAGACGAGGACAGGGATACCAAGCGATTCAGTGGTTTAAGGAATTATAGTCTAGTTATGTTGACCAGAAGCGCTGTGGCGGCATCCGCACCCGCGGAGGCCGAGACGGACTCGGAAATAACGATACGACAGCCGGCGGCCGAGAGCGACCACGTGGACTCGGTATCTCAACAGGGAACGAGTGCGAGCGCACGGACTCGGACTTCGCGCATCACAGCCCTGGAGGCCAACCTCGGAGGGGTGAGGACGGACGTCAACGAGGTAAAGACGGACGTCGGCGAAGTAAGGACGGATATGACTAAAATATCGCGCCAGATGGACGGCATGATGGACGCGATCATGCAAATCTCCAGGCCGACCTCGCGCCGGGCCGGCTCACGGGCTTCCTCAGCGGCCGAACGGACAAGAGACTGGGCCCAGGATCAGAACGAGCGCCTTCTCCCCGCTCCAAGGGCACTCCGAGAGGCCTACACTACCGAGGAACACCTCCAGCGTGAATTCGGCCGTGAGGCCATGCGACACGACCGCACAACGGGTAAGAGCCTACTTTCTGATTTAAATGCCCGGAGGCCGACGGCGAAGCCGTACATGTTCATGGACAGAGATGGGGTGTACACGCTGCACCAGAAACTGGACCTACGGTCGAGCCTCGGGCCTCTGGAGTACATTTCATGTTTTGTGGCCTTATTGAATGACGAACGCGCCTTGCACCCCGAGGACAAGGAGCATATGTTCAAACACTTATACCAGGTGACCGTTGACGCGCAGGCACGGCCGTGGGCCGGCGTCAGACGCTGGTCAAACTACGTTTTCGACCAGGTCGAGTCGGGCAGGATGCGGTGGTCGGATCACGGCCGGATACAGGAAGAACATGTCCGGCTCGCGATGACCAGTGCCCACACGCCTAACAACAGTCAAAACACGGAGACCGGACGTGCCCGGGGGAGCGAGGCCCCGTGCCGGGACTTCAATGGAGAGAGGGGGTGCCGCCACCGCAGCGACCACACTGAAGGGGGCATCCGGTGGTTGCACGTGTGCACGTTTTGCGACTCAGTGGGCAGGAAGTGCGGTCACTCGGTGCACGCCTGCAACCGAAAGCTCACTTACGGCCACGGGTACGACAACACGGCGGCTCCCCCTGTACCCACACCACGGCGGGTACCCCAGGCGGGGTATCAACTCCAGTCGACTACGCGGCCGGCGGCAGCCCCGAGTGTGGTACACCAACCCCAGCCGAGTTCAAAAAACGGGCCGGCCGCGCCCCGCCAGTAGACGAGGCGCGAAACAAAGATGAAAGGGGGGCCGGCAGGACGGAGTGTTATGTAACGAAGCCGGCTCCCCCACGTGACGTCATCGATCACGTGACCCCCTCGGCACGTGGCCGAGGGGTAGTGATAAACAACAACAAGGACGGGGGGAATACACTCCCGGAGGAGATACCCCCCGTTCTACCGGCGGCGGTCGCCCCCGGCCCTGTGGAGGATGATGGTCTCAGTCGGTTGCCGGGTGTTAGTGTTAGTACGCCGGGCCGAGATCAGGAATCTAACACTCCCGACTTTAAAGCACTTCGGGACGTCTGCGAAACAGGCGTCCACCGGGAGGGAGTGAGGACGGACCCGTTAGCCTTCAAGGAACATCGCCGGGAGACATGGCCGGACTTCACGGCCGTGGGGCCCGCCAGGCACGCGGAGATATACCGGGCCGTGCGTGACACGGGAATCCCCAACGCACTCGGCGCTAGGGTCGAGGTGCCTTCCGACTTTAACCTACCTGCGTGGGAGCATTACCTAGGGCACGTGAAGGAGGCGCAGGAGCTCCTAGGCTTCCTGCGATACAGTTTCCCCCTGGGATACCTGGGACCGGAGAGTGATACCAGGGGGGTGGCCAACCACCCCAGCGCAACCTCTCACCCCGTGCAGGTAGAGAAGTTTCTGGGAAAGGAGGCAGGCTTTACCAATATGATGGGCCCGTTCGCCGAACCGCCTTTTAGCCCGTGGTGTCACGTGTCGCCACTCATGACACGGGAAAAGCGTGGGACGGACGACCGGCGCATCATTACCGATATGACTTTCCCGAGGGAGTGCAGCGTGAACTCGTTCATCATTAAGAACTCGGTCTAGGGACTGGAGCGAGAACACAGCCTCCCAACGGTGGACGAGTTTGTGGCCAAACTCGTAAAGGCAGGCACGTCGGCCTACATGTCGTCCATCGACGTGTCGCGTGCCTACAAGAACTTTAGGTGCGATCCCCTCGATTGGCCTCTGTTATGTTTCACATGGGAGGGCGGGCACTACTGCGATACGGCCATGCCGTTCGGCGCCCGTGCCTCCTCCTACCACATGCAGTGTGTGGCGGAGGCCATCGTGGGGATACTGTCATCAAAGGGAGTTACGGCCGCGATGTACCTCGACGACCTCATCATCCTCTCCGAGGACCGAGGTAAGGCGGCCGTGGACTTCAGGATCGCGCGAGACCTTTTCTCGGAATTGGGCCTACCCGAGGCACGTGATAAAGCGCAGGAGCCGAGCCAGACCGTCACGTGGTTGGGGATAGAGATCGACGCCCGTGCCATGACTCTATCGATCCCCACGGCCAAGCTGGAGGACATCCGTGGTCACGTGTCGGCCGTAGCCAAGCGCCGGACGTTGACGAAACGGCAGCTTCAGTCGGTGCTCGGCCGGATATTACACGTGGCAAGGTGTATACGTCCGGCGCGGGCATTCGTCTCGAAGCTACTCGAGGCCCTCCGGGGGATGAGAGGCTTCTACATGAACATCAATTCCGAGATGCGCCAGGATCTCGACTGGTTCGTTAAGTTTGCCCAGGGCTGGAACGGCCGCGCTCTCATCCCTCGAGGTCCCCCGACGCGGAGGATCACAGTAGATGCGTGCCTGTCGGGCGTCGGAGGAACCGACGGCCGCTTCTCGTACTCCGGCCAGGTGTGCCCCGTCCTCGATCCCGTGGAGTGCATCTCGGAGCTCGAGGCTCTGAATACCATCTACGCACTCCACACATTCATCACCGACAGGGATCGGGGATCACGGATTGAGGTGTTCTGTGATAACCTCGGAACTGTACAGACCCTCAATAGCGGGCGTGCCCGTAACCCTGTCCTGGCGGAGTGTGCCCGCCAGGCATGGATGGTGCAGGCACGTCTGCAGGTGGAACTGGTCTTCAGCCATATCCCCGGGGTGCAAAACGTCATCGCAGATGCCCTGAGCAGAGCCCATCTGTCGAGGACGGAATACCATAAGGCCACTTCCCTCATTCACATTCATGAGTTGTACCCTATCGTACCGTGTACCCATGCCTCTTTTGTACCCGTACTCCGTCTCTTCTGCAGATCGGGCGCTTCTCTTACTCCAGGCGAAGGCATCTGCGAGGCAGTCAGAGGCGCGTGCCCCAGGTACGCTCGCAAACCAGCGATCCGCAGTCACCACCTACCTGGCGTTCTGCAACCGGATGAGAACGGACCCCCGGGCACCGACCGTGAGCCTGATCACGTCTTACCTGGAATACGTGGCCGACCACGCCCCCTCGCCGGCCACGGTGGCCAACCAGTTATCGCACGTCCGGGCACACCTCCGACTGACGGGGGGGGACGTGCGACCAACAGAGGATCACCGGGTGAAGCGTGCCCTCGAGGGCATGAGGAGAAACAAGCTTTACGTCCCAAACGTGAAGGCCCCCATACCAATGGATGTGTTCAGGGCGGTCCTCGATGCCCTGACGGGATCGCCCCTCCATACGGCGATGAGGGCGGGCATGCTGCTCATTTTCTACGGGGCTCTACGGCAGGGGGAGGTGGCGCCGCAGTCGGCTCGGGCATTCGATCCGGCTCGGAACCTCACTCGCGGGGACGTGGTCCTCGGCCGCCGGCACCTCACTATCACCATCAAGGCGGCCAAAAATCTTCAATACGTGGGGCAACAGAAAGTGATGCGCCTCGAGGCCGCGGACGATATCCGGGTGTGCCCGGTAGACGCGGTTCGAGGCCTACTACGGGCGGCCCCTACGGCTTCACTGCGGGACCCGTTTTTGACACTGCCCGATGGGACGACCATCACATCACGGGTTATGACCAACGAATGGGACCGCCTCCTACAGGCCACAGGCCAAACTGTGAAGAAGTACACCCTCCACAGCCTCAGGAAGGCCGCTGCCACTCAGGCTTTTGAGGCCGGGATACCTGAACTTAACATCCAGAGGTATGCAGGCTGGAGGTCCCAGGCTCACAGGGACTACATCAAAGTATCAGACCAAGAGACTGTCAACAAGTCTCTCATTGAGTCTCTCTCCTTCAAAAAGTGACTATAAAAACTTTCCCACCCTCCTCTTCCCTTTAACCATTGGCTTCTTGGCTATTTCTATTATTTTATTATTACATGTTATGTTTAACTATGTAATATCACATAATCTTCATTTATCTTATATCAAATATTATCACAATTGACAAACACATATCTATGTCAATTTCAATATTTGTCATATTGTCACAAATCTTATCACAATTGACAAACACATATCTATGTCAATTTCTATATTTGTCTTATTATTGATACTCATGTATTTCTCTTATTCATATCAATAAGACTCATAAAATTAAATAAAATTTTATAAGCCCACTACGGCCTTCACTCTGTTTCATTGGGGATCTGGGGTAATGGGTTGCCCATGGCATTTGGTCAGGGGTGGTCATTGCCCCCCCTGGTGAAACCACTCTGCACTCGCGCACCCCTGCGCCACCTCTCCACTCTCGGCCGCACTAAACATCAAAGTGCGCGAGTGCGACACTGTCCTCTGTCTCATTCGCTTCATCGGTCTCATACGCTCAACACCTATGTTTTCTACCCACCCACCCACTCCTTTTTCTCTCCTACTCCTTACACTCGTAGGGCTATTTCTATTATTTTGTTATTACATGTTATGTTTAACTATGTAATATCACATAATCTTCATTTATCTTATATCAAATATTATCACAATTGACAAACACATATCTATGTCAATTTCAATATTTGTCATATTGTCACAAATCTTATCACAATTGACAAACACATATCTATGTCAATTTCTATATTTGTCTTATTATTGATACTCATGTATTTCTCTTATTCATATCAATAAGACTCATAAAATTAAATAAAATTTTATAAGCCCACTACGGCCTTCACTCTGTTTCATTGGGGATCTGGGGTAATGCGTTCCCTGGCCTCAACCCTGTATGTCATTATATAGATTTCTTGTTTCCTTTTCACTTGTCAGCGCATCGCCATTCCTAATACACCATGGCCCTCAGATTCCAAATGATGGTAAATCTCTATCAACTGCACTGTACAGGTTAGAAATAATATCAGATACTCTACAGAGGTGGTGGCCGAGTTGATAATAACATGCACCCAGTACCCATAGCCAGGACACTGCAACACAAAAAAAACTGATTAGCAGAGAAGTGACAGAAACACTGTAGGTATCCCTAAGCTGATACAAACTGTGATCAGGCTACTATCTGCGACGAGTGCCTCGTGGCGTTGTCCAGAGCTGCTCCCATGGCTAACACGATGACCTTGACCCTGACATGAGCTGCTGACTCTCCTAATGAGACGCGGCTGCCGGCGCAGTAGGTTTTTCCTCACCGCCGCCCAGACCAACTAGGCGTGCAACCCGACGGCGCCTTTTATCTAGCCAGGTGCTGAGAGGCACTACCGTAAACCGCAGCATTGTCAATGCTTTCGAAATGTTCTAAGAGCCAAAC
Organism: Alentia gelatinosa; assembly: GCA_950022655.1. Lineage (NCBI taxonomy): Eukaryota > Metazoa > Annelida > Polychaeta > Phyllodocida > Polynoidae > Alentia > Alentia gelatinosa. Next base: position 44,626,610 of record OX465582.1, read on the forward strand.
ACAGTCATGGTATAATTTGTCTTTATAGATATCTACTCTCTGTCTCATACTCATCTAACTTTAACAATTGGATTGGTATTGATACCCGTTCTGGGTAGGAAAGATATTTTTATTTTTATTTCAAAATAGCATACAATTATTTTTGATTGATAAAGAAGGAACACTTTGCTTCTGTTAAACACACAATGAATTGCTATATTCACTGCCTATATAACGATAACACAGTGCAGTGAAACTCTCGGTGTGCACTTGGAATAATACGGCGTTGAACCGATGAACTGGAAATATTCCACCATCTTTACTTGGCTAGCTGCAACACACCCTTCTACCTGTCTGCCGGGAACAGCCCACACAAGGCGCCTACCGCAGGAACAAAAGACGTCTGCTGAGTCTTGTAGTGCATGTTAACCTCTTTTTATAGTTTAGCGTCGTCCAAGGACACTGTGTCATGTCTGTATACTGTGGCAAATCGGAACCACTCTCAGGATGAACACTGATTCAAGATATCCCCAAAATACACTATTGGTCATAATTTACACTATTGGCACTGAAGCCAGAGGATGACAAATAAAGAGTGCTATGAAGGAGCAGTCATATAATTAAGATTTCAACAGACACAGAAAATATAAATTAGGCCTGGCGTCCATTGAGATCCAGATCAGCTGCGATAGGCTTTACGCTTTACCTAAAACCGATTACGATGATGCATATTGATGCTCCTAGTTCAAATGTTTGTCTACGAAACAGAGATTCCAGATCGTCTACAATTGTAGACATCCTGCAGTGTAGTGCATAGGGACGTATTTAATTTATATCGTAGTAGGTGGACGCCGGGCCTTAGTTAATTACTTGGTTCTACGATGACGAATCTCGACACTACCTGTGTTGGGAAAGGCTCATCCAATAACATAGCGTATCGCATGTCTAATTATATAAGATCAGGACAAAAATATAATTCATATTGTTCCCACCTCATTATACTCATACTGTGTTTCGATACCATCCTGTTCATTTCAAACATCAGAATACCATCCTATCAATAGCTTTATGGGGGATGTTGATTTCGCGGTGGTATCATTTCTAGCTTGTTAGTAGCATTTGACAGATGAAAAAAGATAAGGAAATGTCCTACGTAGCCCTAACTCACACATCTCCATGAGGGAGAGAGAAACGACACACTCGAAACGATTTTTTTCCAATTTGACAGAAGAAATATTTGTATCATGGCACCCATCCCCTATGATAGTAGGCCTTTTGAATAGGGTTATTTCAATTATGTGTTCCGTAAGCTGTGTACGTATGTGGTACATGAATGTTCCATACGTGCCACGGATTAGCCGTGTCCTTAACCTAGAGGCTGTGGTTCACTCTTAACGTGGAGTGACAGAATCCTGTGGTAGTTAATTCAGTGGCCTTTATCACGGACAAAATCAGCATAATTACTGCCGGCAATAGCACGATGAAAAAGCCGATTAGCTGGTCCCGCGCCTGATCTCAGATCAGTGAGAGGAGAACGGCCAGCACGCCAGGCACCAGCAGCGTGCCTGACCGCCGATTATCGTCTGCTCGCTACGGACAGGTACTACAAGCGCCACCTTTATGCATCCCAGGCGAATATTGTTAGCCTTAAACTCAAAATGTAAACATTGCGCTGATATTGCCCGTCAAATGCATCTCTGAGCTCAGTGTTTGATACGTTTCCCCAGGTGTCTTTAGAAAGCAATTATGATTCAAAGGATGTTTTGTAGAAAATTCGATAAGCTTCATAAACGCATCAATACGTTCTCTAGGCTAATTTTCGTAATCGTTCATTATGACCATCTGATAACTCTCAGACACTATTGTCATGCTAGTTCAGGGCAATTATTGCTCCCTGTATGTGGTCAGGAGAAGGTGTCGGTTAGAATAGCGGGCTATCTAATAAGAACATGACCTAAACGGGGAAACCGCACAGTTTGCATTCATCAAAGAATGGTTCATTTCAGGGTCGTGTTTGTCACACCATCAAAGGTATGTGTCCTCTTTGAGCTACTGTCAGTCCGCCGGTCATCTGTGTGGTCATCTCTCCGCACGTGCGCACCTCATCGAATCTCCCTCTATGTTTCCATCGCTCAGTCAACACACGGTCAGTTCTCACAGCACTGCCTCCGTCACTCTCCCAACTTAGACTCTGCTTTAAGGCCATTTTCCATTGGACAATCATATTGCGTCAATCTACAGTCGGGAACCCCCGATCAATATTTGGTATTTCGGTGAACTGAAAAATTCTGGTATTTGAAATGGTCACCAATGGATTTGGAGAACTACACGGAGATTTACGGCGTATTGACTACCGTCAACCCCTTAAAGGCGAATGAAGCCTTGGGGCATCAACCAGTCCAGGCTGAATAATGCCTCAAGGCATCAACCGGCCCAGGCCGAATGATGCCTCAAGGCATCATTTCTCCATAATTTACAAAGTTGTTTTTAACAGAGAAATGACATATCAATGTTTATATAATTAACACAGAATATAGTTCTGATATCATATTTGTATTCTTGCGAGGAAATATATATTTCAAGGCTGACATATTATACCACATGATTACACACTCGAAGAATGAGTTGTGATGGATATCTGACACCAGCACCCGTTCTGACAAGGGAAGCACGGCCGCGGACACCCGTCCTTAAAGGGTTAATTAAGATATCCTAACATTTCTGAATAGATTACAAGTCGAATCCTAAATTCTCTCCTAACGACAATGTTAGCAGATATGAAGGAGTGGATGGATTAAGTGGAAAAGACCATGACTCTGCTGGGAGCGTGTGCATCAATATGCTGACCCGGTCAATCAGTACCGCCTGTTTCAACGTGACGACCTGGCATAGAAGACCTCCACATTATCGCCCATCAGGATTCCCCTGTTCGGCGCCAGGTTGAGTGTCGACAGTGCTCACTAGGGGATGCTTCATTTCGCTGGTACCCGGAGCACTGTGATCAGACTATGTCTGACTGATAACGACATCCAGGTGGTTATGTCTGTGCACGATATGGAGGCTAGATCTATTGACTGGCGGCTTTGAAGTTTGATTCAGTCTAAGGCTGAATGGTAGCCCCTGATATAGCTCAGGTGTTGGAAGGGGACTGGACCATGTATGCTTGTTCATCCTGACAGCTAGCATATAGTCTAATACGCCCATAATTTAAAGGAATATAAACCAAAGATAACGTATGCTAATATTAGTATCAATCTTTGTTGTTATCATAATCAAATGTACGTGATCTGGTCTCATAAAAGCAGTACCGTATGTTAAAACTGCATGTTTATCTTTTGGCTCATCAGTAACCTTTTTTTATTAGCTGTACATAAACCAGTACTGCAAGGGCAGTTCTCCCACTGGACAAGCTCATACATCTAGATCAAGGTCATGTGGGTGATTCAGTGGTACAGTGTACATAAGGTGAAGTTTGAGAGAGAAAAAAGGATGAAGGATAATTATGACTCGTATGAGCCAGAGTTCACAGCAGGAACAGGTCAGTCAGATTGTCCAATCATGAACTGAGTATGCCTCTTCTTAACTTTCAGCCTTGCATTCGTATCTGATTTTTAGCTGACATGTCAAGCTGATCCCAGAGCTTCTGCCCATAGAATGGTGAACGTTGATATGATACATTTCAGTCTTGACATCTGGAACTTTATCTTGGCATCACTGCGGGTTCTGTGTACTTTAGTGTCTATCAGATCACGATTGTGTGAAAACTTGTACATCAACGAGAGCAGCTGAATATTCCAGAAAAATTGAACCGAGTAATTCGGTGAAGGTCAGCAACCCTTTGTCTATGAATATTCCGGCCCTGAACAATTCGTAAAACATGATTTTGGACGACCTGGAGCTTATTGATTTCTCGCTTGTCACAACCGCCTTCTAAAAATGAGCAGTACTCGAGAGTAGGCCTGATTACTGTACCATATATTCTACGAGCCACCTCAATGCTGAGACTCCCCCTGATCTTACCGAGCCTGAATAAGCGAGAATGCTCACTGTTGACCATATCCTTCACTGAATCAAGGATTGCCGTCATATTAATAGGATTCTCCTATGACACGAAACCAAAAACAGAGATGATCATACCATGAGTGGAACTTCGAGTGCAGCTCAAATGAATCTCTTGTCTATACTGTTTCTACCTGAGGTTAAGGTTACGGGAAGCAGGTAGGTAATGGGGAGCAGTGTCTTAGTGTTCTTGTATATACACTACGTGGATAGATGGTCTGTTCCCAGTTACCGATGCACCATGCTGCTTCTTTGAAACCTTATAAGTCCTTTGTCATTGTGATATGGCGGATGTTAAAAGGCAAAACCCTAAAAATATGTGTAGAGACGAGGTTTAGATGGAGTGTCACCTTCACCCACCGCGTTGCGACCAGGCATGATTAGTAGAAACCAAACGAGAGTTAGCCTTGTCAATGTTTATACCACGATGGACAGGTCGTGTATTACTATACGAGGCGTTAGCCGAGTTTAGTGAGTAGCAGACCTGACCAGAGTGGTATAACTCTAAGTTCCGTTTTGTATTTATCCTACCCCATCTCACCGATATACAGAGAAAACTTTGTAATTATCCATGTTAGTAGCGTGTTGACACTCATCGGAGGATGGCCAGGTTTATCAATGCTGCCGGATCTACTTTCGTTACCTCATCTCTGATTTGTCCATTTTTTATTCACCTCGGTGCATAAATAACACTTTATTCAACGCTCTGTCAAATACACTGAGTCAATGTTAAACCTATGTAATTTTTTATCATGGGTAGGATAAAAAAAAATTCACATGCTGACCTCATGGGAACAAAAAATTCTACCTGCTAATACCCTAAAAGTATACCCTCTCCTCTGGTCATTATGTAGAGGGTGTCGAATGTGAACGGACCTGTGGCTGGCTGCATGCCGTCTAGCTCCATCCATTAGTGTGGGCAGTTGATGTGGCCGTGGTTTGATGTTCACCACTGAGGGAGAATGCAGTATGACCCCGACTCTTGGCAATCCATTAAGGAATTTCTTCTGCCTCACCCACACTCTCACCCTGTGAAACTCTCACCTCCCTACAGACATCCAGTAAGGTGCTGATCAGGGTCAAGGTAAACTCTACAGCATGATTATGCTTTTCTTTTTTCCCCTCCTCGCGACCTATCTGAAAGGAGGTTGGTTTGTGGTGTGAAAGCCAAGGTGATGGCATAGCGAAATCACGAGATTCCTAAACTGGCTATGACAGACTAGTAGTGTGACACAGCGACACAGCCAGCACTCAAACCATGGGTGACCATGTGTATCCCACACAGCAACCTACGCTGTGTTCTTTTAGGTTTAAATAGGATTTTCCCCTCAGAATGATACACAGGTAAACTGAATCTGTATACGTCTTGGTTTGAGCATGCCAGAATCTAAATCTCTGACTATTCAGATGCTAGCTATTGTTGTCTTTTAGTTTGCCTTTCCGGAATGATTAGGGAAGGTAGTCAACATGAAGTGTTGTAAAACATTGTTTTTGTTACCTGTATTTATCCTTTGTAAAATGAACCCGGTTAACATCGTTTTCATAGCATTTCACTTTATGGATGATGTTAGGTAAACTGTCAAGTCCATGTAGTTTCGCTGCAGATGACTGATTTTTTTTTTTTTTTTTTTAACAGTTTTATTAGGGTATAACTTTTTACAAAGTAACGCCAGGTTCGGCTACGGCCGATCTGCCACCTGGTCCCTCCAGAAGTGTGTACAGTAGTTATCGTGGTCTTACAAAGGTCAATCAGAGTACTCTGGCTTGACTAAACATAAATGGTTATGTCAACAAAACAGGTCTATATCAATCGTTGATGAGATGTGATGGGATGGATAACAGTACATGTATCTCGGCAGAAATTGCTTGATTACATGGTACAATCAGTAGTACATGATGAGAGGTAAGTATCAGTTTCTGCAAAACGCCTTATGTCACATCTAAAATACCCCTAATTCCGTACAAATTCAATAATACATACAGTATAGTCGAAGTAATGGTTGGTCTTGCAACCTACATCAATATAATAATGTGTTAACAGTGAGGGTGTCGTAGCGGTAGCAGTTATGCGCTTGAGCAATGCCTTGACAGGTAGAAAGACAACAGTCAGCATTCGGCCAGTCTGATGACATTGATTATTTCATTAAAATCATTCCTAATAGATGCTCAATGGGTAACGAGGCCACACACATTGGTTAATCGACGACTAGGATTTCGGACTAAAAGTTATCTCTATATATGGCTTTTGGTTTGTGACACCCCTTTGCTCCAGTCGGAGCAAAATAATTGGACTTAACGAAAAGAATACAATCTTGCTATCCATGCTGGAACCATTATCTAGGCTTCAAGGTCCTGGTATTTGACTCCCACTCGAAATGATATCCTGGTTGCCTAAAAGGTAGGCAAAGATATTTTAAAGCTTTTAGCTGAATATAAGTTGTACCCTCATTAAGGGTCAGACATGAGAATTACGAGGAAGACATTTTGTAGTAGAGCAATACTAAATTGAAAATAAAGTTGGCGCTCATACGACTCAATGGCCCGAAGCCTCCTTCTCTTGACATGAAAAGTGTTTCATTATCATTAGATAAAGTGACCCGGAGATACTGCACATGGCCACATTGTTTATAATATTCATACCGAGGTTACAATACATCAGCTATATATTTTGGTGTTCTACCTTATCGAATGAAGCCAGGGGCCAGGCTGTGTGTCTGTAGTCCCTTGGTAGTTCGTCCCCAGGCAGACAAGGCAAGCACCATCCAACCACTGTATCTTCGCCCCGCCGGCCGAGCATGCGCGTGGACACGTGAGACAAAAGTGGCTTCACGTGGAATGGCTTCGTTCCTAGGGGGTACTTGGGTGCAGCCGTCAATTTGCCGACTCTGTTGTAGCCAACACTCCACGAGAGCATTTTCTTTTTATCCGTTCCGGAAAGGAGATACTCCAGCTAAAAATAAACCTCCACATAGTTACTCCTTGGACCTCTCAGCTTCAATAAATAGTCACTATTCATTGGCTGGCCACCCCTATCACTGGGCGTGATAGTGCAATAGCCCATTCGGCATATTGGTAGTTGATTAAATGGAGAGGGCGGTCAATCAAAGACCAGCTTCTTTAAATAGCATCTTGTAAAACCATGAATGGATATGTTCTTGGCAACTAAAGGGAAAAATGAAGATTGTGGTGAACACGCTCACAAATTCAATTCCAAAGGATTTTTCTTCGCCGCACGATACTATCTCCCACACCCCACCGGGAAAGCGGAGACTGTCCGGAGAGCGAAAAAAGTTTTTTGTATCCCTACAAATTCAATTCCAATTGTTCTTGTAGTTACCCTCCTACATGACTTTGATTGTGATCAAAGGTAGTTGTACAGTGAACTATTAAATCGTTCAGGAAGCCCTCGTTAATTCGCTGTACGAAAAAGATATGTGTATACTCCATTATCCGTGCCGGAAGGGTGCAGGAATAGCTCGAGCAGCCAACTTCAGTGAGGTCTGTCAATGGGGTGGAAGCCTTGTAAGTTTCTTACAAGATTTATTTTCGTCTGCCAGCTTTTTAGGCTAGCGGAATATAATAACTAGACTGTAATGAGGTTATATGAGCTTACCAATGGATAAATGATGATAAAAAAGGTTATACCGTATACGTCAAGCCATTGATAATGTGCTTGTTAGACAATGTTAGATCTAAACTCAAAAGACAAGACGTAAACCATTCGCTTGCGTGTATGAATATTACCTTCATTTAATGACTGATCTAATCATTAGAAACATTACTTGCACCGTGTATAGAGTCAAATATGAGAGAACATTACAAACGTCTACGTAGGAGGAGTGGTCTAAATCCTTCCTCACTCAATCCTCCGTGATGAAAATTCCCTTGTGAATGCCTTATTTTTCTATAATTTCCGCTCCTTAAATATCTCATTTTTATTTCATCTTCGCGGCTCTGGCAAATTGTGACCGAGTTGCATCTCTATGCGAGGCGTTTAAGATTGAATTGTACTCTGATCCCCTCTCACGCTCATAGAACGAAAGTAAAAAGGAAAGAACATAAACAATCAGAATAATTACTATTTACCGATTTTAAGGTTAGTATCTAGAACAATATTCTGTAAGGACGGAAGGACCAGGTTCTGAGAATATCCACTTACGTTATATATGAGACCTACTATTCTAATTCAGTGTTATTTTGAGTACACCTGATGACTATACATGCATGCCACGGGGTACTAAATGAATAGGTAGGCCTTACAAAAGGTAGCCCTTACAAATGTTATTCTGAACTGTTGGACTCTATTAATACCAGAAATATACTTATGTACGACCGTCTGTTTTGATGCGATCTATTTGGACCACGGACGTTCTAAGTGGTTGGCCCCCGCTCCTGGTCCATACCGTATTTCACCATGGTATCATAGAAAGATCAAGCTGACAGGTGAGATCTACAAAACAATTGAAACACCTCTTGGTGAAAGCTCAAGGAAGAGAACCGTATGATGACGAAACCTTTATTCAATTAGTATATTGGGTAATAACATCTTTCTTGCCTCAGAGCATCGCAGCAAGGTCAGGGCTGCAAAGGAGTTGTCCGGCAACTACATTTAGAGTGCAGCATTGTAGTGGGGTGAATGATAAGTTGTAGCAGTGAAGTGGATGTAGATGGAGGCTTGCTGGTATCCTTTTTGGTGCAGGTAGAGGTCAAGGTTCCTGCACTCTATGAGGCCATCATCTGTGTGTGAAGTGGAAATGGATCAAGCCATTAAACATAAGAGTGAAGATACAATAGGGCTCATTTGAGTAATGTTCAGTATGGAGACCAGCTCTTGAGGAGTTCTAGCTCCTGAAATGAACTTAGAGTTTAAGGTCAGCCTGTTCTGCCGGAATAAGGTTGAGGTCAAAGTCAAGGCCTACCAGAACCTGTCAGATTATTGCCATCACTGGCTCCTGTGTTAGGCCAGTAGAGATTTCTTCTAGAGTGTGTTGAAGCGTGAGGCCAACAGTAAGGTCCATCCTGGACCTAGTTTACACTGGACCTAGTTTACACAGGACCAAGGATAACACACCTTGACAGCTACACTGTCAGACACAGACACCGGGCTGGGATACAACCCAGCAAGGCTATAAATCTACACTCACCGTGGTATTCCTCCTTGTCCACATAGGACTTGGCATAGGGGAAGTCAAACAACCCCTGTCTATGAGTTTACAAGGTTTAAACTCCGTAGGAACTGTGTGGATTGACACATAGACACCACTCAACTACATCGGCGGGTGACACGGCCGTGTCGAATGCGTTTGGTCGTACAAAACAACAAAGCGGTCACATGACGCGCACGTGACAGCTCGACCAATCAGAAAGGTGGGGATACGCCGCGTCTAACCAAACCAACAGTAAGGTATGGCCCTTGGAACCATACAGATGGATCAAAGGCATTGCAGATGATTAGGAGTCATTGCCTGAAGATGGCAGTTTTTCTTGACAAGGCTTTTGACCTTGGGGTTGCATTTGGATATCACAAATGCCTGATCATCATGGGTTGCCATGCCTCCTTTCTATATTCTACTCCTGAGCATCCTTGGGGACTTTCTTGATATAAAGTACAATCTCTTAATAAGAATGATGCCATCGAAAATATTCATGGTCTATAGTCCATAGGACTCTACAGGTGAATTAATATGTATTCATTAATCTCTCATTTAACAAAGTGTCCGAGCCAGTAGAATATGACACTATTGTCTAATGTACTCAACCATTCAATAACGACATTTTAAGGATGGGTACTGGTGTCAGCATATACCTCTAGCAGATGGGCACATAGTTTTGCCTTATACTTCAAAGCTTTATTACATGATACATCTTCTACAACCCATTCCAGTGGGTGATGCCTTTAGCCATCAACTGTGCCAGTGTTGGGATACCTGAACTAATGCCTTTAGACATCATCTGCTATAGCTTGGTTGTTGTCTAAAAGCATCACTTCCTAGATTGAAAAAATATGTTTTTTGTAATAACATAAGATATATGATTGATAAATATGAACTACAAATTATCAAAAGACTCAAAATGGAAGTTATTAAGATTTCAGGCTAAACCAATCCATGAAGTGACCTTGACCTTGGTAAAGGTCGATAGTACTGTAAAATCTTAATCTTTTGGTCAAATATGGAAGGGTTCATATTACAACAAGTTATCAAAACTGTTGTAAGTCCTTATGGAAAATTTGGTGATATTTTAGGTGGAAGCATTCCATTTGGTGACCTTGACCTTGATAAAAATCAAGATAAACATTGCTGCTATAATTCCATGGAATGAAATTCCTTAAACAACAGAATTTCAGGGAGCTGGCCCCCTCTCATTTTATTCTTAATAGTAGTGTTTATTCACAGCTACCTGCAAATGAGAATTTTTTTTTCTTAAAATAGCAGCATTTATTGACATCAAGAATATTCATTTACAATTAGATATCTATGTGTCGTTTCTGTAAGATGTTAAAGGAAGAACAGTTAGCAGCAACTATCACATACCAGTTCAAACAATGAAGAGTAATACAAAGGAGAAATTCATTGGCTGGATGCACGATGAGTTTAGTGCAACAACTTGAGTGGTTGAAGCCAGACTGCGTCTATTTGCTAACAAATAGAGGACCCATAATGCAATTCCACAATACAAAGCATGTTATCCACCTGGTTCGGATCAGGTAATTGTATCAAGTAATTATTACTAGACATATCTATCTTAGACAAAGACTTACTTAATATTTAGGACAAGACAGTACAGTTTAAACAAGGTATCGTCCAGAGATGGCTGTGATGCATTGAGGCATTCTTTTGTAAGATTAAAAGAAGTAATTTAATCAATTAACAATTTGACTGAAATCTTTACATCATATTCAAGGTTTTAATTGAAATTAAAATATTATATCAACAATCATGTGTCCTGTCACGGTGTAAAGTTCTGGTTTATACATCCTTATCGTGGTTAAGTAATGTTGGTTTCTGTAGAAGAAAGTAATCATCAGAATTACCCTTATCTATTAGTGAACAAATTGACTGAATTGGAACAGTCGCTATTTTGGTTAGTCTCTTCCTCCTTGATATTTGTAGTTCGGCTGCCATGCTTCGAATGACAGATCTACCCCTATTATTTCCCAGCGTTAGATCATACTCTGACACTCTCAGCTGTACAGTATCATGTGTGACCAGCCAGAACGCGTGCTCAACCGGAAAGATTTGGTCATCTTCTATTGGCTGTTGTTACAAGGACCAATGAGAACACAGCACTCATAGATGCCAAGCTGGTCATGTCAATCCCCTGAAGTATAATCAAACAGGAACCCATCTTGTTAATAAATGAGTTAAGTCTTAACACATAGTAGTACCTGGTACCTCTCACTTTATAATGTGATTTTTAAAAACAATAACATGATTATCATAGGCCTGTAAGGTCCAGCACCGAGTGGTGTATTCTGGCCCTACCACCCAGCCACACGGTCGTGACTCGGCCTCGGGCATCCGATCCAAAGGTTAATGTTAATGATTGCAAGTAAGCATTACACTGCAAGGTTTTGATCGAAGATGTTTTCATTGTTTGTTTAGTGTTGAGAACATTGTTTTGCTGCAAATAATGTAGGGTTTCATTTTTGTTCCTATCGAGGTTACCAATAAAATCACTTCTGTTTGGAAATACTTTTGTTATATTGTTAGCTGACTGAGGTTATGACATTTTCTTTTCTCAGAGAGAATATGAATAAACACAGAATACCATTAGATTTAGGCTATTGGAGCTTTGTAAAATTAATCCAGCTCCCCTAGAAACATACACATTGACACTCAGTAGGGACATGTTGTGAGTAATCTTGGTTGATTGATTAAAACGTACCACAAAAAGTACCTTTATTTCATTTAGAAAAAAACCCTTAAAATTCCAATATCAAACAACTGACCTTTTGGCTTCTACACTCACCAGTATTATTTGCCACATGTAGTCTATAACAGCCGCAGGGCGATTCCATTAGAATGTCACCTCTTGACCCCATGTTTGCTCAAACCAATAATGTCCCTCTGTCCACTGCCCGGACAGACAAGGTTTTCGTCTTTAGGTGCATTTTCTGCCTGATTTCCAAGCCTTGCAGACATGATGAGGCTTTCGGTTGTAGAGCACCAAGAGCATCCATGTCAGTCTGTTATAAACAAAGCAAATTTCTATGAATATTTCCATTTAATGAAGATAGAATTTTAAACCATGTTATATTTTCTCATTTACTTGCTAAATAAACTTCTTTCGTGGGATTATAAAAAGTTAGAATTAAAACAGATCACTCCAGCATTTAACATGGAACATGCATAAGTAAGATGTTAGGATCCATTAGTAAGTAGATATTATTTTGTGGTTTCGTATCTTTGAATTTCTGAAGTAATTGAGACAGCGATCTGGCCCTAGTTTTCTTCAATTGCATTTTTACTAGAGTTATCTAATAGCTACTTTATAAGTAAATATAAAGGGATGGCTGATATTTCTGATTCAAATGAAATCAGACCTTTGTAGTTGAGATACATCGGTAATTTCCACTGAACACCAGTTCTTCAAGTATGTTATCTTTTTTTAACCTAGTTTGTGTTCAGAACTGTTCAATTTCTAATATACTCTCTATGATAGAATCAGGCCGATAACGTAATTATTCTAATCTGGTTATAATAGTCAGGCTCATGTTCGTGGCACACGTTACTTGGCACAAACGCACTTTAGATATGCTGACCAATCATTATTTTATGGTCTGGGTGCTTTTGCTCCTGATGTCGTTAGATTGACCTTTACAAGCTTCCAGTAAGCGTACAACAGGAGTGGGAAAAAACCATTGCCTTTAATTCTGCTGCTAGTGTGCCTTATTCTCCTCCTGCATCCGGCCTGACCTATCAAGGCTGATTCCGTACATTAAAAATGAAACATATTAGATGCATTTGAGTTTTTTCGATCTAATACTACATATTTTTTATACTTTATACACTTATTCATGAATAGCAAACCTTCCTTTATCTATCTTTACTAAGAAGTATTTTTAACTCTTATTTAGAATTATTCATCGCTAAAATGCGATGGGGACTAATGTCTATGGCCATCATAGTATGATGTCCTGTGCTAGTCTGAGGCAGTTGTATCAGGGTTAATATTAGTACTGTATTGGACAGGTATTAATTGCCTGAGATATTGTTTTGGGTTCTTTGATCTAATATTCATTCTTTCTGATGACAGGTCTTCCATGAATAGGTGAAAAAATAACAAGTAATCTCCTTAGCATTCAGGTAAACGATGACAGTGATATCAGGAGCTGACTGATCAGGTAATTAGTACAGATGCTACACATTTTCATGCTACCAAATGGCTTCAATTGAGCCACTGGATAAGGCGATACTCTTTTATCATATACCTGTGATCATATGTCCTACGTACACCAACTGCTCCTACCTATGTTGTATAATGTATTGCCGTACAAGACCTACGTTGCGTACAGGGTATGTATGTGTACAGGGTATGTACAGTGGCAAACCGTGCAAGTGCAAAAGTAAAAGATGGGGTATATAATAATACGATAATAGACATACTGTATCTGTACATGATGAATACTCAATAGAATTGATGATCAGTTGAACCTCTCCCCTCGACATCAGCTCAGTTGATCATCAATTTTAGGAGACATATAGGAGGTATGTGAGTTTGAATAAGGGGACACCAGAGGGGCATTCCCGTGTGAGCTCCTCGCGGGTGGTATCCAGGTCAGAGGTCACCAGAAAGAGGGTACCAGTCACCAGACCCCTGTCTCCAGCTATAAACCAGCATGGTAGATAAGGGGAATGCAGATATTGGAGAGATGAAGGAGAATTTCAATTTTACCATGTGGGCTAAGGCGACCGGCCTCAAGCAGAAGCACTGCACGAAACTTACCACTTTACATATGTATTCGAAACGCGTCTAACAGTAGGAATTTATGCTAGAAGTTCGACCTATTAGACGTCTCGTAGACGCCTTATCTAGTGGTGTATATACGTGTCTATGATGCGGTCTTATATACGTCATAACTACGCCTGATTCTATTTATTTACGCCACCATCCAATAATTCCGACCTCTGCCACTTGGGGACATCAGTGGTAGCATATTCCATTTGCCATTAACCATCCAAGTCTGTATTATATGAAAATTGCAATCTTATATTACCAATTTATTTTATAAAACTTTCATAAAACCTGATAAAGTACAAATTGATTAATTACGCATAATAAACCCTGCATTATGGTTTTTTTAACCATTTTTCAAATAGATTTTACTTTCAAACACCACTCTTCTGTATGATAATGGATGTAAGCCTTTATAAGCGTTTGAGAACACTATAGACATTGAAGCCGCCGCCCCCCGCCCCCCGCCCGCCGCCCGCCGAATATCACATAGCATTCAAACGAGTTGGAGTTCTGTATTTATCTCACCCCTGTATACACTAAAAGAATGGGCAATAAATAGGATATAGACCATGGAGAACGGACTGCAATACTTGAAGGGGCATGGAGAACGAGATCCCAATGTTAAGCCTATGGACATTTATTCCAGGGGTGAGATAATGTGAAGGACCTGTTGATATTACTGGGGCAAGCAAGTAGGCTACACCAGGGGCTTACCAAGCTTGGCAACCCAAACTTCAAAGAGTAGGGCGACGAGAAGGCTGCAAAGCAGAAAGATGGCCCTCCCTCGAGAGAGAAGACGTGGCCCTTCATGAGGGGGCCGTGGGATGGGAGAAGAAAGTGGAAAACCAGCAGAGAAGGGATGAAGGGAAGCACCTGAGCGATGACTCTGATGATGCAATGGCCTGGCCTCGGATATGGGGGCATCAGGTGGCTCTAACCCCACCATGCTACTGACAATAAGGGCAAGTGATAAGAAGGCCCTAAAAATCACTAACTATGTTCGGGAACATATTGCCAAAAAGAAGATGGACATGGTCAGGTTCACAGAGGTGATAGAACAAACCAGAATCATACAGCAGCAATACAAGGCAGAGATTACCATTATAGGTGATTTTAACTTAAACTACCAGGATAAAGAAAACCCCGATATTAGACTACTTAACGCCATAGAACTAGAGCTAGGCCTTACTCAACAAATTAACTCTCCAACTAGATATGGGAACACAATCGATCTACTATTCACAAACTGTAATCATGTAAAGAAATCAGGAACTCTATAATTTATGCGATCATAGCGCAATTTTCCTCACAAAAAAGAAAACTAAAGAAAAATTCGAAACCAAACAGTTTGAGGGTAGGTCATTTAAGCAATACGACAAAAAGAAAATGCAAGACAAAGTAGTTAATCAAAACTGGGAACCATTTTACCTACTAGGTGATTGTAATGAAGCTTGGACTTACCTGCAAAATACCATTGAAGATAAACTTGATGAAATGTGTCCAGTCCGCAAACACCAAATTAGATGCAGAGGTAAACCCTGGCTTACAAACGAAGTACAGGAAGTCTTTGTTGAAAAAGATGATGCATGGAAAAAGGCAAAACATTCAAACAAACCCGGGGATTGGGCAAGAGCTAAACACTTGCGCAACCACACTAAAAAAATGATAACCCAGGCTAAGAAAGACTTTATCCAACAGCAATCAAACAAGGAACCAAAGAAATTTTGGGAAGAAATTAACCAATTACTACCGCAAGCCACAAACGATAGACATATAAATCTCATCAACAATAAAACGAGTTGCAAAGTTCCTCACGATCAGACTGCCGACCACATAAACAATTTCTTAACGAGTATAGGTGATAAACTAGACATGAAATTTACCGACGAATGGATCAATGACCTAAATCCAACACCAGCAAACATGGAAAGGTTTATGATTTTTGAAAATGAGGTAGCTGAAGCATGTAATAAGATTAACACCACAAAATCCTCAGCTGTTGATGGCATCTCCTCTAGAGTATTTAACCCTTTAAGGACGAATGATGCATTGAGGCATCAACCAGCCCAGGCCGAATGATGCCTTGAGGCATCAACCGGCCCAGGCCGAATGATGCCTCAAGGCATCATTTCACTTAAACCTATAGAATCGTTTTTGACAAGGAAATAATTTATCAATTTACATGAAATCTTCAGAAAATGTAGGTATAATATCAAAAGTAATATTAGTAAGCTAAAATAAGTGAAATATTATTGATTACCAATAATATCACGTAATGGAACATCAAATTAGGACTTTATGCAAAATGTGTTCGTCCTTTAGGGATATACACAATCACTAGGACCCGTCCTTATGGTGACAGCTCTGCCACAGGTGGCCGTCCTTAAAGGGTTAAAGACTGCTTTGAAGTATTAACTAAGCAACTAACTTTCTTACTAAATCTGTCGCTCGACACACAAGTGTTCCCGCAAGCATGGAAATGTGCCAAAGTCATCCCACTACCTAAACCAAACTTTGTTAACGGTGTAAATGAGCTAAGACCAATATCCCTATTGCCACTTCCCGGTAAAATTTTTGAGCGCATAATACATTCCCACCTGATCTCGTATCTTGAATCCAATAAACTACTTAACCCAAAACAAGGCGGATTTCGGAAAAATAAATCAACAATAGCAACAACTGCCGACCTAACTGACTATATCTTTAGGAACATCAATAACAAAAATCTCACCCTAGCAGTTTTTATAGACCTTTCCAAAGCATTTGACACTGTAAATCACCAAATTCTATACCACAAAATTTTAAACCTAGGAATCCCACTACACTTAACTAAATGGATAAAGGACTACCTCACCAATAGAAAACAACAAACTATAGCAAATAACAACCTATCAGCGCAAACTACATTAACCAGAGGAGTACCCCAAGGTTCTATCCTGGGGCCACTCCTTTTCCTAATATACAACGACATGAGTAAGAGCATAAGACATAGCGAAATCTAGCTATATGCTGATGACACGGTAGTCTATTTAGGGGGGGATAATTTAGCTATGATTGAATCACACCTACAGGAGGACTTAGACTCGCTTGCCTCATGGTGCGCAAATAACCGATTAACCGTTAATGTATCAAAAACTAAATCCATGATATTCGGAGCCAGAAATAAAATAACAACAGCCGCTTGCTCGAAACTAACATTAGATAAACTACCTTTATCTCACGCCAATGATTATGACTACTTGGGAGTCAAGCTCGATCAAACACTTTCCTATGAAAAGCACATAAACAGGGCAACCGCAAGAGCAACTCACAAGATCAAACTGTTACATTATATAAGGAAATACTTAACAGTTAAGCAAACAGTTTCCCTCTATAAAACGAAAGTTTTGCCATACCTAGAGTATGGTGACATCTTATATATAAATGCAAGAGCTAAACTTAGGGACAAAATCCAAAAGTGTCAAAATCGCGGTCTAAGACTGTGTTGCAATGAGGGACGTCGAATAACAACTATATTCACAATACATGTGATATTAACAGACTTGATGAGCAACGCAACTCCCACTTAGCAATGTTAGCCTTCAATCGTGCAAGAGATAAGAAATATTTGATAAATGAACAACGCCGAACACGTGTTCATGATGCCCCAGTACTAAAATCGGCTACCGATATTGTATCCAACCAGTACTTTAAATCAGTAGAAGCCTCTTCTAGCACACTGTGGAATAATATGCCGCCAACCGAAAGAAATATTACCTCAAAAGATGATTTCAGAAGAGTTTTGAAAAATAAACTAAAAACACAGAGGTTAGCTTATGGTGATTAACTTGCTGAATGTGACATTGTGCTGTTTGCCTTAACTATACTTAATTACCATCTTTGTAGTTTGGAAATGTATAAGCTAAGCTTGACCCATTGTATGTGGGGTGTGGTGGTGGGGTTGTCTTGTTTTTTGTTTTTCTCATGTTTCGTTGTACTATGATTATATTGTTAACTAGAAATTATACAACTCAACTGCCACTTGTAAGCCTATGAGTTAGGCGAAGGCAATATACCTAGTGATACGGGAGCCGTTGGAAGATGGGTATATGATTTTACCCAAACGTATACTCCAGTATAAATAAAAGCTTTAAAAAAAAAAAAAAAGAGGTAGAGGATGGGTCAATGATCCTGGCCCATGACGAACAGTCCCCAGTATATGTCAGAATGTATATTCAGGCTGAATGGTGAGTGGTCAACCTGAGGGTCTTACACCAGCTCCTGAGGCCCAGGGATCTAGCAAGAAAGAGTATTGAGGACTACTTAGCTTACTTGGAATACATCTTTGAGTTGGCTGGGAAGGTCGACTGGCAGTCTGTATTAGGGCTAGACACCAGGTACCGAGCTCTAGGCACAGAATGGTTACTGCTTGGGGGATAAGGTGTCATCCATTGAGGCTCTGTCTCTGGCACCAAAACACACCCATGCCCAGCCCTGCAAGCAGCAGCACCACAGCTCTGATAGCATGCCCAAAAGGAAGAAACAACAACAAAGCGGAGGTAAGAAATCAGACAAAAACTAATACCCAGAGGAGATATGCTGTATATATGCCAATACAAGCAAGTGCCCCTATGAGGAAAGATGCAGGTACCAACACAAACCAGCATAGAGAGCAGCTTCTCAGGCCCAAGAAAGAGATGGAGTGTTACAGCTTGAGGCCTGGGATTACTGGATTCCAACGGAGGACAAGGACAGGACCTACATACTGGAAGGAGTAAAACATGGCTTCAGAATATCAAATCTTAACACAAGCAAGACAGAAGTGAAGTCCTTGTGTGATTTCAGCCCTAGTGGCAGTCCCTAAATCATTGGGAGGGATACAACTAATACATGATGGCAGTAGGCCAGAGGGCAAATCAATGAACTCATTTGCATTCAACAAATCTTTCCATTATTAAAAGTTTTGAGGAGGTGGCAGGCCTTATAACGAGAGGGGACTATATTGCAAAGCTAGATCTATCCAGTGCCTACAGAAACATACATATACATGAGGTAGATATTCCTCTGGCCAGCTTACAGTGGGAATTTGAGCCAGGTAAGACGACTCAATCAGGAGATGTGTCAGGAGACTCATGAGGGACAGAGCATTCCCACATGTCTGTGCCTACTTAGATGATTTCCTTATCAGGGGTGAATCTAAGAAGGACTGTCACACAAGACAAGGATTACCACATCAATGCGTGCCAACCTCACATGGTGGTCTGATTGCAGATGTGCATATACACCCTGATTACCATCGATGCTTGCCTCTGAGGGTCAGGGGGCTTTTATGATGGCCAGTGGTTCCACCTCAAGTAGGAGGACTGAACAGGGATCTGGAATCTCCCCATCAATTACCTTGAGACTCTTACTCTGGAACCAGCAGCCAGGCTGTTCTGCACCCAGTGGCAGAATAGATTAGTGATGGTATACCTCGATAACCAGGTGGAAGTGGTGCTGATTAACATGGGGGTAGCAAAAGACCCCCTGGTGGTGAACAGCCTTAGAGAGGTCTTCTGGCTCTCTGCTATTTCCAACTTCCGCTTGAAGGCAGTTTATTACTCCGAGAGATACAAACAACTAGCTGACACAGCCAGTAGGCTAAGCCTGGACAGGATAGGCCCACTGCCCACTGCGATGGATATAGAGCACATCGATATGAGAGTGCAAGAGCTCCAATCAAATGCCTTCCTGAAGAATACCAGTAAGGCCTATTCAACCCACAGGAAATCTTACTTCTCCTTCTGCAACATCCATGAACTGTGTGTGGTCCCGGCCTCCACTAAGACTCTGGCTAGGAATGTTGCTTATCTGTCAACCAGGCAGAAGTATATATTGCTACAGCAATACCTGGTAGTCATATCTCACCTGCAAAAAGAGAGAGGATTGCCTGACCCAATCGAGGACAACTACAACCTTCATCTGATTATTAGAGGAGTGAGGAGGATGCTTGGGGACTCAGTTTGCCATAGGGAGCCCATCGACCCCCCACAATCTCTCCCTCAGGGGTTAGATTCTCAACCCCGGGAGGTGCCGCCATATGGTCAGGGGTGCTCCTCAAGTTCCTCGGGTTCCTGAGAAGGTTGAATGCAGTCCCCACCTTGTTGGGGTCTCCCCACCTTGTTGGGGTCTTTCGACCCAGAGAGAAACCTAAGGATAAAAGATATCCAGATAACTGTGAATGGCCTGGGGGCTACAATTAGGTGGTCCAAAACAGACCAGTTTAGGAGGGGGAGGAGCATCCTCCCCATACTACAGGCACCACCTGTGCCCAACCCAAGCCTACGTTAACTCGCTCCTCCTAACCAGCGACACCCCACCAGCAGGCTCCGCCCTGATCCTATTGATGGCAGGAAGGTGTCTCAGAAGCGAGGATTAGAGACTTAAGGGACTGGGCCTCTAATGCTTTGGCCTTCTACACCATCAGCCCGGAGTTAGCCTTATCTGAACTAATGTCAAAAATGGCCCATGCACTCCCCCAGTCTAGCCTATCACCTTTGACTATCACTACCTCCTGCCTCTGGGTGTTGGGGGTACACCATAGACTGGTGCTGGCAGTGCTGATAAAAGATTTATATATAAGTGTGAACTTAACTATATAACATAGCCGTCATCTAATTACCTTTGTCTGACCTACATGTATACCACAATCTTAAACTACAGCATTTATGTAATCATAATGTTAATCATATATGTGTATGTTGTCATACTGTGCTGCGCGTGCCTCTGCAATCAAGAATGAAAACCCTTATTCTTCCCAATCTCCCGTCTCATCATTTAACTGCATGTTTATCATGAACAGATACAGTAAACCTTTTTCTGTATAGTACCTCTGATGCATGGCTTCTATTTATTACCTGTGAATTTATATTTTCCCAATTGAATTCGAATTCTTTCTTCTCCATATGATATGAAACCAATTTTATTGTAATTCCGCATATTCCATATATAAAAAAGAAAGTCAAGATATCGTGGCACCATCTTTGGTTTATTCACTGTCACCTGTAAAATTACCGTAAAATAGTATAATCTACTTTTCGATATGACCTGCCTGGAAATATCTATATATATTGCCTAGTTTTTTTGTTTTTTTTTTGTTTTTTTTTAGTAAGTCTTTTATTAATCTCTCCGCATTATTATACAGCTTGCCACAACTTTCAGCTTTACCAACCAATTCTCCGTACATTCAGTGTTACCTTGTGGTCATTTCCATTGCTCCCTTTTTTTCATACCAGTTAACTATATAAAACCAAAACTACATGAACATCATTTAGGCTATTCTGGAACTAAACCTTTTATCTCATAAGTGTCCTGTACTAATTACATGGCTGCCACCCCTGTAGATTAGACACTAACAATTATGATTATTTCTATTCCTTTTCTTAGAAAAGTCGTATGAAGAAGTTTCTTGGGGTTACATCGAAAAATTGTTTACTACCACTACTTCTTTTTCGAGTCTCTTAAAACAATCACATTGTACTTTGATGACTATATTCAGACATGCATAGGTTCATTCAGGCATAGTTCTGTCTAGAAAAACTAGAACCAAGAAGTTCCTCCTTCTACTTAGGTTGTGGTTTATTCTTCAATGAGTCACATTAGACCAGTTGTTTCTATAGTATGCAGACATCTTAAACCTGTTACATAATATGATATCATATAAAAGCAGGTTGACTATATATTCGCCTAGTTTTGAAGTATTAAGGGCGATGGACACGATGGACTATGGGATAGAATGGAGATGGGGTGGATTGGTGGGCGGTGGCCGATCCGATAGGCTCTGGCCTCTGGATCATGCCTAATCCAGACCCAACCTGACCGGAACAATCCTGCCCGCAGGGAATTGATCCCCGACGGGCAGGCGGCGCGGGTGTTTGTTAGGTGAGACGAAACACTGCAGAAATACGCCCCGGACCCTGACAACATGATGGATTCATCTCTCACACATACAGACACCAGTACATGACAGGACATACCACGCCCATATGAAGGGCACGCACAAGACGGAACAAACACCCCCAGCTGAGCTACCTTCAGATTAGAGACAGTGCAGATGCAACGTAAACACACCACACCCACGGTAAGGAGGCCACACAAGGTCATCAATAATATAGATGCACCAGTGGGAAAATATAGCAAATAGACGTACTGTAACCAAGAATAGTTGTTATATCTGTAAAGTTCGTTCTTAGATTTGTGTGGTGAAAGGGGTAGTAACCTAATGGGCGGGTAACCCTTTCGCTGAATGCCTAATATAGAAATGAACTTATTGTGCCTATCCTGGGGCAGTCATAATTCAAGAATGGGATTCTGAAATTGCGATGACCACTCTACCCCGACTCCCCCAGACCCTCCCCGCGACACACCATAGAGCAATATTGGTATTCTGACATCAAAACGGGGTTGGTTCATGTAAATGTATTAAGAGTCTGGAGATGGGTGTCTTGCTCTGGTCGTCCCATCAACTGAATGTCATCTCTCTGAATGTCATATACTACGCCCGAAGACCGAACAAACATTCGTTAACTTCTATAATTGGTTTCGCCCTGACACCTTGGTGTAGTCAAATCCCTGAACATATTTAGTACTATCTAACGGGCTACGTCTTATCTACTCGGCATCCCCTTTTATCCTTTTCCAAGCTAACTCTAGATCTTGCATTTTATTCACTTCCTGATCTTTTGCCATCATGCAGACTCTCCCCTATATATCATATATATGGTATCAGGATGTAAAATCATTCCGGGATTTGTAGCCAGTAAATTGGTAAAGAAATCGAGTTGGCATAGGATATGCAAATACTTATAACATGTTTATGGAAACACGTCACTTTGCAGGTTTATTTAGTTTTGTGTCTTAGTTTGGAATACTTCTTACTAGGTTGCTTAAGATGTGCCAATGTTGAGCTTTTCGCAAAGGGGTTTTTACTTATTTTTGACTTCGCTGTATCTTCTGTTTACGTCTTTTTTCATTTAGGCAGTTTATGTGGGGATTGTATGGCTGAATGAGCTTGTGTGTTCTTGTTTAATAATGTTAGGTCAAGAGTAATGCCAAGGTTGATGAATGACATTGTACAAGTCAGTTGGGTATACTTTGGGGTGAATGTAGTGCAAAGAGCATGAGAGAGTGACGTCAGTGCCTGTGGATGGCATGTATGACGGTAACTCTCCTTATATATGTCTGGGACCATGCTTTAAAGCACCAAATGGTGTTTATTGCATGTCTTCGGAGGAGGATGCATCTTCCTCTGAAGACGTGCATAAAACAAAGACCATATCCTGTCAAAGGGCAGTCGATAAGACTGTTGCTTTTGCGGGTGCGGTTGGAAAGGCTTCTCCTTCGCCTATGCCGCATGGTAGGTCGGAATTTCGATTTCTGCCATCCCTCGAATATAGACAATGTTTTATACTGCAATCTTTTTCAAATTTGGTTTAATACATCTATTCTGATGTCAGGAATACCCCTCGGGTGTATCGCTTCGCAATCGATTCACTTCTTTTTTTTTTCCTTTTTTTTTTTTTCGTAAAGGTACAGTGCAGGGCAGTCTGCCAGTTGCAGGTTTTTTATGCCCTCATTTAGAACAACTACATTTGTTGGTACATGTAATTACATTTATCCAGTGCAGGATTTACAGATTTATTATACAAGGTGATTAAGTATGTGATGGGATGAAATGATATATGTATCGGTCTTAAGTACATCAATTTATTAACATGAGCTCTTCAGAGATGATTTTACTCTTAGCTTTTGCAAACCTTTTAAACTCAAACACAGAGTTGGTATCCTGTATTTCAAGTGGCAATTTGTTCCAATATTCCATTCCTTTATAGAGGGGATTTTTCTTAAAGAAATTATTTCTAGGCCGCTTTAGTTTAACCATTCGTTTTGTTTGCCCTCTAGTCCTTGGGTTTTCATCTCTTTCTAGATTCTTAGTGTATCTACGCATGTACATTAGCTTAAGATAAATACGTCTAGTGCTTAGACGATCAATATCACATTTTTGATGTAATTCTTTAACACTAATTTCTCTTACATTTGTCCTGGTGCATATACGCAAAGCCCTGTTCTGAAGTATTTGTAATCTGTTTAATAAAGTCTGGGACGCACCGTTAATAAAATATCCACTATGGTCAAATAACGGTGCAATCAGTGATTTGTATATCTGTAGACAAGTTTGGTCATTAATAAATTTACGAATTTTTGACATCTGAAATAGTCTCTGGTTTACTTTTTTACACACATCATTGATTACATTTTTCCGGGTTAGATTCCTATCCAAGTGTATACCTAAGTATTTGAACGACTCACAATGGGGTATTTCAGATCCATTGATATAAATATGACTATTGACAATTGCTTGTTCTCTTGCATTGACCAGGACACCAGAACCAAAAACACACAATTTGGTTTTCTTCTCGTTGATTTTCATCATATTATCTCGACACCATGTTTCTAGCAGTAAAACATCATGTTGTAAGCGAGATATACTATTTACAAGGTTATTATCGTTAGTATAGAGCACAAGGTCGTCAGCATAGAATAAGTGCTGGCATATCAAAGGTAAGTCTTTTATATCGTTAATGAAACAGTTAAATAGAAGTGGGCCCATAATGCTGCCCTGCGGTACACCAGAAAAAATGTTTTCACTTGAGGACAGAGAGCTGCCTACTCGAGTGCATTGGGTTCTATGTTCTAAATAACTTTTTATACATTTAGTAAGTGAAGTACACATAGAAAAATTATTATAAAGTTTATGTAGAAGAAGCGGATGGTCAACACGATCGAACGCTTTACTAAAGTCGATAAATAAACATGGTGTTAGTCGTTTGTTGTCCCTATGTGTGTAAAGGTCATTCACTAAATACATTATGGCGTCTGTAGTACCGCGTTCTGATCTGAAGCCATACTAATTTTCATCAAAAAATTTTTTATCTTCAATGTAATTTAAAATATATCTATGTATAATACGTTCAAAAATTTTCCCTGGAATAGGCAATAAGGATATGGGTCGCCAGTCCCCTGGGGCGGTACTGTTATTGTTCTTTGGGATGGGGATAACTGTTGCATGAGACCAAGATTTTGGGAATGTGCTAAAATCCAGTATATTTTGAAAAATACAACGTAGATGATCACACAGAACAAAGAAGGCATCCCGCAATACACAACTACTGACACCTGAAATTCCACTAGATTTATTTATGTCTATTTCTTTTATATATTTATAAACTTGGTCTAAAGTTATAGTTAATTTATCTAGACGATCGAATTCATCATTCTCCATGTTATTAATGTCAGAATTAACATTCTGGTTAGTTTCATTGGAGTTACCTACACTCACAAAGAATTTATTAAGAAAATCAGCCATATTTTTCCCTGTCAAGTATTGGTTGTTTTTTTCATCATATAGACTGTCCATTTGTGTGTTGTCCTTAGGGTCATAGATTGTTTTAACATTTTTCCAGAACTAATGTGGGTTATTTTTGTTATTATTAAGTTTTTCGGTCCAGTAATCCCTTTTTGCGATTTTGATTACAGTATAAATGCGACTTTTAAGCAATTTAAGTCTTATATATGCTTCATTTGTGTAGTTATTTGCAATTTCAACAGCAACTTCCCGTCTCTCAATCATGAGATCAATAATTTCTTCTGTCAGCCATTCAGCTCGTTTTTGTTTAAACTTGAATATTTTCTTTGGACAATGTTCTTCCAGGTAAGACTCAATTTTCCCCACGATATAGTCCCATTGTAACTCTGGCTCATTTGATTTATAAAAGTTACTAAAGTCCGTTTGATATAGGTACTGTTGAAAATGAGTTGCGTTATTACACTTCCGATATGACCTACCATAAAATTCACATGGCTCTTTATCTCGCGCTTTACTCATCCTTTTAATTATCAGGGTTTTATGGTCACTTATTATATTGTTATCCAGAGTTGCGTTTATTTCTTGAGCACAATTGCTCATAACATGATCTAGACACGTTCCGCTTTCTGGTCTTGTAACTTCACTTATATAGTTTTTTAGACTATGTTCTTTAGCAAACATGAAAAGTTTAGAGCTTTCTCCACTATTTCGTACTTTGGTATTAACATTATCATCACCCATTAGAGTTATCTCATAGTTTTTATATTGTTGGGCAGAGATTATTTCATCCAGTTGTTCCAAAAATAGGCATAAATCTCCCGATGGTGGTCTATAATAGAAAATTAGTATCATTCATTTATTGTAAGGTTTCTCTATCTTCAGGACAATGAGTTCAAAATCATTATTTGATACTGACATTTCTCGTATATACGTAGAGTGGTTGGCATGCTTGCCTTTTATATAGCAACACATTCCACCTCCTACTTTTCCTAGTCTATCTTGTCTTACTATTTGATACCCCTCCATTGAGATCATTCCCAAAGTGTGTTGTTCCTTTAACCAGATTTCGCCAAAGCATATATAGTCAAGTTGATTATAAAGCAACCTTATTTGATCCATGTGTTTGTACAAACTGCGGACGTTTAGATAACCAATCCGTAATGAAAGTTTGCTATTTTTAATCATATTGAGGTTTTCTTACACGAGGTGTTTTTACCATGACCTCATATATCTTAGGATGAAAGATTGATGAAAAAGTATGATAAAGGTGATTAATCCCCAGCGGACTTATCTTGTTGGCTGGTGATTCCTTCGTCACGATACTGTCTCATACAGCTATAAAGCTTGAGTATAGTATCGTGGGTGAAATATATAAGATGATACAGGTGAGTGTATTCAAGACAGGGATTTAATCAACTATCCGATTTCTTGGCTGCTCCGCCAGTTATTTACATATAACGGTCATCATTTACATTCAGACAAAATCCAAGTTTACATGTATGGGGTTGTATTTGTCCAAAATTACTCTATCAATTTGGTCATAGTACAATAACAGTCTTGTCTCATGGATGACTTAGTGAAGTCTGATTCACTGAGCGTAGAAATTCGATATATAAATATATATGTGTTTTATGCTATGCAAGCAGTGGATTACAGTATTATATAAGGTATAATTTAGATATAGATATAAATATAAAAGTTGCTTTCGTCCGGTTGGCTTAGCAAAGCCTACTCTCGGATTACGGTCAGGTTTGCTGACCCCAGCGTATTATGTTTTACAAATTCGGAAAAATATTATCCTTTAAGTGTATTGAACAACCTACATCCCGTCTTAAGTATAGGTATTACATAGACAGTAAACAGGAAACAATAAACAATAAACAATAAACAGTAATCAGTAGGGGTAACATGTAGCCATGTATATTATAGTCAATTTATAATCAGACATAACCTGTTTCATATTTCTGTTATGGTATACTACTTATAAGGTGTGCGAGGCGCATATTCTACTGATCTAGTGAGATCTGAGCAAAAGTATTACGCCCTTAGCAAATAAGTAAGTAATTGTCAGGTTACTGATGTAGGCCTGCGTTTATGTTATCTAACATACTCCTTATGAGGACTTTGACCATTTTCTCGATTACTGATGGGGTAGTGGGATGGCATCCGTCTTCCAGTCTCTGCAGCAGGTGGTAACATCTATGGGTGTTGTTCCTGTAGCGGTGTATTACATGATGCATTCGGGGCGTAAAGTATCCGTGAGAGTCGTTCAGTCTGGAGAGTTCGGTGGAAAGAGTCAGGACTCTGTCTGTAATTTCATCTTGGTTTTGCGTGTAAGTATTATCTCCTCGGTTCCATATGCGTAGGTCCATTGAATACACTGTTGTGAAGATAACATGGGTCCCTGGTTTCAATATCTGCACTTACATACACCTTTGTTAACATATATATATAAGGCCTGACGTCAATCAGATTGTTTATCAATGGTGTTGTGGATTTGTTTCTTCTCGCTTCATTTAGCAAGATAAGCTCATACAAGCTTAATGGTAGCTACGTTCCTGGGGTAGAATATAATGTAATACTGAGTGATGAATAAGTAAACTTGCAAACCTTTTATGGGACACGTGTTTTAGGGCATGTGTAGTAGAATATGGTGATCTACTCAGTAGCGTCCTCTAGGGCATAACGATAGCTGGATGTGCTCACGAATGTGAACATAAATCAAGAGGCTGCGTAGTATGATATGCAGTAATACAGATATATCGACTTAAAACGTAGATGAAAGGTGAACCATGCTCAGGGGTTATCCTTCTTGGGTCTATTCAAGTTAAATGCATTCCGCGCGTTGAACCAGATATTGAATTCATGATATCATATCGCATGTAAACCTCAGTACCTCAAAACCCGATAATTTGTCAAGAATATTCTAGGAACTTATTGTAAATCTAAGACTACCGTTGTTCCCTATAACCTCGCTCCATGCAGAGGTATTTACGCTATATTGAATATGTTTCTTCCCCTCGATTTATTCATCCTATGAGAGAAATATATAGTTGCGGAAGACGTGAGAATTATAATTAGAACCGTATTATGTGTAATAGTAAAACAATGAACATTTATATAGCAAAAGGTATTGACATATAGCCTACATTGATACCACCCGCAAATATTGTGCCCACCGTCACGTTTTATATCATCTCTGTTACCCATACCTTCCACCCAATATGACCAGTCCTATAAGCTCCTTTGCAACTGTCACACTGACTGACACCATAGCCACCGTTATCTTTATTGTCACACTGACAGAGGTGATGGAGGAAGGGAAAGTGACAATAATAACCTAGTGGACATGACATTCACGGCATGGACAGTGGCAGTGACTGTCTTGAATACACACTCGTATGGAGGAAAACAACAGGATATGAGATTTGCTGACTGTCCGAGCTAGAGTTGGTCGGCTGGTGGCAGTTTCTGCTGTGGTAGGTTTTGTTGATGTGTCCCCGGACGATGCTGCTGGTCAGTGGATCTCTCCACCTCAGGCGTCTATGAGGCCCGGCACGCCATTTGATCATCGCCTGTCTCCGCCCGTATTTGTGCTTCTCCCACTCCCCCACCCATTCGTCACTGTAGTCACTAATTACCGGAATTCGGCGGTTGGTGCGGGGACACGCACGGCCCTGGCTCAGAATGATTCCGCCGAATATAGAGCCATGTATGAATGGGATCTTAGCACATAGCGGTACGTCCATATATGAATGGGATCTTAGCACACAGCCATGGGTCTATGTATGAATGGAATCTTAGCACACAGCCATGGGTCATGAATGAATGGCATTTTAGCTCACAGAGGTTTCAAACACTGCCCCAGTGAGACTAGGAACTCGCGCCACCATGCAAGCTGAGTATTTGTATTATAGTATCATAACAAATAAAAGCAACATTTTTTATATTGCTGCCAACGTTTTGTTATTCAATCGAGTCACCTGAAGCGACTATTTAACCATGAAACCATTTTCTAAAACACCTTTTTATATTAGTATAGGGACCTTCCCCAATGATCGGCGGCCCCATCCTGTAGCTAACAAACTTCTAGTCATAGATTTCATGTTCTTCTCTCTATATTAGTCAACCATAATCTTCTGCCTGGTGCATAAAGCTTTTAGTGACCAAAACCAATGAATTATATCGATTGCATGATTCTATTACATTTTCCATGATAATGTCTACGTGCTTACTCACACACCGACTTCTACAGAAGTAGCTATGACGATCTGGGATGGAGCTATGGAGATCTGGACTGTTCGTTGTTTCTTTATGCTATGAGAATGATTGTTAACTTCTCCAAATTGTTTCATAGATTCATATCAGAGTCCTAAGCAGGCACTCAAGGCAGCATCCATTTTTCACCGGAGAATTCCTGAAGATATCCCCAATATTAAAAGGAAGACCTAGCGGGAAACATTTCTCGGATGGCTTCGCAAGTGGCTTCCTGCAGCCCCTTCGTTTCCAGGGGTTTATAGCGACTGCCCCTTCCCCTATCACAACCTGATTGAGCCAAACACACAAACTGAAGGTAATCACCGACTTCACGTCTGAGTGCGTGCAAGAGTGGGCGGGCTTTGTGTACCTTGCTGGTGTGCCATCAATGGTGTTGGCCTCAGTTGGCTTGTAATTTGGACGCAGGATCAATTTTTACGTAAGTCGGGAACAGTAGCAACACCCGGCAAAAATATATAGGTTGATATCAATAATAAAGAAAGTTCAAGATAGTGGAAAGCAAACGCATTAGACGCTTCAGCAACAGGTCTAATTGCGTCTTATGCTTTGCTGAATAGATCCCTTTGATTACTTGGTGGTTTTGTTAAATATATCAAAATTAGTACCCAGCAGGCCGGATCCCACACGGGCTACCTCCAGGCGGGAGGTAATGGAGGGAATTGGTGCGTTATCAGGTCAGTGATACTGGCAATGGCTTCTTTAGTGGCTTCCCTAGTGACTAGGCTCCAGCGCCTCACAGTACAGACTGGTCAAAGTCTACGTTCCATTGATCAGTCTCTACCCTTCGACTCATAGCACAACCCTATCTCCAGCTTTCCTGGCCCCCCTTCGCCAACCGGCCGGCGAGTTGCACAGAGATCCGCTCTGAGTGGCGCGGCAGGCAGCACCGGCTGACGGCGCCAACGCGGGCTGCTGCGAGGGGGAGACCGGCAAGCAGGAAAGCAGGCAGCATGCGGCCATTTCGTCTTACGACACGGCGCTCCCCTCACTGCACCGCGTCGCCAGCTGCCCTCCCTCCCTCCTCCCGCCCACCAGCCCGCCAGGCTGTCCGCCCGCGTATCCAGCCACCTCCCAGTCCTGCCGAGGTTCCCTACGACATCACACACATCTACACTGCTGGAATTAATGCCAGGTCCTAGACCCGCGCTGTGCTGGCTAGGAGTGTCATCCTCCTGGCCCCTCACCCAACACCTCCCTCCCTCGCCCTTCGTGAACTATCCGACCAGAGGCAGTCGGTGAGCAGTCAGCACCTGCATTATCA
The DNA here is from genome assembly GCA_950022655.1 of Alentia gelatinosa. Taxonomy (NCBI): domain Eukaryota; kingdom Metazoa; phylum Annelida; class Polychaeta; order Phyllodocida; family Polynoidae; genus Alentia; species Alentia gelatinosa. Next base: position 44,657,530 of record OX465582.1, read on the forward strand.
CAGCAAGGAGGTCAGGTCAAGTTCGGAGTGAGTTAGAAGTGAGCTACTCGGGTTCTGCACACACTCTAATGACGCTCTTAAGGTAGGCACTGCGGAAAAGGAAGTGTCTCACAAGGCCCACAACGGATGCAACATTTATCCCACCTCTTTGTACTATTTCCTGCGGACGGTGTAATTGGGAAAGCCCGACGGAAAAGCAGCAGGCGTAGTATAGGTGGCGTTAAACTTAATATGGTACTTCCCTAGGACGACATCCAATCGGAGTACAGACAAGCGATTGTTTTCATCGACAAGTAAAAAGAGGAAAGGAAATAACAATAGCCAGTGTCGCATTGCCGACCACAGGTCACTGAGCAGCTCAGCGATTCGGGGAGTTTTACGGCACAACCCTGGCGCGGAGCATGATGAAGGCAAGGGCTAAGCTACGGAAGCATCGGGTAAGTTTTATTATATTAGACTCTGAATCTAGATTCTACTCCGTATTTAGGGCGATATTTGGTTATGTAAGGGGAGAGTGAGTGGAGAGAGGTCCGCTTTGAATGTTCAGCAAATTAACGTCGCAGCATGTCCACGGAGTTTGAACAGCACACGATGTGCCTTTCTCCCACTGCCTTTCCTTTCGAGGCACCCAGAATAAGGTATAGGCCTGCTAGAGTAACTAAGTGTCAGTATTCTGAAGCTGTGTCTGCTTGCGAAGACTATGTTTTGTGGACATACGTGTGACTGGGACCTCTTGTTATCAGGAGGGAGACGGGAGAAGGGGCGGGTGAGAAGACAGCTTCTAGTCGGAGGCGTCGGTGGCGGCAGCGACGGTCGCCTTTCCTTTCCTAGGCAGTCACCGAAGCGGCCGTCCAACAGCTGTAGATGTGGAAAGGGGTCCTCTCCTTGTATGGCGTGCTTTGGAAACGGTGCGTACATCACCACTCGCCCCCACTCTCCCCGCCCACTCAGGAGGAGGGAGTGTATGTGTGACAGGGGGTCAAGGGATAGGGGTAAATATAAAAGTGTGGCAGATGCGCAGTGCAGAAACCATAGAGCACAGGGATAATTCAATGTTTATCTTGTGCTTACGAGATGGTAAATCTTCGGTTTGGCCGATACACTCGTACGTAACGATATGAATATATGTCCATGTATAGGAGGTACACAGAACTCATACCCGATGTACCTAACAGTATGTCAGCATCCATAATTTGACATGCGTGTGTATACAGAACTTTACATCACGACTCAATGCCCATGACCTTGTATCTCGCAGGCAGGTAGGGTTATTAAAGGGTGTGGAAAAATTACCTTTTCAACGTTAGAATAGCTGTGAAATGTTAATAAAGTATTGATTAATAGTTGATCCTCCAGCTATTTCGCCTCCTTGCAAAATATTTTGGAATCGAGCTAGTAATATTGATTCAGCCATATATGCTTCAGTAGTACAGAATTCTGACTGCTCCTCAAGTAAAAATACTTGTAGCTGTTTCCGATTAGTCTCCAGCGCACAAGATGTAATACTGAGCAGGAACCCCTCTCTTTCTCTCTCTTATATGTTTCAATCAAAGCTCCTTTCGGGGTTTGAACAGATGTTCATAATAGCCTGAAAGGTTTCTGAAAGCTTGCGATAATCAAGGTTTTGTTCGCGGTACGCACCCTTTTCTATGTCGCAAGTGTGGTTGAGAGTCACAAGAGAGATCTTCACGACTGCTTCTAGCAGAATACAAGTAGGACACTAAAGTATAGCATCAGTAACATTATTTATTATATACCCATGCAGTATATTTGGTAATTACGTACTGCTGCTCCCTCTGTAGTATAAATTGTATACTGAACCCTGTGTAGTACACTGTTATACTGAACACGTTGTTCAAAACATTAGTAGTGTGTGGGCTTTCACTAGACATGTCTTCTGTGCCAATATATGGTAAGATTTTATAAATTTTTGAGTATATAATAAATATATAACGACCGACCATGATTGTACAGGCTACAAAACAAGATGGGGAATTGTTGCCTTTTACTGACGAGGCCCAAGGCCGAGTTCTGTAAAAAAAAAAAGCAACAACATCAATTCCCCATCTCGTTTTGTAGCCTGTACAGCATGGTCAGGTCGTTCTATATAAATACAATTCTTTACATTTACCTCAAAGTTTGACTTACTTTTATAGTGCCTTAGGTCAGGTAGAAGGAATTCCTCTCTATTCAGAATACACTGCTCTCGCCTCCTCCTCAGGTTATCTACCATGCTCTTCAAAGACTAAAAATAACAATTAAAAGAAACACATGTTTAAAAGGAAAAAAGCAAGATTTATCTGGTCGCTCAGCTGCGTGGCAGTTGTGCCTTACGGCCAAGAAAGGAGGTCTCTATGCTTTAGCTGGGAGTTTTTAGATTTTATGTAAACAGGCGGCAGAGAGGCCGATGAATGTGAGCTGTTCTACTGCTGCCAGAATTGGTTTAACGAGTGACTGCCAGTAATGTTGGCGGATGTGGGTTGATGAGCGGTTTGGAAATCATGATAACGATTCCTGATGAGTTTATCTTGGACCATTCGAATGATTCCGGGGATTTGAGTTTGAACTGCAACCAGCTCTTAAACAGATTCCATTTCAACCGAACGTTTTGAATACATCGTCTTCTGCTTCTATGGTTTTACTCTAGTAAAATAATCACTCTGTAAAACACCTTGATTTTGTATTAAATAATTCATACGGTGTGGTGATTTAGTGCACAGGCGAAATGAAATAATCGCACAACTGTAGTTGGTTGAGATTTGCGAAGTGAAAATTTAACAAAGCACCAGTTACTTCCATGAAGTTAGTCAACCTATCAACTGAAGCACTCTCCTAGCCACCACATCCTTCGAAAGCACATCCATCCAGACCACTGCACTGAGACCTGAATGTTTTATAAGGGACCTATCTAAACCCTCAGGGACTTCGTCAATTGAGCTCACATACCTTATGTATTCGTGATTCTTTTGTCATGATCGTGACGGTCTATTAACATAGGGGCGGTGCCCATGATAAGTTATCACATTTTCAGTTTATCATACAGGAATTATTATTGTCCTCAGCGGTATGTGCGAATTATATAGTACGTAGGATCCTGCATGTGGCGAACTGCCAGGTGCAAAAATCTAAAAGGGTAACAGAGTATAACTTTATGTTAGCTCCAACAGACGAAAGCAATAGAACCAGGAGGAAAGTATTCATTCGACGTATCTTATACACCTGTGCCGTTTAGGTACACAAACAGCGATTTTCACCCCTGAAGCCAGGCACAGGTAGAATGTACAGAGGCATTACTTCTCACACGTACCAGCACGTGGGTTGATTCCCGAAGAGGCTCTATCTATGAAGGTGGCGATGTGATCTTAGCAATCTCGTCCAATACCGTGGAACACGATTCCTTTTGTTTCGTGGAGAATTCATGGGTGTGGGATGTTTGTGTGTAAGGGTAGGCAGCAGGCACTCACTGCGCACCTCATCTGCATAAAATAGGGGGTTACAGAGTACATGAGTCCTATTTGCATATAATAATGCAATACTGTATGAACATCGAGGTTGTAATGGAATATTGTCTTTTAATTTAATTAAGGTCTCGTAACATTATTTATACTTCCATCGGTTGGGGAATGTCATGATATATCAAAACTCATCTGTACTCTCTATTTTTTATTGGTCATCAAGTCAGTCAGATGGTTAATGGTTACTCTGCCCCATGATTATAAGTATATTATTTAAACCAATCACATCATCACTCATACATGCACGTTGTTCTTGCAATGCGGATTCATCAAATCTCAGTATCTGCTCCAAGCGTCAAGACTTTCACGACCCTGAGCCAATTCCACTTTGTCTTTGCTTTGCAGGCGCTGTTTGAAAATGTCTCATTTTAACGTTATTTTTCCGATATCTGGCAATGTGCAAAGCTCGCTCAAAACGCTACTGTTCACTTCAGAGGCGGATCTTGAAGTCATCGATATTTCACTTCAAACTAACTCAACTTGAAATGAAATTGTTCCCACAATCCCGCTATGCAATATTTCCAATCTTAATGTAACTTTTGTTGTTTTGATCTATGTTCATGAAATATTTGTATCAAATGACATATGAGTCTGTTATTAACCCTTTCAGTCCGAGCAATGCCTTGAGGCATTCCCAGGCAGGGGACGATGAATGCCTTGAGGCATTCCCAAGCAGGGGACGCTGAATGCCTCCAGGCATCTTTTGGGGCCATTACTGAAAACGGTATTCTATGTGACAAAATTCATAAACTTTCTTAATTTTTTCAAAATAATTGAAAAACACTATAGGCATCAATATTCAGTGTGAGTGTTCTATATGGAAATAAGACAAGGCATATCAAATGCACCTGTTGAATAATTTCCGGTACCATTGTCATAAGGCCATCGTCCCCTGGGGGTTTATTGCTTCATATCTGTTGGACTTGGCATGTAGGCCTCCTGCAAGGTGGTCGGACTGAAAGTGTTAAAGCGCTAAATCCAGCTTTCTAGACACCAGATAGGTGCTGGCAGAACCAGTACTGACAGATATCTTTAGGCATGAAATACTTTGAAATACTTTTTATTCCAAATATCACTTTTGTTTCCTTCGTGAAAATGACTGTCATTTTAACCTATTACAATGATTGATCTTAAACTCGAGTGTGGCAGTCTCACATGCTACTATCCCGTGCATCTCGAATGCCCATGGGCTGAATTTATTTTATTTCAATGTTCATATTTGCTGAAATAAGTTGTACTTGAACCAAGTATGCTTTTAAGAATGTTACAATTTTAGTAATATTGATGTAAAATGAAGGCTGACTCATGATAAGTGCAAAATGCCCATTCAAATCTAGTTATCTATATAAATCAAAGAGGGCGCCGCAGTTTGTCTCTTGAACAGGTGCAATTGGTTTAAATCGATTAACTATTGACTATTTTGGTGGAGAAATGCATCCATGTGGTAAGGTATTTAGGAAATCCCATATTTATCCCATCTCTGCTAGTTGGTTAAGGGATTCTGATGGATTTAACACTTTAAAGCGAGGCGCATTATTGAAATTGCATGCCCAGAAAGATCCATGATAAATGCGCAAAAAAGGAGTCGTCCAGTTGGGTGTGGTCTGTATTGTGTATTGATCGCCTCTAGAAACTAACCCTGGGGATCGCAGGCTGGGTCATTATTGAATTGAATAACGGGTAATCTCTGACACCCACGCCCCCTGCGGTTCACGCCACACGACCTCTCTCCCTCATCATCGTCAAGGACACCGGTGCAGAACCCCAGCTTTCTCCGCCACCCTTGGACACGTAGCCCGCCCCCGCAATACCTTACTGGTTCCTTTTCGACTGCCTGCCTAACCCTTCCCTACACTGGCTGTCCATCCTACCAATACCTTCCAGGATGCCTACGTCTGCTGAACACTGTTTCTGACCGCAGCTGTCTCCAACATGATGGTATTGTCCCGTCATCCAACTGCTCCTCGACCAGTCCTCGTCCAATCTCGTCTGCTCTATCGGCACACCCCTGCCCTGCTCAGACATTCTAGCTAACCTAACAATACCCAAGTCTGCCCCACCTCGCCCCCTTCCTCTCCGACGCGCCCCATCGCACACACGGTGCTATTAGTAGAAAGCATCCGGCGGTAGATAAGGTGGCAGGGTATTAAAGCTAGAGCACTGAGTGAATTGTGTATTGACTGCCATTGTTAACCTGCACTACCCTCCTATTCTAGTCACGCTCATCAACAGTGGAAATTAGATTTTTCTGATGTGTCCAGCATTGACAATAAGGCCACTGGTCTGATCTGAATTTTGAGCCCAACCCAGTTTGTCACACTTGTTTCTGCTCTAACTGAAGCAAATAGAGGGAACATTAGTTTTCTTTTCACGAATAGAGACGCCAGACCATATTACTGTTCCATACTGATGGTCATATGCATGTTGACCTAATATAGACTTCACTTACTAAGCCCGATATATATATTGTTTGTTGTCACTGTTGAGCGTGTTATTGCCCCAACTGATTTTAATGATCTTTATTTTTTTCAAGGTGGTTACATTGGTCTTCTAACAAATCTTGATCGGTAGTTGCATAACATAACATAATTACATTGGTGTCTTTTGTGATATCATTATCCATTACATTTTATTGGATAACATTATCTATTACAATAAGACGGTAGGTCCATGGTATTTATAATGTATGGATAGTGATCATGAGATACGATGGTCACGTATACAATGATTGACATACTTCTGAGAATTCTTGAATGGTCCTTTATTTATGATATTTCTATTCCGGCCATTCATATTCTCTAAAGTCGAGCTGGCTGTCATATCACCCTTGCAGCTGCATAACGTCGTAAAGCCCCGTCAACCCCAACCTAAATGGATTTGCTGTCCCTTTGACCTAGGGGGCCATTTGCCATCCATCGGCTACGTAGATGTATACTCTTGGCCAGTAAACATTGTCCTACAACTCCTACTGGTGTAAAGTGTTCTTTCTTGTGTCCCGTCTTTGACTTTGTGCTTCCTTTCCCCTCTTCCATTATTTCTTACTGTGTCGTTGTCGGCCAATGTTGGTTATGAGGGGCCCTGTCTTGCGCATTACCCTGCCTGACAGTTCTCCCTGCCCTTACCAAAGGCTAATATTGGCAGCACAGCATCACTACACCCTTTCCCTCGTCCTACTTACTACATCACCGCAGCCGGGTTGACTTTTAGGCATCTTCCTACATTCTCTTAGTTCCCAGTCCTCTTCCTTTCCCTACTTATTTGCCTCTCTTTACCTGCCTGCCCTTCTTTTTCCCTCTCTGTCCGTTTCCACCTTCTCTACGCCTTATACACCAACTCCTGCCGGTTCCCACTCGTCCAGTGAAATGCCATTTGGGGACGTAGACAGGTCGGAAACTGATCCATCTCCCTCGTGGCTGGCTGGGTAGGATAAGGTATATTAGCTCGGGTTGCCAGAACAGGTTGTAAATGTGTCGCTGTGTTATCTCTAAGAGCAGGTGACTGAGTGGTCAATCAAACATGGAACAGCCCATCTTCTGTCCCTGTTAAGCCCACTTCCTGATGATCGCCAAGAAACCCCTGATAAAACCTGATGCTGCCTACTAAAATCTCCCATTTCGTTTTCGATTTTATAACGGTAAATTAAATACAATATGCTCTAACTAAAATGTGCATATTTAGCTCAATTTACTATATATACATGGTTCACGAAATATGTCACATACTACTTATGAATGATACATATTTCTCTCTTGTCCTTGTTACCACAAATTTAGATTTGGTGTTGCCCATCAACTTACGTAAACCATCAATTATGCATACTGCCATTTATCTATTTAGAGGCTCTTGATGCCAGTGGAAATTGGTTGATGCAACAAGCCTACCAAATAACAAGCCTGTGTAGAATTAGATTAATGACTAAAGTATGAATGAACTTTAGTAGTTCTTTATAGAGTTGTTAATATTTTATATTTTTGTGTAAAGTATCCTTTCTTGCTTTCTTTTAGGTACATACAGCATTCCATTGTGTCGTTTGATGTACTATTATGTGGTGTTGAGTTAATGTACAAGTTAATGTACAAGTTAATGTATATTTTCTCTAAAAATATTCTTGACCCTGACCTATAACTAATGAATAAAACTAACGATATTTTCTCTCTCTTTTTGCTGCTGGTACATATTGCTGAAGTGGTATTAGTAGCCACACAGCATGCTATGATTCTTTTGGAGGTTTTATGGGTGGATAAGTAAGGAACACTTGTACATATTTTTGTCTTTTTGTCCTTTTGTCTCTGTAAGTTGTTGTACATATTTGTAATAAATACCAGTCTTTTTGATACTAATACTTAAGAGTAGAGATGTGGGACCTAGTGGCCACGAGGCTCTCTGCCCGAGGTCACCCCGACCCCGTTGCTTGTTTAAATGCTAGACACTATAAAGACATTGACTGAACTCTGCTGACATAGTGAGTGACCCACCCAGTTAAGTGAGGTCAGAGAAATGCTCACTCGAATGAAAAGAGATAATCTCATGTAGCACGTAGCTACTAGACCACGATAATCTCGGATTAATATTGTAGTCTTATGTCCAAAAGACATAACCAATACTGTCTTACATGTTGTACCTGTTCGTTGTGTATCCCTGGACGGCCAGGTTGAAAATCATGTATTGAATATATGAATCTACCGTCAATAAACCCTTTTCCAAACAAAAAAAAAATGTTGTAGATAAATCATTAAAAAAGAGAGAAAAGGTATTGGGAACCAAAATGGTACACATGGAGATACGTCATGATTAACAAATTCGGGGGAAATCATCCCCAAATGATTTTAGGGGATAGTTTGCATCATCCCTTATACACTTTGCTGTGAATGCAGTAGGCTCATTGCCTTTCAAATAAGATAGAGAATGGCTGGAAATTGCTAGTCGATGTTCTGGGCTACTCTCTGCGATAGTTATCAAATCGCTATGGATTTGACAGACACACAAGACCCCAATACTTTGTTTCACAGCTCGTAGCAGTGAGTCAAGAATCACTGCATAGATTCCGGCCCTGCCTTCTTGCTCGCCTTGCTGAGCTACCTAGTTTTGATGGCAGACTGTTCGACCTCCATGCTCAGCGCGGTCTATCTACGCATCCTGCTTGGTAATCACGTCATACTGCGTGTTAATCACCGCGCCACCTTTACAACCACACCCGCCCGGTCCTGATGGCTTCGGTAAACGCCGCAATCAGGTTAGCTTTGTTGCCTATGGGAGTTGCTCAGTGGGCTGCAGGAGCAGCTCGGCGGCGCGTGGCCTCGTTGCCAGATCATGCAAGGAGCTGCCGCAATAATTCTATTGCGGATCAGAACCTTCTCCCCAATTCCAGCCACGTTCAAGGATCGCGGGCGTTGATCAGAGCAGATTAGGCATGAATCAGAGGCCTATTAGCCTAAACATGAAATAGGCCTTGACGAAGGCGTGTATTCTTTATCTCGGAGTGCAACTGATATTTGCTGCAATTCTGCAAGGTTACAGCAACTGAATACGTTGTGTCTGGGATAAATTCCCTAAGGCATTTAATAACATCGTCTTTCATTTCTTTTCAAGAGCTTCTGTTAGTAGTTGAGGACGGATGGTGCCTCGGACACTTCGCTTATGAAAACATGAGAATGACTAGGACCATTCCCAGAAAGATACCTTCAGTTATTCAAAGGCGAAGACCTACATAATATGAGATAACACATCTCTGAAACCATTCCCAGGTAGAAGAAAATGTGAGAAGCCGACTGCACAAGTGAAGATAGAAAGGCTTTGGGATACTGCTAAGGGTTATTTATCGTCGACATTGAGACTTTAAAGAATCAATAGTGGGTTTTATGGATATAACTCATATTCACTATGGGTACGTTGTTAGGCTTGACACATGTCATTGGCGATGTTTGTAATTGGGTTTTCCTCCATATTTGACGTTAAAAGATGGTTTACTTTTATTCTCAACCAGAAAACATAACATAGCTGAGGTTTTTCTTATTCTTTTTATTTATTTCACTTATCAATACATAGGCCTACATAGGTAGGCCCGGCGTCCACTGAGCTCAAAATAGTGTACGATATGCCTTACGAGGTTCCTAAAAACCGATTAGAATGCACGCCGATGATCCTACTCTAGAATTTTGTTTAAGATTAAGAGTTTCCTGATTGTCTACCCGTACGATATTTAGCCAGGTAGGTGCTTAAGATTTGCCGAGGACCAAAAGTAAGGCGCGAAACGATCGAATGAGAACAAAGAGTGGCGCAACCAGAAGCCATCTTTGAGCTGCTCAGACTGAGCATCGTGTGGGCAGAGGTGAAGAGGAGAGAGGCAGAGCGCTATCGGCTGGAGAAGGCCACTGAGTGATCAGTATCTCTCAGCAGCGCTCTCTCTTACTGAGTAGCCCTCTTACATTGGACCCCTTGCGCTGCCAATTTTGCCAGATAAGACCGCCTACTGACTTCTTCACCTCGTTCATTCACCAACATGAGCCACTCTGTAACTAGCTCACCATTCCATGGCAGAACTCTGTTAGCCTGATTTCTTCACTTGCTTCTACTCTATCCCATTTATCCTACCCCTAATATAAAACCGCCATAGACTTAACATAGGCAACTTGTATGTGACAGGCCGTGACAGGCAGTGTTTTTTATGCCACTAGAGTAATAACATTATTGACCAATCAGAGAGCAGGATGTCAGCTACTATGAAAAAAGTTCTGTTGGTCGTTGAGTCAATATTATCTTTTAGTAGTACAAAAGCAGAGACGGGGTAGGATAAATACGAAACCGAACTCGAGTTAGACTTGTCAGTGTCTATGCCACTCTGGTCAGGTCTGTTCCTCACTACACTCGGCTACGCCTCGTGTAGTAATACACGGCCTGCCCATCCTGGCATAAACATTGTCAAGTTTAACTCTCGTTCGGTTTCTACTAATTATCTACCTACCCTGCCAACCCATCCCACACACATTTACCATACCACCCTGCCAATCTATCCTACCATACCACCCTGCCAACCTATCCCACACACATTTACCATACCACCCTGCCAATCTATCCTACCATACCACCCTGCCAACCTATCCCACACACATTTACCATACCACCCTGCCAATCTATCCCACCATACCACCATGCCAACAGGTCTATCCCACACACATTTACCATACCTATCCTACACACATTGACTATACCACCCTGACCAACCTTTATTACCCATACAATACAGAGTCTCCATACTAAGCATATGAGGCCTCCAGATCGCTACTGAGTAGAATACGTAAAGAATACAGCTTTTCGGCCGCCTGACGGCATCGGGACATATTTATGGCATCAAAAGACCCCGAACGGCCATCCCTTTGGGCTCAGTAACCACATTTTCTCTTAAAACAGAACGACGTCGAACCAGTATCAAGAGTGTTCTGGGATTTTTGGGGATACCAAAGCTATTACAGAGGTTGGTATTTATAGGGTTTCCTGGTATAGGTATATGATAATGCTTATCTTTCCAACAGGCACACACTATCATACCTCCCTGACAACCTAACACACGATACTTACCATACCACCTTGCTAACCTACCAAATCCACACTTAACATACTATCTTGCCTACCTACCCTACTCAGCCTTGTATAGTCTGTTCTATACTGGTGGCCCCATGCACATTTACCATACTATCCTGCCAAACTATCACCCAACCACTTATTAACCCTTCCCACCTTACTTCACACATACAATTACTACACCACCATACCAACCTTATAACAAGTACCCTCCTCCTCTAACTATCCTACCCCTGTCCAATGAACCTACTACGCAACACAACCTTTGAGAGTCTACTGCCTGTTCCCTTCTACTTACCCTTACCATCCACCAGTCTATTACTCAATTCCTATTCAAAACACCACCTACCAATCTACCAATCAAACCTTTGTATCAACAATTAACTTTGACCCTGCACCCTTTCATCCCTCCCGTAACCCATATAACAAATCCTGAACACGATCCTTCCAGTTAACCACGTTGCCCCCCCCCCCCCCCTTATTCCCACTCCATCTTGAGCAACCACCAGCTTACCCTGGCTACGTTATCACCCTTACTGCTCAAACACCATCAGCTCCAAGCCTGGCCCCCTTTATCCCTCCTCCCCACATACCACGACACGGAGTCACATTTATTGAGAAAGATTGACACATGGTATCACCATGCTTAGATACTAGTCCCATATGTAATGGTTATACTGCAGTGGATTGTGACACCTGAGGTCCGATGAGTAATCTTGTACCTCGTACAAGGTTTATCATTCAATATCATTTAAAGTCGTTCGCTAAGACAGTATTAGCAGTCCATAAGGTCATCCATAAGTGTTGAATAAAGTTGACCCACATCGACCCTGGGTCTCCTCGGCGTATAAAAAGGGTCTTTATTTACGATCTAGTTTATTCAACGGGCCCCTGTTTGTTAGCCAATCATGTCATGACATCTCTCTAGCTGGAATCTGAAGAGTGATCTTGGGAAAATTAGATTTCCCATTAATAAACGACAAGTGGACATAAAGGACAAGTGGTTTCCACATAACGTTATATATGGAGTAAGGTAGATGTCATATAAAGAATTAATCATAAATCTATGGAAGCGACAAATCCTGCTGTAAAGGCACGGCATAAAATAGAACCCAGTGAAGTAGCCTCTGCTTAGAGCAACTCGCAGGAGGTCCTACATCGAGGAGCACATCAAAGATGCTTATTGGCAATGAGCGCCTTCTGAGCAGGTAAGCAGAAAGCTGACATATAGGCTGGATGGCCGGTGAGCAGCTCTCAGCACCGCCCGGGAGCTAAGTGGTTCTACCCGGGCTCGGAGACCGGGAACACATCCTATTGGCGGCCGCGACCCGTCGACCTGATTGAGTCTGACAAGAAGGCCGATCCTATTGTGACCCGCGATCCGATGAGGTCGGACAGCGACGGGCGACGGAGATAAAGCTGTCAGGGTCACTCAGTGCAAAGCTGATGACGTCATCAGCACCGATCCGTCAGTCGGAACCGGTGGGGATGAGATTAACATAGAAGTGGGAGCAAGTTGTGAGACACCAAAAGCCGGTTTCTTTCTGGAAGTGCCATTCATCGTCAGATTCCGTAAAACATATGTTTTCCGATTCTTCGAGGTTATTTTATGTTAACTAAAGTAGTTCCGTTATTATTTCCTTATCGAATGGCAAACTGCAGACAGTCTTTTTTTCTGGATAGATTTACAAACATTCTTCATAACAATTTCGAAAATGACTTCGTTAGAGTGAATCTATTCCTCACAATTTTCGGTTGCTTTGGTTATTATTATCATTATTATTATTATTATCATTATTATTATTATCATTATTATTATTATCATCTCCTGATATATAGTGCCAATGGGCATCTCTGGGAGTACGGCATAATTGACTTGTGTCGATAAGGTGTGAGTGCTTTATAAATACAGTTATCTATCCCCCATAGGGGCATGCCTCGAAATATAATGCTTAAGGATAGATGATTGTGTTCTATGTAAAGAAACTACTCACCATCCTCGCAAGATCTCAGCACGCTGTCCCCAATACCTAGAAACAGTGTTATACGGAAACAGGGTTACTGTGGCTGTACGTGATAAACACGCGGTAAAATTGACGATAAAACGAACCGATGCCGAAGGATTTTGCCGCCGTACATGCCCCGTACGCCACATACATGTACCCCGCACGTCACCTAGGTGTCGTACGGATATAGATACGACATGGGTAGGAGCGGGCCGTATGTGTAGGATATACTAACACAGGTATATGATAATATGATAGGTTAGCGTCATGTCTGTTCCTGTGATAGAAGTTTGATTTCGAGTGAATGTCAGGTTCGTTTAGACGTTTGGAGCATGTCCTCTCCCTGAGGGCATTCTAGAACCCTGCGCTTTTGGTGAACCAGAGTGGATTACCAACACCAGCAAAGTGCGCCAGGTCCATGGAGTCTGCTGCATCATATCTGCTTACTCAACTTCCGTGCCTTTCGTGTTATGGGCATGGAGAGGGGGTATCAAAAGAATTATTTCTGAAGGAAATCCACTTTGACTTCCAGTCAATAAACTCTATCCTACGACTGGACACACGCAATGCCCAGGCATGGTCTTTTCTATCAATATAGAATCGTTTGCTTGAATGTTCCTCACTCATGTCTATAATATGCGATTCCTACGTCAAGTAATTATAGTGATAGAAAGCTATTGCAGCATTTAATCAGGATAACAGCACTTTAATCATTACATAGGCCATTGCTTCTTTCTCAACTATTCATAACCGGTGTTGAAGATTATACTCCATATTTCCCGCAATGTTCCAGTTAAAACCACATCACTATTGTCCACCTATTACACTTGGTGTGGGGGAGAATTAATTGCAGGATGCAGATAGCCGCAGGATGTAGCAGAACCACTGCATCGCGTGTTTTCCGTAATGTCGGTGGAGCTCTGACGCTACTGTCAAACCGTACAGAATTAGCGTCGGTATTAGCAGTCATTACTGAGCTAATTATGCATCTTCAAACATGGCTGGCTCTGTAAATCTCATTGATCCTCATGGCAGGTAAGGATTCTGGTGTGTAGAGTTGGGCCTAGCCGTCCTCCCTGGGCGAGCCTCCGATCAATGTCAGCAATTAGCCGCCGTGGTTTTAACCATGTGTCCTTGAAGAGAGAGTCTAGCCTGAGAAGCGAGAATATAAGGCAAGATAAATCTAATAATTCACAGACTGGTCATTAATCTAATAAAAAAGTCTTGTCTAATTTAAATCAATAACAATATCAAGACTTTTTTATCATTTCACCATGGACTATCATCAGATCATGTTTTTTTAATTGCCTTGTATGTTTATCAGTTTTATTAGTTTTTTTGTTTTTGCATTTACGTAAGGAACCTCACCTAGTAGGAAGCATCTATCCCACTCTGTTTCTACCTCTGTTTCCATCTCTCTGTCTATCTATCTATGACCTACCTATAATATATAGAGAGAGAGAGAGATAGATGAAATGAAGATATCACATTCATATATGTGTGTAGGGACGAAAAATGAATAGATATCTTTCTGATAGCGTGTGTACACGGGAGAGAGACTAAGATCTCGCCTCAATAGAAGGGAAGCTATAAATTGTACGTGCCTTCTGATAGAAGTCCCTCCTTTGGGTAAAAAAAAGTATAGAGCTTCACATTATCTTTTTATACGGTCGACCTTTGCTATTCGGACTCCAGTAGATCTAATATTAGAAGTTGCAGTGTTTTTAAAGACGGCTTTTTCTAATCGAGAATATGAGATGAGGTCGCTCGTGTTCTGCCTGTGAAACCCCAGTACAGTCGTACACGTGTGTAGCATGGTGTACGGGCGACTCGTATTTGGTTATAGTATTCCCCTCCAGTGGATGATGTAAGAGATGCTGCTCTGTCAGACTGAAACCCATTTCATTGATATGACTTAGCACTCTTGAATCTATTATATATTGAAATAATTACATCTCTTTCTCAGTATAAGGTTATGTCGTGGTCCTTGGTGTATCTCCTTGTTTGTGCACCACCTTAGAGTTAGAGAATCTCCTTGTGTTAATTTCCGGTGGCGTTGTCTGGGGTGACTAAACCAATGAGTACTATCTGCACCCAGGCCGAATTAATTTGTGCCTATTGATAAGCCACATTTTCTTTGTATCAAAATACCCGATATGTCGGAGAAAATATAGGTCTAGGAAAAATAGAATAACTTGAAAAGGTCAAATGTGAATACATGATCTTTAATTATTTGACTTTATTGTTTTATTATTATCTAATGCAGGATATGCATCGATTCTTACAGTATCCTCTTTACTTTGACAAAAGTTGAAGGTTTTAACCTATATGTATCTTCTATGCTATGAATCCTCCATAATTATTCTATCATGGCAACATTACTGGACCTTATCAAACGTTTTTCCTCAGTGCACCGTAATATAAGAAAACGTAGTTAGTGAGCATGTAGCGATTGAGGCCCAAGGTCTCTTGTCTAATATAAGTACGGCCCGATGCCAGTGGTGGAAAGTTGTAGTTATGGGATAAACGGCCCATAATTTAATGGGACAAAAGGCCGAGAATTGAATCGCTACGGATTCACTCTTTTTATCATAGACCTAAAACGCACGGAAAACCGCCACTTTATTTACTTTCTAATACGTCGATTCACAGCCTGTTGACTGAATATTGGTGGTTATTCTCTACATCTCCCTGAGCTTGAACGTTATCGATACTGCACCTCTGGCAGCGGATAGTATTTCGTAAATGTCCGTCTATAGGTATATGATAATAAGCAGGTCAGGTGCTCTAGCACTCAGGTGTATAAACAATGAGAGCATTGACCACGGAGAGGGTTTCTTTCATTCTATTGTAACGGCGGATATGAGAGGTTCTTTCCCTCTAAACTATGCCCGTTGTGAAAGTAATGGGAAATTTGTCTAAGCCACCAGAAATGAGGTTCTTAATGGTCTCTAAACCCTTTCTTCAAAACGCATCCTCAGTTTCTCCCTACTGAGGTCTATATGCCACTCTATATCACCCACTCATATATATGACGCCCTCAATTGAGCTCGATGTGCATAGTTGTGAGCTTATAAAACCGTTGATATCGATCTAAGTTCAAGGACAATGACTGTATATATTAAAGTTGTTTACCACCCACCAAGGCAGTGTGATGGTGTGATAATCGGTATGTTTAATCAGTTGTCTGTATGTCAAGCACAGATATTGCTTCTTAAGCGAGCATGCTTTTTGTGATTGTTTTCCTTCTTGTGGCCTTCCTGATTATCTTGATTCCCGAATATTGATTGTTTTTTATGCATACATGGCTGGACACGTCCCTCCCAGGCAAGCCACATCTGGACAGCTACACCTCGGAAGTTTCCTATTTTAGAGAGGAAATACCAATGGATAACTTGAAAACCTCTCCTATAGAATCTTTTGTGGTTATTTCTTCGATCATGTTTAGATTCGAGACTCAAATTAATCTTCATGTTGTAAAACATCTGAAATAGCCACTTTAGATTGACCTTGACCTACAAAGAGCCTGCCCTCTCCGACCCAGCGATCTACCGCTAAATATGGTATAGCAGGTTCCCATGGTAGCTCTTCAAGGGGTAAAAGTAAAAGATTTTCTAGTTGAAAAAGTTCCTAGTGGAAGGGCTTCTCAAACAGTTGTTTTCCAGGTGGCCTTTTCCAAGGAGTTGGGGAGGGATTATTTCTCGGGATGATAGCTTTTTAGGAGAGACACTCATTATGGTATGCCCATAACCTTTTTTTCACATGTAACATTCTGGTGATTGTAGAGATAAACAATCATGACTTCCTAATAATTAGCACATTGACACATTGAATGGTAAAAGAAACCTTTGTACTGATTAAAAATTAGATTATTGTAATTGAAGGGGCGTCATCGTCATTAGCCGCCATTAAAGGTTTATGTGTTTTTTGTCGCAATCTACTTTTCATTTCTGCCGACGTCGCACTATTGATCACACCCGCAGTGCTGAACCGGATCTGAGACCAACTTCACATAAGTGAGCATATCTTGTGCTTGTTTGAGATTAGGTATTACCTCTTTTTAAAAACTGAAGATTTTCAACGCAAAATTTCCGTCAGTGATTAGACAGCATTTGGTAAATATCATCGCTGGAATATGTTTTATGATACTTCGTCAGCATTATTAAACGAGAACGTTCTATTAAGAATATGACAACCATGACGTATTGTTTATCGGGGGAAAATAGCTCACACATTGTCCTGGAATTTGCTTATTTTGGACTTGGAAATGGCAAAATCTAGATTTTATTGGCACTTATTTCTAAAATTCATTCTAAAAAGTATCTGAAAGTCACAGGACTATCAAGTATAGCATTATCACCCTAGCAACCTTGCCAAACCACAACCTAGGCCAAATCGTATGATCTTTATTAGACTCTCCCAACGTCTTTCTAAAACTTCCTTTTGATATTTGTTGTTCATGTTATCTGTTAGGGGAACATGTTAATGTTAATCATAAACAATAGACCGGTCTTTGTTTCTCAATAAGACCACAGTATTAGACGATTGATTATTTGGGATAGAAGAGTTTTGGAAGAATGCCCTTGCTTTTAATATTCTTCAAAATATGTCATTCAAAAGAATACACCGTCTTTTACCCCTATATGTAGGGCCAGGGTGCCTGTCAAAACATATAGACGTTTAGTAACCCCAATCATCCTTCATGTGCGTTGCTCCGAGTGGCTTCGTTTGGGGTCGCTCGGTGCTCGCGGCTTCTCGCTTATGATTGGCTTCGAATCCCGGATGTAAGAGGGACGCTGGAGACGACGCTTATTTACCAAAAGTCGTCTGCTGGTCAGGGTGGCGTCTGGAATGTCGGTCTGCGACTTCCGCATTGCGCCCTACATCCGGGTCATTGTTGCGCTGAGCAGCTCGCCGAACTGAAGCACGGGGGAGCGAAGGAAGGTGGGGAAGAGTAAAGACCGATCTTGCCTGTTGGGAGTAAGGTGGGCAGAGTGGCAGATAAATGTTGATTTTGGCAGGTTAACATTACGAACGTGCTGATGGGAGCCATGGGGCTTAGATATTGGCGCCATACCTCCCACGTATCAGCTGCACTACGGTTCACCCGCTGGCTACACGCCAGACTCTGTAGTAAACTGAAAATTAGGCTCTCATGTCTAAAGATGTAAATTCAAGATGAAGTATAAATATCTCAATGCCAGAGGCATGTGATGATGTTCGTGTTCACTGAAGTCACTTTTAATGGGTGCTCCACCCGGGAGACATTGAACAAACCAAAGTAAAAGCCTTGGTAGAATTTGAAAGGCATCAGCTTTCAAGACGGTATTGATTCTTCCGAGTAGACTAATCCTGCTGACAAGGACTTCTATGGATAATAAGCTTACCTGATCCTTTTACAGAATATTTCCGCGTTTAGGAATCGCTATACATATGTTGTCCGCTGCTTTAGGTATGGCCTACATATACCATATTTGCTTTTATTATCCACCTAATACAAAATGTCCATAGAAAACATATACGGCGCATACGGATATGTTGTATACTCCCGGGCGCGCATGGAAATAGTGACAAGCTGATACTGATATGCCACTTATCCGGAAAGGGTGGATAATGAATATAATGCAGACTGGTTTGAGATAGAAGCTGTCGTATGTCGCATTCGCTCGGATATTACTGCACGTCAACTCCTCGGAGCATACGGATGCTACTATCAGAAACCAGTCATTATTGTGCATTTAGTATGCCTACATATGTGTGTATATAATACTAACGATGTGCAGACACATGTAAATAGACCGTATGTAAAGGCATAATTCCATAGGTTAAGAAATATTTATAGACAAAAGAGCATCGTTCATGTATAGAATACATATTCTCATAGCCGCATCGATGTTTACGAAAACGTCAGCCTAGGACGAAAACGTCAGCCTCGATACATTACTCATATTTACTGTACCCCTAGCAGCGGTATGTCACTATAGATTGTTGGAGAATGGGCATAGAGGAAAGCTCTATACTTATTGGTTACATAGACGTTCACCAATAAATACCTGGCATAGTGTAAAAGAAATCGCGAGGACATCTACTGTAGTTTATGTGCATAGTGCTGGGGGCCGAAATGTTACCTCACACGGGGTGTTCCTTACACAGGGTCTTCATGAAGCAGGATTCTATTATACGTATATATATATATCTAATGTAAGATTAGAATAAGATGGGTTAAAAATACATATTAACGGGCAGAAAGTATTTTCTATTTGTGTCCGATGCTCAGATGTTCTGTAACTTAACTTTGTACGACCGGTTTCCGTGAACGAAAGTTATGACCGCGGGGAATCTGCCGTTTCCATGATTAAAGAGGATTAATTGCTGAACTCATCTAATGGATTTCGAAATTAATTTCACCCTCTCTGCGCCGTCTAGCTCACCACACTGGTAACGGGTGCTGCAGTGGGTGGCTTGCTATGGTGTTATTATGAATTCGGATGGCTGGCTGGTTGGTTGGTGATTTCCGCCGCAGCACCGATATCACGGAATAAGTTCTGAAATATTGTAACAATAGGATGCATATAATTCATGATTTTATAGTTCTGTAATTAGGTGACATACAGAACTTTATCTATGGGGATGCCTATGCAGAGGATTTTCTTATTCAATCGAGAGCATGCAAAAAAACTTTCGAATTGCCGAACTAAGGCTATTTGATACTTGTACAACGAAATGGATGTGTACTAAAAATCACACGTTATGTCATTTCATCTTTCACTCATGCTCCATGTAGAACTACATAATGGTTCACACTAAGCTGTCATTGCTCCAATGTACAATTAGAAGAACTCCCCGTACGGGGAGAAATTGTATAACACTTAAAAAAAACTTTATATATTGACGCGTAAAAGTATACACTTTCTGACTATAGCACAAGCGACTCACTATAATAAACCGGTTATGAAATTATGAAAGGATAGTATACACGCTGAGAGATTTAAAGAAAATTGACTTGTAGCTCTCCATAAATCATGTATGGAGTGGGGATCGGAGAGTACAAGATTTAGGAAATACTGAGTATATCCCTTCTTTAATCTATTACCTACAGGATGGAGAGGACCTGGAGGTTCAATATTTATGAAATATCAATGTTTGTACAGTTCACTGTAGATACCGGCCTAAATAGGATGTAGCATAACGTTGTGTGAGTAGGATCAAAGTTTTCATGGAATGAATAGGTGAACAATTCTACATTTAAAGAGCTCGATAACCTAGGGGATATGGTTCATTCACAAAGACTCTATAATAGACAAAGTCTATTAAACCAAGGTAATATCAAATCATGGCTGTTTAGCCCACAAAAATATAGATCCCGTGTCAATCTATGGTTTATGTCTAGTCTCTTGAAGACCTCTAGACCGCTATGATGTACAGCCTGTGTAAGAACCTATCTTAGATGTCTGACACAGAATTCGCAGATGGCCATTGATGCCATGCACGATGGATTGTTCATATTGATAATATGCTTCGGGGCCAGAGCACAGGCCACACCTTCTAGAACACACACTGAACGGTCGCTGAAGAGCGGGGGGACAATACCTTGACTGGTAGGAGAGCTTTTCATATGGCTCGCGAAGTGTGGGCCCCAGAATAATGAATGTTTCAGGAACGGTCAGGGAAACTTGTCAATGTAGAGTAGGCTGTTAATTATAAAGACACTAGAAGGGACAGAGGACAGAATCATAGGGATTCGACCCTCCTAGGGCCTAAGACCCCAGCATGAGCAGCTCTTATTAGCATCGTCACAGTTTCTCTCCAATTCTCACACGGAGAAATCAAATAAATACTAATACTCCTGCCCCATTCCCTTTCTGTACTGCGTCGTTTGTAATAAATATCCTATTCACATTGGTATTTAATTAATGAAGGAATACAAGGCCTTTACTATAGGCTGGAATCACAGGATTCATTATCCAGGGCGAATGTTTCTGGTATAGAAAAGCACACTACAAATACATTGTCAGAATCCTCCCAGTTACGATATTTGATTCTATAAATATTAGAGTTGAGGTTGATTAAAGTCATTTCGAGATTCTTTTACCGCGAACTTGTTTCTCTATTCCTATTTACCTTGGAATTATGTTAAAACTGGTGATTTGTTGACCTCCAATTGGTGGGATAGCAATGTCCACCTTATCGAGTAACGTTTAAGTGTATGTTTCCTTCATGCATCTGTTTTAGATAGGTATATAGGAACATATAATATTCACACACGGATAAACATCATATTGATCTTGGCTGATGACGTAATGGTCTGTGAGATCTGCTCATCAAAACTACTCCCCTGCCTCCTGCGTTTAAATACTATCCCTTATATCAAAGATTTGACCAATGGGTAAGACCCCATTTCATGTCATAAATGCCGAGCTAAGGTTATTCACTTAGCACAGTATCACCACTTCACTGCCTCATGTTGCAATAAACAAGAACAGTGAGAAATGCGGTCGTTCCCACTAATTGATACTAATCCCAACTCAATCGTACAAGGTCAATGCTACCATCACGACTAGTTGGGTGCCAACACCACCGCATAATTTAGAATGGCAGAGACGGGACACATGTCTCGTCATGTGACCTGATGACGTCAACCCTGCACATGCGCAGCAACGTGCAGGTCATTCTTTTGCGATTTTCCTGTCCCGTCGGCGTGTCATTGAGGTAGCGGTGGCATGGCGGTAACTAGTGCCGGGCCGCCACAATGGCGCTGAGGGACGTGAAAGGTAATCCGTAGGCGGAGGAATGAAACCTCATTCTGTTGCAATAAGAAGCCTTAATAGAAATACCGCCGGCATAACGTCATGTAGGGCCGTCAAACTGTCACGCCTCCCTCAGAATCCTGTCAGGAGGACACTCGTCCCTACAAATTGTACTACTTACGAGTTATGAGGCCCTCACAAGATTTTCACCTCTCGTGAGGGAGTGGTCTTTATCCTATTCAGAACAAGCAAGAGTTCTGGGAGATGAGTGCCGAAATCCGGGATATTCTGAAATATATATTTCAGTACTTCGTCCTCATCACTGTGACCCAATTAGCCCTCAGGACATGGTTTTCTTTAATTAATACATTTGCCGCTTTATCAATGTTTGAAATACTGTCGCCAATGAAGTAGAACTTTGGTGTAGATATTATATATTTCTCCAATTCCTGGTCGTCTCGTCTGGAGATATTAAAGCATTGATTACAGATAATTCTAACAAAAAGATAACGGGAAGGTTTCGACGCGATTCGATTATTAGGCCTAGCATTTCTTAATGACCTATCCACATTAGAGCATTATCAAGCCGCTCCCTTTAGAAATAATACTCAAATTTAAGCTGTGTCGGAGTTTTATGGAACAAGTTGGGGTGATCTAGAGCGATTGATGACACAGTACCAACTATTGAGTGTGGGGATGATCCGAGGCGCTCTCTGAAACCATCAGGCAATCGAGAAAACGAAACGAAATGTAAGACTAAACTTTCGATGACAGAAGCTCTTTTGGAGGTTACAAGAATTGCCGCACTCAGAAGCCTGTTCATTACTATGTTAGAATACCGTAATTGGTCGACGATGTGCCTTGTATGTAACATATTGACTGTTTATAAAGTCAGGAGGTCTACATGGGTCTCTGTCGCTAGGTTTCTGGTTCTCCTATATTTACGATTTGTAGAATAATGTCATCTGTTTCCCATTTCTAATTCCACTTGATCTCCCAATGAGGAACGCTCGTCTGAATAAGAATCTACTTCGTCTAATTACCACAGGATCTAAAATATCTCCTCTATGACCTCACTTCCCCAAATTGAGTAATTGAGGAGAGAAGAAAAGAAATGGCTGGCGATTGAAATAAATCACAAGCTAATTGACTCTGAATTGATTCGATTTCATATCTAGGATCAGGATGATGGATCTAACTGAGCAGCTCCCCAGTACTAGATGCCGGAATTCCCGTTAAAGGTCTCGACTTGCAAGATAGATATGGGAGAGTAAAAAGGCAATTGCAGTCTTGATAAACACCCGTTTCGAAATCTGGTTAATAACCTTACTTATAGGCGACCCATTTATGCCAGGATATAATGCCGGCATTAGAGTGTACTTCACACCTTTCCCCTAATCTCAGACAATTCTTCTTTGGTACAAAACTCTGTTACTTTTCATGGAAGGACACACCTGGTACATATTCTCAGACATAGGTCCAGTAAACACTTACCCTGAGACTCAAGTACCCTCGTGGTGAGTGGTGTGTAAACAAGCGATCCTGCTTGTAGTCCATGAGCCAGACTACTTTTGATTTTAAAATGGAGGTAGACATTTTCATTATGATTTTCAGTTAGCAACATGTCAAGAGTTAATGAAAAAGTGAGGGAGTCATTTCTGATGTCCAGCTTAGCGCTACAGGAAGCCCGTTTCCATGGCAACTTGCAAAAAATATGGTTTATTTAGAAAATGCATACTTGATCTTTTAACATCGTTAAAATGTATCTGTTCTCAAAATTTAAAAAGAAACTGCAGTACTATTTAAGTGCTCTATAACCATCATAGAGACAATGGCCTTGCCCAAGGTCAGGATATCTATTTTCAAAGTCAAACATAAGATTTTATTCTATTTTTTTTTAAGTACATTACTTTCGAATTCGCTCATTTTCACGTGTATATACAGAAATATTCTAATCTATTGATTTTGGGAAGATACTTGCCTTAGGCTTATAAAAAAGGGATATTTCAGTTCAGTAACATATGTATTGGAAGGGGTCGTTTCCATGGAAACACTCTAAAGTCAGTAGTTCTTTTGGAATACATATTTTGACAAAATTCAAAAAATTAAAATGTAAATTTTGAGTGCTACCCCCATGACATAGAGTCCTTGACCTTTCTCAAGGTCATCTGTATTTTTAAGATAAATTGTCAAAATTTGCCCCATTTCCCAGGGTTGGTGACTTGTGGGGTAAATGAATCCGACCGTGTGAATTCCACTATAGGATAATGTTATCAGGCACTGATTTCCTTTATTTTTGTAGAATTGCTAAAAGTGAACACGGAAAAACTTGACTATCTTGTTCTAGTAGGACCTAATTTAGGCAATACTTGCCATTAATCATTAATCATTTGAAATCATTCTGTTTTAATTTTCCTCATGTAATGACATTTCACCAGGCACTTTTCCGTCCTCTGTCCTACAGAAACACTCCACCAAACAACCCCAAACTCCCTCCTCCGAGTCACTCATATCTAGCAGCAACCCTTCCACCGTCCTAATATTAAACAGACCGTTCACCTCATCTCAGCACTGCCGCCATCATCTGACTTAATTGAGATATAGACTCAATAATGTGCAACCCTCCTTTTACGCTCCAACATGTATGCCACCATATCCTATCTACCATTCTACCCTTAAACTGACATTCCACAATTTACTGCTGCCCTGTCCTGGCCCAACGCACACCCATTCCCTTGTCCTTAACCCAGATCCCTCGGAGCAACTCCAACTTACCCTGGATCCAATGCCATCCAGCTTTTAGCAACCAGCACTTAAGTTTTATTAATGGTCGCTGCTCGACAGACAATGAGCACTCCAACTTGGCACGCAGTTTTTACTCAAACCGGAAATACAACGGCAAAATCACCAGGGCCTAGTTGGCTTGGAAGATGGCCCCTGGCGACGGGCTGGGTAACTATATGGCTCCACCTCAGTAGCCCGGTTGGAGGTGCCATTGTGGGTGTGTTCGTGATATTTCCCTGCGGTGTCTGCCGTTTGCTAAAACTATTTCAAAGTAAAGTAAAGAGTTCCGCCTCTGATAGTCTCCTATTTGCAGATTTACCTGTGGGACCCAGCAATCACGTTTAAATCTCTTGCAACTTGAACCACTACGAGGAAGTTCTTCCTCATTGATATTCTTTAATATGTAAATATTAGAGTCTGTGGATGACTGATTGCGGTTTTTATTTACCTATGATGTACCGCGTGGTATTAGACTGCCTTGCCTGTATTGTAAGTCTACTGCGGAACCTTATTAATGAGCCATTGATATTCTGTATGTTTTTGTTGGGTTTTTTTTAGATTTAAGGAAAATAACAAATGGGAAGAAAGTCAAAGAATACGGGACAAGAGAAATATCATGAGTAAGAACGATTATAAGGCCCGGCGCCCACCTACTACGATAAAAATTGTCATCAGCATTTCTTATCATAAAAGGGCATACTTTTAACATCGGTCAACAACATAGAATATTGATACCATTTGTAATGATTATGCTAAACAGTATTTGTGCAATAAGTGCAAATGAGTATATGCGTCAGGCAATTGGTGCCTACCAGGTTTGGCCCATCGCGAAAATGATAACTCTACATATGTATTTTGACACCGACAGGCTCTCGTGTCAGAAGGTGGAGTGGATTTGTAAGTTCAGCCCGAGGATTCTCTCAATATGAGGGAGGTAGGCTCTCTGAATATCCCCCTAATACTGTCAGCGATTTAGGTGATGTCATGGCAGAATTACTCGTTGATCTAGGGATTCTAGCTGCCATGACTTTAGGATCATGTTTTGTAAGTAAGGAATTAGTATGCTTCAGTACTCTGAGCTCTACCAGCACACGAATGGAATCAAACCATGTATCTTGTTCAACAATTTAATGCTCGAAGTTACACTTACACATTACACCAATAAGGTTTTACAAAGAATGCTCTGATGACGATGTTGTTCATCTTTATGAATGTATCATGAAAGTACTCCAGCATGGTATAATGGCTGGAAAATGATATTTTAAGATGCAGTACATGCATTAGCCTGGTGAGCTGTAGTATATTTGGCAGCTTACATTTTGACTCGCTAATACCATTGCTTCTCTATAGCAGACAGAAATGCCCGTATGAACCTAGCTTTAGAAATCATCATTTCTATTGTGAGGGGACCGGGGAGGAGCCGGTTGGCTACCAAACTCGGTGATCGATGTACGCCATATTACACCAACATGTATACTATGTGTGTAATTGAAGTGCGCCAACATGATGTGTCATATGAAGGTATTTAGATAAATGGCACACATTCTTGCCCACCTGCTCAGAGCTACTCAGGTCAACTGGATGGATTTGTCGTTCCTCTAGTCCCCCCAAAATTCGTGATATTGAAGTCGCCTGGAAATAGATCAATGAAGCAGCAGTCTATCCACACCACGCTTCCTGCTAAATTACCTGCCATCTTAACTCTGTGTCTAGCACTACTGAGGCCCTTTCTGATGTGAGAGGGTATGTGGAGGGGCTGGCACTGAAAGGATTCGAGTCAAGTATCTCCCTTTGACCATAGATTCTCCTTTGATGTGATTGTAATGGCTGTTTATAAAACACTACCCCATCACTCTATAGATGTCCCCATCCTCTCCCTATGTCTCGCCTCTTCCTGTGTGTAGTTTATGGCTGAGCACCCCTTTCAAAGTAATCTCCCTCACATAACGCCGCCTGAAGGACTGGCAGGTGAAGCCAGCATGAACTCATCGTTGGTGCCCGTTCAGTGCCGAATTGTGAGCCGACGAGAGATCCAACTACCTCCGTTCTTTATACCAACGTCTCTCCAAGGGGGGGGGGCGGCGGATAATATGGAGTGGAGGTGGGGAGGGGCAGATAATTGGCAGAAGCCTTAGGTGTCTGTCCTGTGCATACCACACATTTAGGGATTGCACCTCCAAAGAACGGCTCCCGAATGATAACCACATGCATAGTGAAGCCAGTCTATGGTGGTGATTAAGGAATAGGGGCCAATCGTCCAGTATGGAACAAATGAGCACGAGTCTCCCGGCTCAGTGTAGGTTTTGAAGGCTGAGTGGGACCGACTCCGGCGGGCTGGTGGGGGGGAGGGGGCGGCGGAGGTGGAGTTGCTGGTAGCGATGGTAGGGGGTAAGCGTGGTGTGTGTTGGAGTCGGAGTAGAGCTGTGGGTGAGGATGGG